>JAWWEU010000138.1:20099555-20111140 GCA_035583155.1 Acropternis orthonyx | reverse complement strand
CGTCCGTGTCCCTGTCCCTGTTTCATCCCTGCCCGTGTCCGTGTCCCTGTCCCTGTTTCATCCCTGCCCGTGTCCGTGTCCCTGTCCCTGTTTCATCCCTGTCCGTGTCCGTGTCCGTGTCCCTGTTTCATCCCTGCCCCTGTCCGTGTCCCTGTCCCTGTTTCATCCCTGCCCCTGTCCGTGTCCCTGCCCCTGTCCGTGTCCGTGTCCGTGTCCCTGTTTCATCCCTGCCCCTGTCCGTGTCCCTGCCCCTGTCCGTGTCCCTGCCCCTGTCCCTGTTTCATCCCTGTCCGTGTCCCTGTCCCTGCCCCTGTCCTGTCCGTGTCCCTGTCCTGTCCCGGTGCCATCCTTGTCCCTGTGCCATCCCTGTCCCTGTCGTGTCCGTGTCCGTGTCCGTGTCCGTGTCCGTGTCCCTGCCCCTTTCCCTGTTCCCGTCCATGTCTTGCCCCGCTTCAGGTGGCTTGGGGCGAGGCAGGACGGTGTGTGGGGGGGCTGCGAGGTACAGGCACCACCTTTTGGGTTACAAAACGCTGATTTTCATCAAAACCGCACCGGGGCAGCGTCTGGTTTGCCGGCCAGGCGGCGGGTCCCCGCTGGAGGGCTGTCTCGGCCCGGCGGTGGCGGCTGCAGCCCCCGGACCCCCCTTTCTCCTCCCCCAGCCCGGCCCTGCCCTCCGGCATCCCCCCGGGACACGATCCCAGCCCTCCCGGAGCATCCCGGGCAGGACCCGCCGGCTCCCGGTCCCCGCCGTGCTCCCAGCACGAAGCACCCGCAGGGCAGGATGGTGGGGCTGAGCTGGGGGATCAGAAGGATCTCCGGAGCCAAAAGTGGGAGCGGCAGGTGGCACTGGGGACACTGTGGGGGACACTGGGCACTGACGGCGCGGGGGCAGAATGTGTGACACGTGGTGGCACTGGAGCCCTGGGAGTGGTTGCCTGAGGATTAGGCTAAACCTAAACCTGTCAGACACAGAGAATTCCAGGACGGATTGTGTTTGAAGGGACCTTAAAGCCCATCCAGTCCCACTCCCTGCCGTGGGCAGGGACACCTTCCACTATACCAGGTTGCTCCAAGCCCTGTCCAACCTGGCCTCGGACACTCCTAAGGGGCTTCTTCCTCTGTGCGTAAACGGGATGGTGCCTCTTCTGGTTGGGAATGGGGCAGGAGGAGTTCTCAGCGGTGCCTCCCCGGTACCTGCGCGGTCAAACCAAGCCCAGGGAAGCACCGGGAGCTTCTCCCCAGAGCTGTGCCGGAATTTCCACGCCCCGTCTTCCAAAAATCCAGGTGCTTTGAGTCCCTCCAGTATCCCTGCCGTGGCAGTGCTGGCTGTGCGGGTCTGGCAGCGAGGGGACGCCGTGGTGCCGCCGCGGATTCCTCATTCCCGACGGCGTTTTTTCAGGAAAGGGGTTGGGGGCGGCGCCTGGAACAGGCAGAAGATCTGTGTCGGGGGGATTTGCTGCTTCCCAAAACCTCGGTGCAGCTCCCGCGGGAGATAAACAAGTTAGTCACAGGGTGAGCTCACGGCAGAGGCATCCCGGCCTCCATGAGAATTTGTCGCCGGCCCTTCCCGGGGTGCGATCGTGCCCCGGTGCCGGATCCCCGGAGGAGGCAGCGGATGCGATGACGGCCCCGCGCTCCTCGTGCTCGGGCAGTGCTTGTCTCCTGTCCCTTGGTCCTTCCTGGCAGGAATCCCTGTCCCCTGTCCCATCGTGCCATGGCACAGCCCCTCAGCCCGCCGGGATCCAGGAGTGTTCCCGACGGGAGCGACAAGTGCCGGTAAAGGCGATTAAATAATGACTCAGCCGAAGGGTCTGGAGTGGGGGAACACTGCGGGGCTCTGAAAAGGGAGAATCCCCCTCCTGTGCTGTCCCACTGGCTGCGTTTGGGATGGGCAGCGCAGCGGCATTGGGATGTCCCGTTGTTCGTGATCACGGGGTTATTTCTCCTTCTCCAGAGCTCAGAGGGATTTGTGGTCCCTCCCGTGCCCCGCAGGGTCCTGTGGGATGGGGACAAGGCAGCATCGAGACCCCTCGCCCCCTCGGAGGAGGGCGACATCGCCCCCAGGTGCCCAGCGTCCCGGAGATGCACCTGCTGCTCGGCCTCAGCACGTAGGAGCTCACGTGCTGGGAAAAAAAGCGCCTGGGAGCTTTCTGGGGATTTCCCAGGGAGAGTTGGGATCTGGGAATTTTCTGCCCTCCCCCTTTCTCTCCTCCTTCCTCACTCGCACGCTACTCCCGGGGTCACAAACGGCTTTAAAAAAAGCAACAGCCCACACAATGCTCTTCCCTTCTCCAGAGGGTGCTGGTGACGAGATCCCGCATCCGGTCCGGGAGATACGGAATTAGCCCTCTGCCTGGGAAAGGTCCTGCCAGCCCCTGCCTGTGGCTGCCACTCCGTGAGGCTCCCGTTGCCACGCACGGGGAGAAAGGGACTCTGGATCCTGCAAGTGCATCCTCCACTGGGTCATGAAAGAATTCCATCCCCCTTCCCTGCCCACGGGATTTCTTGGAGCTAGTGTTGTCGGTGCTGATGTCAAGCAGTGCTTTGGGTGACGTGCAGAGGATACACAGGTTTCTCTCTGCACGTGGCGGGTGTTTCTGGACACGGTCAGGACACGGAATTCACATTTTCCAGGAAATCTTGCAGCGATTTCCACGAGAGCAGCAGAAACCAAGGGTGGCTGAGCCAAAGGGGATGTTCCTGGAAATGGTTTGTAGGACAAAAGTTCTGAACAATATCACTGTGGATGTCGGAACTGTTTCATGAATAACCCTTGTCAAGCCATCCCAACGTGAGCGATCCAATGGGATCCAACCCAAATGATCCAATGGAACCCAACACAGATGACCCAATACAACATGAATGACCCACCTCGGCCCACCCCAACGCAACCCAACGTGGGGTCCACCTCAACCCAACACGAATAACCCCCCCCTCAACCTAACCTGGCATGAATGGACCCAACCCAACTGATCCAACACAACCCAACCTGACACAAATGACCCACCTCAACCCAGCATGAATGACCCACCTCAACACAACCCAGCACAAATGATCCAACGTTACCCTCCATGAATGACCCACCTTGACCTAACCGAACCAAACATGACCCACCTCAACCCAATACGGAAGACCCAGCCCAACACAAATGACCCACCTCAACCCAACCCAACAGGAATGACCCAACCTAATCCAGCATGAATGACCCACCACAACCCAACTCAACACAAGTGACCCATCCCAATGGGAGTGACACAACCCAACCCCACAGGCATCATGTAACCTGGCCTGATTCAACACAACCCAACAAAATCCATTGTGGATGACACAGCACAGCAAGATCCAAGGAAAACCCACAGAAAATTCAAGGAGAGGAGAGTCCATGGACCAGAGCTCCAGCTGTCTGGTCCTAACCTACCCCTGATGCAAGTCTGTTGGAATGAAACAGAAAGAGGGGATCAACCATCCTCACCAGGACTTCCCCTCCAAACAGGCTGGGAGTTCCTGGTGAGCCGTGGCTGTGTGGAGGCCTGGGAGTCCAGGGAGAATTTTCCAGTGATCCAAAGGCTCTCAGAGCTGAGGGACACGTGCTGGTCCCTGGGGCACAGCCATGGGCTTCACATGGGGCCACTTGTGGCATCACTGACTTTGCTGCTCCGGCATTACTTCTCCCCGAGGCCAGGCTCCCACTCCTAGGAACGCATCACATCCCCATGGAAACGCAAGTGCTTATTTATTTGACTTGTTTCAGTTGTTTTTAATTTCATTCCCCATCTCTCTCTCTCTCTCTCTTTTTTCCTTTTGGTTACTCGAAGGAAGGAAGGAAGCCCAAACTCGGATGTTTGTTTGTTCTGTCCTGGCCGATGTTCCCTTGGTGGCGTTCCAGCGGCTGATAAACTGGCAGGGAAGCGGAGCGTGGAGCACGGCGGAGCCTGGGAAAGGCTGCGACCCTGCTTCCCCCGGCCTTACGTCACGGTTTCTCTCCGATTAGCTCGGCCCGGGGGCCACCTCTGCCAGCTGTCTCTCTGCTCCCTCCACTCCCTTTGTCCCCAGGATCGTTCTTGGTGGGACATCTGCAAGGGGAACATTGCCCTTGCACCCACCCCCCTGCCCTGATGTCACCTCCAAACCCCTGATCCAAGGTGTGATTGGGATCTGTGGTTCACCCCCTGCCAGTGGGACCATGGAGAGGGAGAACCCACACGGATCTGGGCTCAGGTGTGAGTTGTGCTCTTCTCACAGACCTTCACCCTCTTCATCCAGGCAGGTCCCACCCGTGATGGTCCCACCCAGTGATGTCTGAGGCTGTCAAAGACCCCAGGCAGGGGAGAAGCAGGTGTTCGCTGGTCTGAGCAATGTCAGGAGCTCATCCCATTAGCTTGGAAAATCTCTCTGTCCTCCAAGTTGGAATCTGTCCCTGAAGAGGGAAATCCCTGTGGGGTATGGAATATGTACTATAGGTGGGCAGCTGGAGGCTTTGTGGTCCCTATCCAGGGTCAGGGATGCAGTTCAAGGAAAGGGGAATGTGCAAGGAGGGCTGGATCAATTTGGGAAGCTTCTGAAGCTCTGCTGGGAAGAGCATCTTCCCTGGGATATTGGGTTGACTCTGGGGGAGGCGAAACCCTGCCTCATTCTCCAGGATCCCTGAGCTGGGAGACACATGGAAGTGGGCTCAGGATATGAATCCCTGGGAGCTTTGCAGTGTAAATGAGGATGCTGGAGGTACCAGAGGGAGAGGAGTGGTGGGAAATGTTGGAGCAGGAATACAGTGGCGTCGTCCTCTGTTAGAAATGGAGCCTTTGCTCACCATGGTCTTCTCCTTGCAGTCCTGGAGACCCTCTTTGGGTGTCTCCTCCTTAGGGAAGGACAGGAGGGAATGTGGGTGTCCTCCACCCTCCCCTGATGGTCCTCGTGCAGGAAACTCCAACTTCTCCCACCCAAGGCATCACAGGAGGCTCACAAACCTCCTCCCTTGTGCCCCACGTCCCAGCACCTCTTTTGCCTCCTGCTCCTCTGCCATGGACCAGGTTTTCCAGCGATCCCAGTAAATTTCCTCATCTCTCCCAGCATCTCAGTGCTTGAGAAAATTGAGAGGGAATTGCTTTCATGATCCAGAGCACCAGCACGGACATCTGAGTCCAGTGGAGGAAGGTCTCTCTCTGCCCATCCTTCGGCACAATGTCACCGTCCCCTTTCCACGGTCCCAGCAGCCACTTGGGAGACTCCCAGCTCTGCCTCCCTTCTCCCAACCCTGTGCGCTTGGCAAAGGGGCCACCCCGAGCTGCGCAGCCCTGTGGAGGAGGCTGGTGGCCACTGGTGGGCACTGGTGGCTTTCCTGGGAGCGAGTGGGGATGCTCTGGGGGTCCCCGAGCTCCGTGCAGGGCCAGGTGCCCCCCCCAGCCCCCCGTGGTGCAGCAGCCCCTGCGCTGGCTCTCTGCCTGCTGGCCCGGGACCTGTTCCAGAGGATAAAATACAGCCTTGGTGCTGCTAATTGGAGCTCTTTCCCTACACTTCCTCCTCCCCATCTCCCGCCGCCCTCGGCTCCGCAGGGTCAATAAGTGATTTCGCATTAGAGCAGAGTCCCTGCGGGTTCCCGTGTGTCTCCGGCAGCAGCCGGGGCTCTGCCAGGGGGGCGAGAGGAGGAGGGGGCTGCACCCTCAGGGTGAATCCCCCAGACCCCCCAGCAAGGCACACAAATCCTCGCGGGTCTCCTCCGTCCAAACCTTCTCCTGCCAAGCTTTTCTGCTGCCCTTCCCCACGTCCCTGGGGTCCCCCTGTGCCTTCTCCATCTCCCCCCTCGCCTCAGCCCCTCTCTCATCCCCCAGACCCCCCCTCCGCCCCGGGCTGGCCACCGGCAGACAGCCGCTATCGATTTTCCTGGGTCAGCAAAACGCGGCCGCGGCGGGAGCTGGGCAGCGGGGACGGGCGATGGCAGCGCCGGCACGTCCAGGGGTGGTGGGGGAGCTCTTGGAGAAGCTGTCCCCGTCCCCCAGGTCCCCACCGGCGGTGCTGCATCCCCTTTTCTGGGAGACTCGGGTGGCTCTTCCCGCCCTTGTGCCCTGAGCAGCCCCGGTTCGTGAGATCCCGTTGTGGGGAAACGCAGCTCCTGGAAGGCTGGAAGAAGGAAACCTTGGGGAGGGAGAGTTCTTTGTTCCCTCCGAACAGACCCAGGTGGACCTTGACACGCTTTCCTCAGGGAGCCAGTGATTTTCCAAAGCCTTTTCCCAGCTGAAGTCCCACATGTCCCCCTAAGCTGCTTGGGGACACCAGCAGTGGGGGAGAAGTCACATCCCACACTGAGACTGGATCCTCGCCCTCCTCCCAGCCTCCTGGAATGATCCCTGGTGAAGATGCTTTGGATAGTGGTGTCTTGGAAAGCAACAGCCAACCTCCTCCTCTGGCCATGTCCTGGGCATCTTCCACATCTCCCAAATTACCACAGAATGAGGATAAGCCATTTCACCTGTCAGACATGGTAAACTGAGTCAGGAACCATGAACTGACTGAGTTTCCTGATTTCCATGGATGTGTGCTTGGTGATGTCATTCAGAAAGGGAGGAGATGGCCAGGACAGGCAAAGCCAAAGTCCTTCCTTTGAACTTCATTACCCAGCTATTTGTTGTGGACCAGCAAGTCCTCTTCCAGGCTCTCACTCCCTCCAGCCATGGAAAATAATAAACCCTTCAGCCTCATGTTGTCCCTGTAAGAAAATCTTCAGCCTCCCATTTCGTCTCTGGGACAATGGGGTGTCCCAGGTGGGACAGGGATGCTGGTGCAGGGATGGGACAGCAGCTGCACCTTCCCAAGCCTCCCCATGGAGATGGGGGAAGGTGAGCCTTTACACAGCCAAGATTTCCCCTCCTGTGTGTGTGGTGGATCTTTTTCTGCCCCAAAGCAGATTTTGGGGTGGAGACTGAGCCTGTTAAATCTGGGACCTCAGTGACTCCATGTGTCCGAGCTGAGGGTCAGAGCCCCACTAGGACCCATATCCCACATCCCCATCCCTGCCCCACAGCTCCTGCATGGACGTCACCCCTGTGCTCCATCCCCTGTGCCAGGGGTCAGGCCGTGGCTCCTGCCCCACCCTGGCAGGACCCTGGAGCAGCAGGGCCATGGGGAGGGGACACAGCCCTGGGGTGGAGATCCCCAGTCCCAAAATGCCCAATGGAGCTCCCTCCCTTGCGAGGCTTCACCACCCGTTGGAGCATCCCGGGGCTCACCCCCCCGGCCCAGGGACACCCCTCACCCCGGGGTCACGGCTTTGGCTGCTGCACAGCCTCTTTCTCCATCCGCCCTGACTTTCCCACTGTCTGAGCCGAGCCTGGCCCTGCCCCAGAATTTCCATGGCTCCCTGGGTCCCTTTTGGAGCAGAGGAATGTGGTTTTCCAGCCTGGGGTCTCTTTGTCCTCAGGAGTGGCCTTGGGGGGTGGGCACAAAGGGAAATGGTAGGGTTGTCCCTGTGCTCATCCCACCCTGGTAGTACAGCATGGACAGGTGTATCCCTGGGGAGCATTCCTGGACTGCCAGGACATACCTGGCCACTCCGGGAAGCCTGGGAAGTCACTAGGGAAGCGCCCAGCTGCATCTAGAGAGCTTCCTCCTCCTCCTCCTCACGTTTTGCAGCCCTTTAAGTGTCTCTGCCACAAGTTCTGGAGGTGCTGAAGGGCTCAGTGCTTGAGTTCGCCCTGCATTGTGCTGGTGTGGGAGAAGACCCCTCCAAAGAGGAGACCCCTCCTTGTTGTGTGCTTTGCCCTCCTGCTCCTCCTGCACTGGGAGCTGGAATCTGCAGCTGGACAAGCTCCAGCCACTGCTGAAAGGTGTTTTCTGGGGTGTGTGAACAGCTGGGGGACACTGGAATCACACCCTCATCTCCAATAGAGCCTTAATGCTGGTCTTGGAAAAGGCTTTTCCTGGGAAGCAAGACCTGGGTGTGTGAGACCCTGGAGTATCAAACCACTATGGTTTGACCTTCCCTGCTCCCCTGGCTCTGTCTGGGGGCAACAGGGGAATCCTCTACCCCTGCCAGCCCAGAGAGGGGAGCAGACCTCCCTTCCTCCCTCAACCTCTGAGGCATTGCCAGCACCTCGGGATCTCATTCCAGGCTTTGGGCATCTTCATGCCACATGTGATGGGTGGACATTCCATGGGGATTTGGGGGCTTACAGCAGAGCAGGTGCCCATGGGGAGGTGGGAGATGGTGAGGGGCAGCAGGGAATGGAGTATCAGGGGGTCCTGGCCATGGGGGAGAGCCTCTGTCTCAGCAGAGGAAGGTGAGGAGGTGAGAGAAGGTCAGAAAAGTTTCTGCCAGGCCCAAAAGAGCTTAGGCAGGAGGGGCCGACATAACCACCGTTATTTAATTTATTTTTTCTAAATAAAAAAAAAGGAAGGAAGTTAATAAATAATGTAAAGCGGAGAATGCATTAATGAAAGGGAGAGTGAGGGAGAGAGAGGAAGGGACAGGGCAGAGTGAGAGTGTGGGGAGAGGGGGAAGATATTCCTGCCGGTATCGATTGGATATGATTACATTAGAGCTATCAAATATTCATACTACATTCCACAAGAGGTCATTGTGTGTGTTTTTCCAATTTAGCTCTGCCTTGGTGCAGGGAGAAGGCTCCGGGTGGGAAAAGGGCTCTGAACGTGGCTCCAGGCTCTGGCCCTGGGGCTGTCCCCTCCCCTGGCCACAAGGATGTCACCCACCGGAGCGTGACACAGCCTGGGTGGGACGTGGGGCTGGAAGGGGTGCTGAGGGGGCGTGAGTGGGATGCTGACCCTGGGGGTCCTTCACAAAGCCCTTGAGGGCTGTGGATTCGCAGCACCTGTGGGGACACCTTTCTCCTCCCGCACAAACACTTCAGCTCCATTCCAGAGGGCTCAGGGACGGTGGTCACTCTTGCCTGGCTGCCCTGGGCTGTTCCTTACCCTTAATGGAGCATTTTAACTGGGATGTCCCTTTGCCAGCTGGGAAGGGTCAGCTGAGGCCACGGAGCCAGGCAGGAGGCAGATGAGATGCCGGATGGATGACAGTGTGGCAGGTCTCCCGTCGTGGTGCCCATCTGCCAGGGCACGCTGAGCCCTCTGTCCCTGCCTCCATCCCTCCCTCCGCGCTCCCTGTGCCCGATGGGATCCTCACCGAGGAGAGAACACGAGTGACAAGGACCTGCAGCAACACTGGTCCTGAATCAGGGGCTTCAAGGACACAGCTCTGCGGTGTCTGGTGCGTTCGAGGTGCAAACCCACCGCCCTGCGGAGGCTCCCGAGGGGTGCCGCCCGGTTTTACTTCCACACAGGGCACGTCCCTTGCCCGTGCCTCAGTTTCCCTGTACCTCCACCTTCCTGCAGCGTCATTGGGGCACCTCTTCCCCCCCGCCCACAGCCCCCACAGCCCCCGTGGCTGTGCCGAGCCCCCGCTGCCCCACCGTGGCCCCGGGCACCGGGAGCCAGCTCTGCCTTCTCTCCTTACATTAATAAAAATTTTACAGCACGGTGGCAGGAAATGCATTTTCAGTTCATCTGCTGCAGCCATTAGATTACCAGGAAATGGCTGGCTGGCCGGCAGCCAGGGCTCCGAAGGGCTGCGGAGCGGGGAGAAGGCGAGCGGAGCACCGGGAGGAGCCGGGGAGACCGGAGCCCATCCTCCGGGATGGTGTGCCAGGCTGTGCCCACCGGCTGTGCCCGTGTGCTGGGGGATGGGGGTGACCATCCCTGGGGATGCTCCGAGCTGGCAGGCGTGGTGGTCTCTGCTGCCTTGGAAAGCTGGGATGAGCAGGGGAGTTGTCTCCCAACGAACCTCTGCTCCATCCCAAGAGTATCAGAGCTCGGATGGCCACAGCCTCAGCTGAGGCTCCACTGGGACCAGGGGAAAGTGGGAGATTTGGGGCTGGGACCAGGGAAAAATGGGACTTTTGGGGCTGGGACCAGGGAGAGGTGGGGAATTTGGGGCTGGGACTAGGCAGAAGTGAAAGATTTGGGGCTGGATGAGGAAGAGTGGGAAATCTGGGGCTGGGAGCAGGGAGAATAGGAAATCTGGAGCTCGGACCTGAGAGAGATGAGAGATTTGGGGCTGGTACCAGGGAGACATGGAAGATTTAGGGCTGGGGCAGGGAGACTGCATGCACTGGGTGCAGCAGGTGCTCTGCAGAGGTTGATTATTCCAAACTGTGGGATTTTTGGACCACCAAGCTGGACTGGAGCCAAGTGGAGCATGGGAAAGAGTTAAATTTGTGTTGTCTGTAACAGAGCCGGGAGGAGGGGGTAGGTGCTGGCTATAAATACCTGTAACCTGCCTCGGAGGTGGCTGTGCTAATGAAGGGAGGGAATTGTTAGCACCCCTCCGAGGAGGTGGGGGGGACAGCAGAGAGGGGGGCCAGCAGCTGCAGTGGCTCTGTGGGCCCTGGGGAGGGAAGGATAGGGTTTTTTTTAGGGATCTGGTTTTTGGGCTAGGCGGGGTTTCCAGGAGAGCCCTCTTAGAGGTGACTGTGGCTGCGTGCTGGAGCTGGTCTCTACAGGTGGGACAGTTTCGTGATGGAACCCCCTGAGCCCACCCCAGCTGTGGGCTCTGGGATCATTTCCAAGATCCTGGAATGATCCTGGGATCATTTTCCAGTGAGCATCAGGCACCAAAGTGAAGCGTCTTCCTTTGGTGGAGGTGATACCCTGAGGTAGCGGATGGTCTCTGTTTTCAGGATGCTCCTCAGAGCATCCTGGACTCCAGAGGGATGCTCCAGACTCCAGAGGGATGCTCCAGGCTCCAGAGGGATGCTCGAGGCTTCCCGCCTGTGCCTGGCAGCATCTCATGGGGGCTTAAGCCCTCTGTGCCTGCTCAGCCTCCCAGACCCCCGGGCTCGGGTGCAGGATGCTGCTTTTGGGAAGGAGGTGAACCCAGCTCCCTAATTCCCAGCCCTGCCGTGGTCACATCTCCTCTCCAGTCCCTGCAAGCCGGGACAGGAGCAAAGAGGACGCCTGGGAAAAGAGGGATGGTGAAGAGGGAAAGGAAGGGATAACGGGAGGGACCGGAGCGAGGAAGGGAGCAAAGTGTGGGGAGAAAGGAAGGTCTGAGCCTTGCCGAGGTTTGTTAAAGTTTAAGAGAACAGAAACCCTGGTTTGTGTGGAGGGGACCGGCTATTTTTAGCCGTGGGTAGGATGTCAGCTCTGAAAATAGCCTGCTACCAGATCCTAATGAAATCCTCTCTTTGGCTCTCACCCGGAGCGAGTTTGGAGGGGGAGGATCACTGTCACACCCGCAGCCGAGGAGCTCCTGACATTCACAGTGACTCGCCTGGTTTTTCCCTATTTATTTATTTAATTATTTTTTCTTTCCTTCCCCCTCCGGTTTCTCCTATTCTTCGCCGGCTCTGCCTTACGCCGAGCAGAGGAGTCACCAGCCAAAAAAGTGAATGCGGGGGCGGCGCTGCTTAGCTACGGCCAAATCCCAGCAGCATGTGACCAGATTGGCAATTTAATACGGAGCCCTTCTCCCCGGCACACGCGCTCGAGTTAAAGTGACATTGAAACGGGGACTCAGAGTGCTGAAGGCAAAGAAACTGGGGGGGGGGGAGCTGCCTCCCCCCCCCCCCCCCCCCCCC
>JAWWEU010000138.1:20079347-20099364 GCA_035583155.1 Acropternis orthonyx | reverse complement strand
CACGTGGGATACCTGTACATGTGGGATACCTGGTGCACGTGGGATACCTGTACATGTGGGATACCTGGTGCACGTGGGATACCTGTACATGTGGGATACCTGGTGCACGTGGTGGAGCTCAGCCTGGGACTGCTGGAGAGCCCGAAGAAGACCCGGAACAATGAGTGGTGACTGCTCCAAGGAGAGATCGGTGACCACCCAAGGAGCATCACTGGGAGCGTGGGGCAGAGAATCCAGGGAAAGAGTGGGTCCTGAGGGCTGGGGGACAGAAGAGACACTCACAGGAACATCACGTCCCCATCAAGACAGGGGTGAAGGTGCAACACAGGCACAGGTTGGGTGAGGAACGTGTGTCCTGTGGAGGCAGGGCGAGACCTGGCCAAGGGTTGGTGCTCCAAGGGCTTTTTTTGGGACATTCAGGGTCTGGAGGGTGCAAATCCTTTGTCACTTGATCCCCTGATGGGTGTAGCAGTGGGTTTTGGGTGGAGAAATACACATCACCCACCCATGGCACCCCACCCAGACCAAAGACAGCCGATTTCTAATGGGAATGAGAAGCCCTCACCTCCATGCCCTTGGACTGCGAGGGATCCAGCTCCAGAGCTCTACCACAGGCACAGCAGGGCTGAGACACCTTCTGGGGAGCTGGAAGATGGAGTTGACAATTTCCCAGTGAAGATACGCCTGTATTGACCATCCCTTGGTATCTCTGTGACTGATACATTGACTTCTCACCCACCTTGCTCAGGCTCCCCAAAAACTCGGAGCTGGGGTCTCACCTTTGGAGCCAACACTGCTTGAGCCACCTCTTTGCTTTGGCTTCTCTGTTGGGAGGGGGATGTGGCTTTGAGCAGGGGCCTCGTGGGGACAAACATATTTCTTTAGAAGGCGAGCTGCTGTGGAAGTGCAGGGAGCCCATCAATCATGGAATCTCAGACTGGTTTGAGTTGCAAGGGTCGCTAAAGATCCTCTAGTTTTGAACCCCTGCAGGGACACCTTCCACCAGCCCGGGTTGCTCCAAGCACCATCCAACCTGGCCTTGGACACTTCCAGGGATGGGGCAGCCACAGCTTCTCTGGGGACCTTGTGCCAGGGCCTGCCCGCCCTCCTGGTGAAGAAGGTGGGGACATCCAGGCTGGGACATCCCAGTGTTTGGCTCTCGCTGTACACAACGGGACCGGCATAAAAAAAATTACAGCTGCCATTCTGTCCCCCGGGGATGGGTTGAGGTGCCGGGGACCTGCTCACTCTGGGCACTGGGTGTTGCCCCTCGAGACGTCTCCTCCTGCCTCGGCACGGAGCCGGATCCATCTGCATCAATGAGTCAGCAGGACCCACTTAACACTCCCCCAGCAGGATCTGCTCCTCTCTCCCGACAGAATGGGCAGCTCTGGCAGCGTGTTACGATCTCAGCTCATTAAGGGACGCATCCTGAGCGCTTTATTGATGTTTTATGCTGCCTGGCTCCATCTTCAGAGGGAAACTCTCATTGCAGTCAATGACTACACCTCCGGGCGCTGCAGGCTGAGCGCGGAGCTCCGGATCCGGCTCACGGAGAGGCAGGCTCAGCTCCCGGGGGCTGCGGAGCTGCATCCTGCAAAACCGTGGGGTTTGACTCCAAAGCGGGCGAAAAAAAAAGAAAAAAAAAAAAAAAAAAAGGAAAAAAAAAAAAAGAAAGAAAAACCGCCTCAGGGTCAGAATCCCTGCAGGACGTTTTCTTTCCAGGGACGAGGAAATGTTCAGAAGGAAAACCCAAGGAAGGGGTTGGGTTTTTTTTCCCTTTGCTTAACGCTCTTTCTGGGCAAAGGAGCTGCATGACAGGGAAGGGAAATGATGTTTCCTCTGCCCCAGCGCTGCCGTCTGATCAGCCAGAGCCAGGAGGGGTGGGTGTACCTGGCCTCCTCCTCCTCCCCACAGCATGTTGGGAGCCACATGTTCCCCACCTCGGGAACGTCACAATCCTTTAATAAGTTCCCCAGCGCTTGCTGTTGCTTCTAAAAAGCTCGTGGCACTGTCTGGCTTCAAGTGGCTTTTACATAATCCAGACTGTCAGGCTAGATGAGCATCACAGTCCCTTCTGGCCCTAAAATCTGTGAATCTCCAAATTAGAGGGCACCAGCACCTCCTTGTTTCTGGCTGATTGAATCAGGGGAATCGTGTGTTCTCTTTCTCCTCTCCCCTTTTTTTCTCTCTCTCCCCTGCATCATCTTTAACTGGAGGTGAATTACCCTCCCCCTGAGCCCAAGCTTGGCAAATAGCATCAGGACAGATCAGACATTTTCAGCCTAGCCCTGGGATATCCTCCTCTCCACTGCCCACTCCCACACTGATTCCCAGCGGTGAATTGTCCGGCTGTGGGCACAGGCAGGGCTGGAGCTGGTGTGGAAAACAGTGCTGAGCAATCCTGGTTATTTTAAAATCCCAGCTAAGTTCTCCAGGCTCTGGACTGAGCTCATTCAGATTTGCGAGCAAGGTGTGGATCTAGAAAAACACTTTTGGGAAGGGGAAGGAAAGCGAGTGACTCCCCACATTTTTTTGGGGTGTTGGGGATGTGCAGGGGGAGTGGAAAGAGCAAAGTGGGGAGGAATCGCTGGCGACCTGTGGGGATTGTTGGGGATAGGGGTTCCCCAAATCCAGGGATCCACAACAGGTGCTGGGAAGCTGCTGAGCAGCCTCAGCTGGAGTTGGGAGCCCCGGGATGTGCTGCTGCCATCTCGATGCTGGCGTGTCCATGCTCTCACCTGTCCGAGGCAGGAGATGCCCTGACGGCCTCAAAGGGTTAAGTGGGACACTCAGGAGCTGCTTCTCTTCGTCCCTTTGGGCAGAACCCCAGAGGCATTCGAGGGGTTAAAGGTGGCAGATTCCAATTTGGATGAGGAGTGAAACCAACCCAAAAGCTGATGTGAGAGGCTCTGGGATGGCTGCAGGTAGGGGCTGAGGAGGAGCAGAGGCAGCAGAGCATGGGGCACAGTGTGGCTGAGGGAGGGATGTTCAATTCCCCGCTCCCACTTAATCCACACAGGGACTGAGGACCAGAAACCTATGGAATTCTCACGCCTTCCTCTGCCACAGCTTGTCGGGGGGACCACGTCCCTCTCCCAACACCCAAACCCTCTCCGAATACCGCCAGGGGCTCAATCCCAGACCCTTCCTTTGGGAGAGGCTCTAAAGTTTCCTGCTTTGCAAACGCATTCGTGTTCCCAGCCCTCCTCTCGAGCGATGCTGCGGTCAATAACTCACCAGGAGGCTGCTATTCTCCCTCCGCTTCCCACCCTCCCACTCCTCCCGGGAGCTCCGCATTCATGCCTTTTCGGCCCTCCCTCGGCAGAGAGTGAGGAATAAAGCGGCGCTGGCTGAGCACGACGCAGGCTGCGCTGGGATGCTGGGAGACAGCGAGGGAAGCCTGAATCACCGGCACCTCAAGGTGGGAGTGAGAGATTTGGGCTGGGAGAAAGGGAGGACATCACACGTGCTCCCAGGAGTCAGGTGCTCCCAGCCAGCTGGCAGCCGCTGGAAACTGGGCAACTCGGATCCCTTCGGTGCTTTTAAAGTGGGAGCTGAGAGCGGATAGGGAGAACAGGAGGGGCCGGTGGGAGCACGGAGGGATGCAGCCTGAAGGCTCTGAGCCGTAGCCGAGGCTGAGGGATGCTGTCAGGGATTCATTCCTCTTGGAGAAACTCCTAGAGGAGCATCCATGGTGGGATCTCATGGAGATGGAGAAATGCTCAGCCCAGAAATGCCTAAAAATTAAGCTGGAAAGGCTCAGCTGGACACTATGTGGGACAGTGGAGTCACTGGCCCCACATGGGGAGGATTCCAGTGCTTCTGCAGGGAGGAATCCCTGGGGTCTGTGGGATCACCCTGGTTTGTCCCCATCTGTTAGAGCCACAAATGGCAGACCTGAATTTATCATCCTGATTCCAGGTCCTTCTCTTTCCCTCTCCTGCTCCCACACCTCCAGGTCCCCAGAGCCTGGGAACCCGTCCACCCGGGTGTCCCGTGCTGCTGGGGACATGGCTGGGGGGCTGAGGGCTCAGTGGCTTCAGCTTTGTGTCTTGGAGCAGGTCCTAAGCCCTCCTTGAGCTGGGGATGTTGCTTTGCTCACCCAGTGAATGCTCCCAGAAAGGATGGGTGACCACCCTGGAAGTGTTGAGAGGAATGAAGGGAAAGGGGGGTGCTCTGGTGGGGGCCATAGGTGATGTCCAGTGTCATCAAGGTGACCTTGTGTATTTGGGGCTGGCAAACCAGGTCCAATTTACTTACTGGCTGAGGGGTATCACGAGGATCCCATGTGAGATAAAACAGCAAGGAGGGAGCATGCAGGGACTCGGGGAAACCTCTGGGATGGTCCTGCTTGGACCTTGAGTCCCCGCTTTTTGTTTCTGGGACAGTGGCATGTTTGTGTGCTGGTTCTGTGGGTCTCAGCACAGAAAAGTGCTTTTCCAGCCTCTCTGCCCTGAGTGTCTCTTACATGAGCTAATTCAGGTGTCGGTTTGGACTTTTGGGAAATGCCGGGGCTTTACGACATCTGGGCTTTCTCTGGTGCCTCCCGGGAAGGGGTGAGCTGTGAGAAGATTGGACGTGATGACCTTAGAGGTCTTTCCCAACCTTTTTGATGATCCTGTGAGGTGACTGCACCCGTTTCACGGCAATTTACGGATCAAGCCCACGGTGACAGATCCCGGGAGCCGCTCCCGGCCCTTTGCAGCCCAACCCGACACAACCTGCCCGCGGTGTCACACTGACCCCAACCCACCGCGATGCGTGTCCTCAAGGGGAATGCCTGGCTTGGGGGGTGGGGGGGGCTGTGCCGGTGGGCGCGGGGGAACACGCCGGGCCGGGGGGTGGGGGGGCCATCCCGGTGGGCGCAGCGGGGGACGCGGAGCCCGGGGCGGACGGAAACGTTTAAATAGCGGGTGTGCATCCCGCGGCGGGGCTGGGCGGCAGCGGCGCCTGGGGAGCGCTGCGGGGCTCTGCGGGGCCCGCTAATGGGCCGAGTCCATTTCAGCGGGATGACGCCACTTGGGTAAAGCGTTAAGAGCTCCGGGAAGGCAGCGCAGAGCGAGGGGGAGCGCGATGCTCCCGGGCAGCGCCAGGTCCCTCCCTCCTCCCTCCATCCCTCCTCCTCCTCCTCCTCCTCCTCCCTCCTCCCTCCTTCCAGCCTCCCGTTCCCACCGAGCGCGGGGCCCCCCCCCGCCGCTCCCGCTGCCCGCGGCGCGGGGCTCGGCTGCGGGGCCGGGGCTGCCCCGCTCCCCGCCCCGGGGCTGCCCCCGCCGCGCTCGGGCTCCGCGGGCGGATGGACCGGCGGCGGCGGCGGCAGCGCGGTGAGTCCGCCCGGCGCGGACACGCGTGGGCTGCGGGACGGCGGAACGCGGGGGGCGCGGGTGGGGCTGCGCGGAGGGGGCACACGCGTGGGCCGAGGGGTCCTGAGCACGCGTGAGCACAGTGGGGATGGGGGTCCTGGACACGCGTGGGCTGTTTGCCGCACGGACGCGGGGTCTTTCGGATGCGCAGAGGCTGTGAGCGTGCAACGAAGCTGCGGTTTTGTCAGGTGGGGGGTTGGGGTCCTGGACACGCGTGGGATGTACGTGGTGGGTCTGGGTGTGGGTCAGAGAGTCGCGAGTGGGTTGACCTGCACACAAACGGGCTGCAGGCACGGCGGAGCTCGGAGGTCCTGGAGATGTGCTGGCTGTGTGTGTGGAGGGGCTGCGAGACAGATCCGAGCCCTGCCTGGGCTGTGTGAGTTGAGGGGCGGTGGGACAGGTTCGGGTCCGAGTCCCGCGTGGGCTGCTTGCCCAGTGGAGCTGGGGGCTCAGCCTCCCCCCATCATCCCGCTACGCCCCGCAGCACCCAGACAGGGCGAGGGGGTCTCTTTTCTCCCACCTGGCGCCCTGAGCCGCTCGCCCCCGGCTCGCATCCACCTCCAGCCTGTAAATCATTTGCTTTTACGATCCCTCCTCTGGCCCATTATCACACGAACTTTATATGTTTGGGGCTGGTGGCGGCCATAAAGCTGGCCCTGTTTCCGGGGCTGGCATGCCCGCCGGGCAGGCAGGGGGTGAGGAGCAGGAGAAGGCTTGGGGGACGCTGCCCTGAGCCCCCTCCGAGCCGGGCAGGTAGGTAGGGAGGGGTGCAGCTGAGCCCCGGGGATGCTCAGCCCAGTGGGGCTGGGATATGGACTGGTTGCAGCCCTGGGATCAGGGTGGAGCTGGGAGCAAGTGGGGGGCACTGGGCTATAACGGAGCAGGGGAAGAGGAAGAAGTGGGGTCCCCTCTCCAGTCGTTCAGCCCTTGTGGAGGACCCACAGATCCCCTGTTCAGGTCCTCTGGGTTTCTGGACGGACATTTGCCTCCACCTGACTAGTGAGCCTGGGACCATGTCTGACCCTGCACATGGGAATTGCAGGTCTGGAGGCGTTGGGGCCACTGCTCCCGGGATCTGTCTTTCCCGGGATATTGTGTCCAAGCCCTGACCCTATATCCTGAGTGTCCGGCGCTGCACAGTGGATGGGCAACTCCTCTCTCTGCCGGTGTCCCCGGGGCTCGGTTCCTTCTCACAGTGTGCCTCCCGCCTAAGCCTGGCTCATGGGTCATCTCGTGTCCCCTGAGCTCCAGAGGATGCAGAGGGCTGGGGGTACCTGTGCTGGGTCAGCCCTTTGGCTGCTCTTTATCTCCCAGGTCTGCTGACTCTGTCACGGTGGGACCCTCTGCTGCTTCCGTCTCTCCCTTTGGGTCTCCTCCAGGTTCAATCCCCACCCAGGACCCTCACAGGGGTCTCACTGGCCAAGGCTGAATGCCCAGGTACTGCCACAGCCCAGGTGGGCAGGGATGGGCATCCAGGTGGGAACCAGCATCATCCTCCGAACGATCCCACCCCACGATGGCATCTGGGTCACGAGGGACGTGGGAATGTAGCGAGGCTGCTCCGTGCCCTCCTCTGCGTGGTCCCATCTGCAGGCTGAGATGGGTCCTAAGGATTCAGGGGACCGGGGGGCTTCAGGTCACCAGCCTGTGCTTTAGTAAGACCTCGCCAGGTGAGGAGCTCGGTGGCAGCAGCTCACAAGGGCTTTGCCTCTGGTCTGTTCCCATCCCGGCCGGGTGCTCACAAACCTCCCCGGGGTCAGCTGTGCCCTCCCAATTCACCTTGGTATTGCTGTGAAAGAAACGGCTGTCCACATCACTTGTGGGTGGAGTGACCCCTCACCGTCTGTGTCTCTCCGGATGGGGAATCACAAGGAGCAGGCGGCAGGTGGGCTCAGTGGGCAGGAAACCCCCAAATCTGAGCCTATCAGTCACTTTTTCTTTCCCGGGAGGGGGATGGGAGAGACGAGATCTTGCTTGAACAGTCGAAGTAAGTTGCCTTTGCTTTTCCCCGCTCCTCAAGGTCAGCCGAGCTAATGAAAATCAATCTTCCCTCTGCCTCTCTCTCTGCTGCATGAGCAGATTCTACCTGTGGCCCCTTCACCTACTTGAAAGCGGCGTCCTGCCTGCCGTGGGCAGCGCCGGAGGGAGCTTCCCCCTGGAACAGCGTCTTTCCTGCGGGGCCGGGCACCGCGACAATATCCGTGTCACTGAGGCATCTCGTTTGATCTGCCACAGGAGAATGTCCTGGGGAAGCTGACTGTGCACGGGAAGCGTGTGTTCAATATGGAAATCAGGGCTGGGAGTGCTGCGGGAGAGCTCGTGGTTGGGCTCTGGCACGAAACGAGTGGTGTCCGTCCTCTGGGCGCTCCGGGGTAGCTCCATGTGCAGGCGGCGGGAGCGGGAGGGAGGTTTGTGCCTCCCTCCTTCCGTCCCGAGGGCCAGGAGCTGTCCTGGTGGCAGCCCTGTGCCCACCTGCCCCTCTCCTCTCCCACCCCTGTGGAGGCTTCACCCCCATGGCAAGATCTGGCAGATGAGGGTTTGGCGATGAGCTGATGCCACGGGATCAAACCTGCCGAGAAGGGGAGCTGTGGGCCATGGGGTCCTCCCTGTTCCATCCCATGTCCCTCGGTGGTCCTGCCATTCCTCAGCCACGACCCTCAGTGGTCCTGACATTCCTGGGCACTGGGTTCTGCTGCCAGTGCTGCCGACTTGGGAAGTGCGATTTCCTGCAAACAACAGCAAAGGGGATGGCAGCAGTGTGAGGGGCAGGACGGGGCTTGCCTGCTGCCAGGGCTGCGTGCCCCTGTGTCTCTGCCGGGGTTAAAGGGAAACCTGCCCTTCTCCGTGTTCCTGATGGGAGCAAACTGGCTCCTGGGCTGTGGATGGGATAGTGGGAGGCTGCAGTCCACCAGGACTCGGTGTCTGTGGGATAATCCTGTCCTTGGTCGATTGTGGGGCTCATTTGTTGCAATTAGTTGCAATTTCATTCCTGGAAGTGTTCAAAAAACTGTGTGGATGTGGCACTTGAGGACATGGGTCAGTGGTGAACACAGTGGTGGTTCTGGTTTGATGGTTGGACTTGATCATCTTAGAGGACTTTTCCAACCGTAATGATTCCATGATTCCATTATTCTAATTTGTCACTGCTGCTGCTTAAGATTAATGCTGTTCAGGTCCCCTATCCCAGTGCTCCTGGGATGTGCAGGGAATGGCAGCAGGAGGCTGCTTGGGATGTGTTTGGAACCCCCAAAGTGGGGTCCCTTTGCTCTGAGGGAGATGACATTCCCATCACTGTCATGCCTCTGGATAAGTCACCGCTTCCCGTTTCTCCTCTTCTAGAGGGAGCCAGCACGTGTCCCTGGGGAAGGAGAGGGAGGTGCTGGTGAAGGGTAGAAGATCCTCTGGAATGACACGTGAGGCTCCAAAGTGTGGGGAGACACTGTGCCTGCCTGGTTCGAGGGGCAGATCTGACAGCCCTTTGCCCTTCGGATGTGTCCAGCCTAAGCGTTCCCAGCAACAAAAGTACTCTGGGTCTGATTGTTGGAAATCCTTTCATTCTGAGTTCTCCAGACAGTGTTTGTGTCTTGGTTTGGTCTAGTGGAAGGTGTTCCTGCCCATGGTAGGGGCTTAGAGCAAGATGAGCTTTAAGATCTCTTCCAACCCAAACCCCAGTGTAGGATTACATGAATGGATCTGTTATAAAATGTAACAGAAGTATTTTCTCTCTTCCTGCCCCCATCCTTTAGGATTTTTAGATGTGCCCTGATGCCGCAGGTTCTCCTGGCTCCTGGAAATGCAGCTCTCTTCCAGTGTGGTTGAACTCAGCTGTGACGAGACCATGGACCCACCTGCTGGGGACTTCCAGCAGGTCCTGTCCATTGACCAAATCCGCTCCATCCGTGCCAGCAACAACTACGTGGAGAGACCGGCGGGCTGCTTCCAGCAAGCCCGCTCCAACCCCTCCCTCTCGCAGCCGCCGCACAAGCAGGAGTGGTCCCAGGACCGCCTGGTGTCTTCCACCTTCCAGGACCTGCACCGCAGCCACAGCCAACAGCACCAGATGCCGCCTTTGCAGCCACACCTGAGCCATTCCAGCACGGCCAGCTCGGTCTCCCAAAGCACCACCGCCTCCGACCAGCGCCTCCTGAGCAGCCTGACGCCCTCCCACTCCGGGCACTCCCTCATCCGGACGCAGCCCCGCGCCGGCGAGCTGAAGGCGGAGGAGTCTCCGCTCAAGGGGGGCTCGGAGAAGCCCACCCTGCACGGCGGCCACCTCTTCATCTGCGAGGAGTGCGGGCGCTGCAAGTGCGCTCGGTGCACGGCCGCCCGCAGCCTGCCCTCCTGCTGGCTCTGCAACCAGCGCTGCCTCTGCTCCCCGGAGAGCCTCCTCGACTACGGGACCTGCCTCTGCTGCGTCAAGGGGCTCTTCTACCACTGCTCCACCGACGACGAGGACACCTGCGCCGACGACCCCTGCTCCTGCGGGCCGGGGTCCTGCTGCGCCCGCTGGGCTGCCATGAGCTTCCTCTCCCTCCTCATGCCCTGCCTCTGCTGCTACTTTCCCACCCTGGGGTGCCTCAAACTTTGCCAGCGGGGTTATGACGGCCTCAAACGGCCCGGCTGCCGCTGCCAGAGCCACACCAACACGGTCTGCAGAAAGATCTCCTCGTCCAGCGGCACGCCGTTCCCCAAAACGCTGGACAAGCCGGTATGACCCTCCCGGGGAGGAGAAGCAGGCTTTGTTCCTCTTCCTCCCCCTCCTCTCCTTCCTCCTCCTCGTCCCTCCTTCATCCCCTTCCTCCCTCGGCTCCCTCCGCTCTGCAGTGCTCCCCCTTACCCACCATCACCTTTTGGGAATGAGACGGGTGAGCTGGGGGTCCCCCAGGCTTTGGGACACCCTGGCTGGCTGACCGGGGGAGCTGGCACCAAGCTGGGGGTAAAGGTGGTTTTGCACATGCAGGAGAAAGACCGGAGAGGCAGAGCAAGGTGTGAGTGCCCTTCCTGGCTGTATCCCCCAGGGAAAGGTGACCCAGAGGGTCCCTGGGACTCTGCCCCCATGGGAAGGGTGACTGGGTGGTCCTCAGGGCTCTGCTCTCAGCAGGTTTAGAAGCTGCCCCACAGTGTGGCCCTTCTCCGTGGGGGGAAGAGGCAGGTCATTGCATCCCCTGTGCAAGCAGCCCCCAGGAGCCAGACCACCTCCTCTCGCTCTTTCTCCCCCTCCAGCACTTTCTGTGGGTGGCCTTTCTCCTCATCTGGCCACAAGCCCCTCTCCCTGAGGGTCTGGGGTGCTGTGGGGTCTCCCTGGTGGCAGCGCCTTCTCTTCAGGCTCAAGAGCTGCTGGGAGAAGTGAGCGAGCTCCAAAATGAGGTGGAACCGTGTTTCTCTGTCTCAAAGAGGAAGGGAAGGTGTGGGAAGCTTTAGAAACCTTCTGTCAGGGGAAGGAGCTATTGGAGGCAGCCCAGCCCACTCGCTCCTGCCCGACTGCAGCGAGTGAAAGGTCCCCTTTGGGATTTGGCTGAGAACAAGGAGCTGGTTGGAATTTGCCATTCATTTCCCCAGGCCTTGGAGGGCTGCCTGGGGTGGGAGCTGCTGCCTGGCTCCATCCCACCACTGAGCAGATGCCACAGGCACCGTCTCCGTGCTTGAATCCTGATCTGGTACCTTCCACCAGCACTGAATTCACTTTAAAAAAAAAAAAAAACCATGGCAAAGGCAACTGTCGGCAGCCACTGCTCCGGGGACTCCTAAAGAGGGGCTTCTGCTGCCCTGCTTCGGGCTGGAGGACACGGAGAGCAGGAGGGGGTGTGGAAACTGGGGATCACGACCTTCCCTCCCTGCAGATGTTACCTTTGAGTCCTTGCCCGGCTGAGGGCTCTGCGTGGACAACCAGGAACGGGTCTGGACCAAGCCCTGGGGCTGGACCATCTGCAGAGCAGACGGACACCTGAATCCGGGTCAGGGCTCCGTGTTTCCTTGCTGTGACGATAATAAGCCCAACTGGTTGCTGTGGTCGGAGGGTTCCTCCTGGTCCTGGGCTCAGCCCCGTCTCCACATGGTTGTGACCCTGCTGGCATCATTCAGGGATGTTTGGAAAGGGGATGGTGTCCCCGGGCTCTGCTCTGCCTGCCTGTGCCTCCTCTGAGGTGTGTGAGCACAGAGAGAAGTGAATGGTTCCCCTGGAGAAGTATATGCAACACATCCCTTGCCTTCCCCAACACTCTCCACATCCAGAGCTCATCCATCACCTCTTCCCAGCCACCTCTTTCCGTAGAGTTCTGTGGATCTATTTTTGTATATATAAATATAACGTTAGGATGGGTAGGTCTCTCACTAATAATATTCATGATACTGCTGTGAACGGTGCCAGGTACAAGGTTTGGCTTCCTGGTGCACTTGCACACGCTGGAAAAGGTGATTTCCGGGTCTGTTTATTGCTAATCCCAGACCCTTAGTTCCTAGATCATTGGGAGAGGGGGAAAAGGACGTGTATGGATTGTCCAGGGGGGGTCTGCTCTGCAGCGAGGGGTTGGGATTCGGTGCTGGTTGTGGGGTGAGGCAGAGGTGGACTCTTCATGATGGGATTCTTCTTTCCATCTATTTGCTGCCTAAAAATCCTGGAGGATCCAAGCTCCCTGTTGCAGAGAAAAGCGGATCCAGGTAGTGATTCATCCCCTTGGGAAGCATTATTCATGAAATTCTGTGCTGGCAGTGCCTGGCTCCCTTGACTCAAACGGCACCCAAACATTGAACTTTGAGGTTCCCTGTGGAAGGGAGGATGAATCCCAACCGCGGTGGGAAGTTTGAACCTGGAGAACGTTACAGACGTGAGCAAAATCCTCACCCTGATTTCACCAGGAGCTTGAGGGGTGATGTGGAAAGATCTGGCCAAAGATGGACAGCCTGCATCCGTAAGCTGTGGGGATCTCAGGAGGATGCGCTGGAACACAGAAGGATCTCCTGGCGTTAGGAAGGGGGAGGGCTCCACATCTCCTGAGGCCAGCCCTGGAGTCTGGAATCATTTGGATTTTAAAGCCATGATCTTCTGGGATGATGCCCTGTAGGTGTGTGAATCCCCCTAAGACCCGGCCATGTCCCCGTGGCAGCAGGTATTAAATATATAAATAATAAATACATAAAATGTATTTATCCATATGCCAATCATTGCTTGGCTCTCTGCTTCCAAGCCATGCTGGGGTGAGAGGCTTCCACCAAGAGGCACCTTTGGAAGGCTCAGCTCACTCTTCTGTTGGTGCTGATTAAACTCCTTCTTCCTTAAAAACAGGAAGCATTTCTTTTTTTTTGGAAAAACAGGTCCCATTTCTACTGAGGATTGAAGGAACTGTCTCCCTTGAATGAGAATGTGAAACAGTTCATTGAAACTTTTTAAAGAAAACTAATGAACAGAATTTTCCAACTTGCTCTACTTTGATTTTTTTTCTTTTTTTTTTTTTTTCCTCCTCCTTTTCAAACGGATCCCACTCGTAAATTTAGTTACCACCTCTGTATCTTTGCAATTCATTGCTTCCTCTCCTGATGGTGGAATGACTCAACATGTGAAGCTGCATCATTTTCACGGCCTCCCAAGTCATGCGAGCGCGGGGTGACCTCCCCCAGGTGCTGGAGCTGGAGGATGAGGAGATGGCTGTCCATGGAGCAGCTCCCCCGGAGCCAGCTCTGCTTGGCACGACTCTTGCAGCACATTTACCTTCAGGAATTGGTGGGAGGCCAGGATGCCTGCCAGGAGCCTTCCACCTAATGGGCTTTTTCTGGGTCAGTGCAGAAGCCCTTTTCCTACCAGGGAATGGTGCCACAGCCTGGGTGAGGATGAGAAGCACGGCCAGGGCTCTGGAATGTCTCATGTCCAAGAAATGACAAACCTGTGAGATATGTTTTATTAAATACTGGGAGGAATTTAAAAGCCACGTAGATGTGGCACTTGGGGACATTGTTTAGTGGTGGGTTTGGCAGTGCTGGAGAATGGTTGGACTTGATGGCCTTATAGAGGGCTTTTCCAACCAAAATGATTCCATGATTCTATGAACTGGGAAGGAGGAGAGAGCTCCAGATGGGCACTGAGGGCTGTCAGACTGGCTTTGATTTGTCTGAGGGCAGACACAAAGCCACATCCAGGACTTGCGTGGCCCGCAGGTGCTCAGAGCTGCTGGCCTCTGTCCTGCTCGTAGGGGCAGGTGGCTTCACCTTGGGTTGCTGCTTCCCACTCCATCCGGAGTCCTCAGCATGCTCCCCTTCCCTGCTCTCAGCAGACAGGAGAAGTTGGGATGTGCCAACAGCTCTCCGAGGAGGCCAGCTCTGGTTCCCTGAGCTCGTCTGCTGAGGCGGGAGGGGGGGAAAGGCTGTGGGCAGCATCATATTCTTTCCCTGAGCTTTTCCCAACATCTTCCGACCAGACCTATCCTGCTCCCTCCCCACCTCCGGCTGCCAGACAGTTTGGTTTGCCTGCAGAGAGGACTCTGCTTCTGGTTGGGGTAGCGAGCCCCTTTCCTGCCCCACCCTCAGTGACTCAGATCACATCTGCTCCGGGTGTTTGTTTGCAGCTGCTTGTCCCGGCAGTTGGGGTTTCTCTCTGTCCTGACGTGTCTTTTTTGGTTTGCTCTTGGGAGTGTCACATGTTGAGCCCTCTGCTCTCCCACAGGGATGGATCCGCTTTGTGAGGGAACATCTGGGTGCTCTGTGTCTCTACTGGTTGTGGGTTCCTTTGCCAGGGAACGTGCAGGGCTGTGGGCAGATTTAGGCAGGGAAAGAGACTCAGGTGCCAAAGGAGCAGGAGGCAGGAGCTGCTGAGCAGGACCTGAGCTCTGCCTGCTCTTGTCCCCATCCAGAGCTCCCCCTTCCCACCCAAACCTCCCAAGCTCCATCCATGCGGGAGGTTCTGCTGGGGTTTGTTCTTGGCTTCCCTTGGTCCCACTCCCCTTCTTCCCCACTGGCAAATCAGTCCCAGCACTGGTGAGGAGGGGTCAAGGGAACCAGGCTGGAGTCTCCCTCCCATCCCAGCTCCCCAACCCTCCTGGTGGAGAGGCAGAAGTGGTCCTTGGGCTTCTGTCCATCCATCTCTGAGAAATATCAGTGCCAGCCTGTACCTCAGAGAACAGGAGGAAGCTCTTTGTGAGTCTCAGATCCCCATAAAATCCCACTGAGCTCACTCTTCCCAGGTGTGAACCCAAAGACTGGAGAGCAAATGTCGTTGACCAAAAGATGCCAAAGCTCAGAACAAGAGGTTATGAATGGCTGTTTAGTGTGATAGAGAGGGACGAGCCAGGGGTGAGGGGAACTGCCGTGGGATTTGCACAGGAAAGGAGCCCACTGTGCCCCAAACTCACCATTCTCACCACCCCTCGTTAGTTCACTCTGTCTCTGGCCGTTGGGTGTTCGGAGGCTGGAGAAAGCAGGGAGGTCTCCAGGTATTGGAAGGTCTAATGTCTGTGATCAGCATGTGATAAGGGCTGTGCCCCCACCCCAAAGCCCATCCTTGGTCTTTAACAGGATCCAGTTCAGCCTGGTCTCCTCCAAGGAGCCCCCAGAGCCCGGGCCTGGGGGATGCTCACAGGGGCTGGAGGCACCTGATCCAGAGCTGGGACCTCTTGGGGCTCAGTGTCCTGCAGGGAATGTCTCCGTGAGCATCGGGATCTCTTGCAAACTCCCTCCCAGAGTCAGGTTGGGAACTTGTGCAGGTGGGATCTGTTCTGCTTGGGGTGGCATTGCAGAAGAATCCTCTGAGGGCGTAATCCAAGGCCCCTGGTCCCCTTGGAGGGGCCTGCAGGCTGTTGGATGGGTGGGAAGAGATCACAAGTGCCCGTGGGGCAGAGGGGAAGCGGGGTGAGGTTTCTCGGTGGGTCTCTCCCCTGCTGCACCCCAAAGGGCTTCAACATGAGCAAGACCAAGCCCACCCCGGGGAGCTGGGCCTTGGGAGAGGAGGCTTCTCACACCCTCTGTTCCGAGGTGTGTGGTCATCGTGGTCCCCACCTTCCCTGCAGAGCCCCCGTCCCCCTTCCCTCCCCTCTCCCCCGTCCCCATCCCTTCTCATGGGATGCCCTGCGGACAGGCAGCGGCTCTGCATCCTCCTGCCTCCCCAGGTGTCCTCAGCACAAAGTTCTCCCTGGAAGATGCATCACCCCGGGCTTCACAGGAGAGTCTCATCCCTGGAGCTGAAGGCTCTGCTCCTGTATTTATGGGTACACAAATGTTCTGTACAGTGTGTAAAGTTCCCTCCCCCAGCTCTCTCTCCACCCGGGCTCCTTTCTATAAGGTATAATATATGTTTATAACCCAATGGCTGGTTTTTTTGACAATACTCTTGTACCTTTTAAGGGAAAAAAAATAAAAAAACCAAAGTATTTATTTGAAAAGTTTATTTTAAAGATAAGAAAAAAAAAATAACCTATTTATTTTACTGCACCCTCTTTTGTTTGGTTTCCTTCTCTTGCAAAGCTGATAACTGTTAGAGAACCACTGCTGAGATGAAAGAAGTGATTCTATGGTGGCTTCACAAGCCCACTTAGAGCAACTATTCAATAAAAATATATATTAATTTTGAATGTGGTCTCATTCCTGTCTCTGTGGTGGCCAGAAGTGTGGCTCAGACTCGCTGCTGTGGGGTGGGCAGGAGCTGACATTTGTGGGGACCATTTTTAACTCTGTGGGGGTTCCCCAGGGAGATTTCTCCTGATGCTCAAACCTCAAAAATCTCGGTGTGGGCTCCCCTGCTGCAGCTCTCCCAGATCCCTGAGGAAGGGCTGGCTCCTGTGGCAAAGGGCAGGAGCAAAGAGGGGGGGACTGAGGTAACAAATCCCTGAGGCTGGGGGAGGGGGGGTTTTCAGTCACTCCACGGATTCCAACACATTCCCAAAGCCTCTCCTGCTCCCAGAAGAGGGGGGCTGATGCTACAGATGGGCATCTTCTGCAGGAGGAGGTGCAGCCGGGACTGGCTGGCTCTTCCCACCGGCTGCAGAAGGCACCTTGGAGGTGGGTTTAGCCCAAAAAGGATGAATCTGGGCCACAGCACCGGCAGTGGCTGGGTCAGGCCAGTGCCTCTGCTCTCTCTCTGTGCACATCACAGCCCACTGCTTCACAGATCTCAAATACCTAGCACTTCTTGGCTTGAGGGCCTTTTCTGTTCACCCAAAGCTCTTCTCTCACAAAGCTGGTGGATTTTTATTCAAGCACTTCCAGAGCTTGAAGTCCTTTCACACAGACTCAACGGCTGATGAATCCCATGGTTGGTGGCACCTCCCTTACTCCTATTTAATTTGTTGGCTTCAGCTTCTACCCCTTGCCTCCAGCTGAACCTGTTTCCTGCAGCTGCAAGACGGTTTCCCTGTGCTCAAGAGCCCTCCCAACCTCTGTGCTTAATTAAATCCACGGATTCTCTGTGTCTCTCACCATAAAGCCTTTTTTTCCAGGCCCTTTCCCTGTGTGTGGCGTTGCTGGTATGGGAGCCTGCTTTCCAAACTACGTTCCAATGCCTCAGCCCCAGCATCCAGGATCTGCCTCAGGGCTCTGGAGCACAGATGTGAGTCCAATCCCTGCTGTGACTCACTCTTCCCCTGCTTTTCAAACAAAAGATGGATCCGGGCCATTTGTCACCCATTGGCTCTTTTCAGTGCCAAAGTCCCTCTTTTTTGGACACAGCCAAGCAGTTTCTGTTCCCAGATGTGCAGCCTTCTGTTAACTGTGTTAGAGCCTTTTTGGTGCGTGTGGCACCACCTTCCCAAGCCTTCCCTGTGCTCAGCAGCTCATGCCATGAAATCTACGGGCATGTCCGGGTCCCCATCCCCCGTGGTCCTGTGGAGGAAGGCTCAGGAGCTGAGCTGTAATGTGAGATCAGCAGAGAAACACAGGTAGGTGACCTACAGACTAAAGCGATCTGAAACAGATTGCTTGCTTAGACGTTTTCCTTCTATGTAAAGAAAGATGTGATGGCCCCAGAAATGACCAAAAATGACAGTAATTAGGCCTTTTCCCAGGATTAGGGTGATTCTTTAAACTGCACAATCATTTTCTGTTTCGCATCCATGTGAAGGCCGGGGAGAGACTCGCCAGGCTGGAGCATCCGCGGCACTTGCCCCAGGCGAGCTGGTGGCAGCACCAGGTCACAGCCACGGAGCTGATCCACCTGGAGGGTTTAGCCCGGAATAACAACCCACTTTTCCTTGGCTAACGTGGATGTTGTTCAGAGCCGAAACTTCCTGTTCTGTGCTGTCCTAGGACCAGCACGGCCTCAGCAAGCTCAGCTCCATAAAACCCTCCCTCAGAGGTGGCCAAGGCTTTCCAGAAGCAGATTTCCACCTTTCTGCTGTTGAAGTCCTCCCTTGCCCAGAGCAAGCAAAGTTAGGCCGAGCTCAAATCCCCCTGAGGATGTCCAGGTGTGATCCAGCCTTTTGCCTGTGAGAAGCATCCCTCGGCATCCCTGGGAAAGTGCCTGGCGGGCTCCAGGAGAGCAAGGGTAGGTGTTTGCAGTCGAGAGGTTGTCTGTCTAGACAGGAGAGAGAGAGAGGAGCCCTCTTAAGGAGTCATTCATCTCTTCCTAAGATGGCTAAATAGGTCAGATGACTCATGCCCTGAAAGTGCCTATTTCTCTCCGCTGACTACAAAGAGGGAAGGAGCTCCCGCCAGCCCCTCCGTGCCTCAGACATCAGGGGGGAGCAGATCTGAACCTGGCTGCTGTGGGGGTTCCGTGGGTCTCATGGGGAATTCACCTCCCCCAGGGATCCCCCAGTGCTGCTTCATCAGCGGCACGGGATGAGCAGATGATTAATTAAACACCGCGTGGTTTTTGACTCGCATGTCGCATACAGAGCTGGGTGGGAGCAGGTAGGAGCATCAAATCTGGACCCCTGCTTTCACCATGGGGACTGTGGGGCAGGAGTTTAGGCTGGAGTGATTTGCAGGGTGGCTTCTCCACCACCAGAAACACTTCCTTGCTTGGCCATAGTCATCCTCAGGTAGGGCTGAAGGCAGTTTACTGCTCTGCACATGTCTGGCCAGAGGAAGCCAGTGCTGCTCTGGTCAGGGCAGAGACAAGAGAACAGTCTGGTGTTGTCCCACCACCGTTCAGAGATGCCCAGTGGTGTTTGGGGACCTCTGGAGGCATCACAAGGCTGAGGGGGCAGCTGTGAGGGCAGCCAGGAGCCTTTGAAATAGCCCAGCCAAGAAGTGACACCCACAGAGGGGTGGCCCGTGCTGTGATTGCAGCTCTGGGCACGGGGCGCTTGCTCCCTGCAGGCAAGAGGGTCTCTGAGACCCCAAGGATGACCCCATGCCATGGTCCTTGTGCCCCCAAACACCTGCAGTTTTCAACAGTTTTTTTGGCCCTGCAAAACATCACGAGATTGGCTTAAAAATCAAGATGCAGCTCACAGCAGATTCTTGTTTTTCGCTGCTGCTTTTGGAGGCTGACTGAGTCATGCTCACAAGCCTCTTTTGCCAGACACCAGGGCTTGGCAGCTCCTCTGAAAGCATTGAATGGGCACAGGGATCCTCCTGTGAGCCCTGGAGCGGCTCAGCCTGGGGGTCAGGGACAGCCTGGGCACCCCAACACGTGCCAGAGAGTGGCGAAATGGCCAAAGATCTTGAACTGAGGGTGATGCACAAAACGCAGAAGGGATGGGAGGTCCGTCTTCCAGTTTTAGTCTGGTCACTGCTGCGCTCCTGCCTGTGGACACCTCACTTTGACCTTGGCAGCTGCTGATGCACCGAGCCAAAGGGCTGCTGGTCATCCTGGGGTTCCTGCTGTGCCCCTCCAAGGACAACCAGCAGCGTCCCAGCCCCTGGAGGAGCAGCTGGAGAACATTTCAGAGTTCTCCAGTGGTGCCTGAAAGCAGGATTGTTTCTCCCTGGCTGGAGACCCCCTCAGCTGGGCGCTCCCTGGCATCCTCCGTCTCCGTGTTCTGCTCCTGGGAAGAGCCTGAGGTTGAGGATGTTTCTTCCAGGCACGTTCAGAACAAAATTGTTTTCCTGACATGAAACTCCAGATCCTCCTGGGGAGCTTCTAAAGGGATTTATTTCCTGTATCCACTTCCCCTGTGCCTTGCTGCTCTCCGTAAAGGACATTTGCATGGAACAGTAGGATCTCAGTCTTTTGATGTGCAATTATCATCTGCAGAAATGACTAATCAATTAAGGACAGTCACTACCAGGCTTTCTATTTATTTCTTTCTCATTGAAACCAGAGCAAATGTGCCCTTTTTTCATGGGATAATGATGTTTTTTTTTCCCAGCCGTTGCCGCTGAAAACTTCCCGATGGGTCTGGGGATGACATCATGCCCTCCCTGGTCCCTGCTGGTGTCACTGCCAGCGCTGAGCTGGCCATGCTGCTGACAGAGAGCCCATGTCACCAGTCCTGCCAGCTCAGCGCTGCCAGCAGGAGCGGGGACATGCCAGGAATGGCACGGAGGGAACTTGGAGAGCAGCTCAGGCAGGTAAAAGGTGTCTGAAGTGTAGGCAGGTGGGAAGATACTCCCCTGTAAAGGTGGTCCACCAGGAGGTGAGGGAGGGACTCTTTACAAGGGCATGTAGTGACAGGACAAGGGAGAAGGGCTTTAAGCTGGAGGAGCGGAGGGTTGGATGGGATATTGGGAAGAAATTCTTCCCTGTGAGGGTGGGCAGGCCCTGGCACAGGTTGGGCAGAGAAGCTGTG
>JAWWEU010000138.1:20064519-20079247 GCA_035583155.1 Acropternis orthonyx | reverse complement strand
TGTGAGGGTGGGCAGGCCCTGGCACAGGTTGGGCAGAGAAGCTGTGGCTGCCCCACCCCTGGGAGTGTCCAAGGGCATGTTGGATGGGGCTTGGAGCAACCTGGGCTGGTGGAAGGTGTCCCTGCCCATGGGACTGGATGGGCTTTAAGGTCCCTCCCAACTCAAGCCTTTCTGGGATTCTGTGGCTCTATGAGAGAGCTCAGTTAGGAGTGGACTTGGACTTAAACCACAGGTCTGGACTTCTCAGAGGCACACGGTAATTTGGATTTGAAGGGTTCAGCCCATCTTTAATCCCAAAACATGGTGTGGGATCCTCTGGCAAGAGGCAGAAGGGCTGGATTGTTTCTCCCAGAAACATCTGGTGACATTGGTGTATCCTCCTGTCAGGAATGTTCCCATTTCTCAGCACTGTCCCAGCAGTTGTCCTCACTCTGTTAAAGGGAGCTGGGGTTGGGGTGGACATGGAGGGATGGGCCAGGAGGTCCTGGATTCCCACCCTCATCCTGACCATGCTGCCTGAGAGAATCCCTCACAGAAGGAGAGACACAACTCCCTCAGCCAGACAAGCCCCCTGCGTGCACATGTAGACAGCCCAGCAAGTCACCCAAGAGAAGCTGTGGCTGCCCCATCCCTAGAAGTGCCCAAAGCCAGGTTGGATAGGGCTTGGAGCAACCTGGGAGAGTGGAAGGTGTCCCTGCCCATGGCAGGGGGTGGAACAAGATGATCTTCAAGCTCCCTTCCAACCCAAGCTGCTCTGGGATTCTGGGGTTGTATGAACTGCCCCCAGGCTCAGCAGCTGAGGGGCAAAGGAGCTCCAGAGAAAACAGCCAAGGGACAGAGGAGGTTCAGGTGCCTTGCACTTGCCACCTCTACATAATGACAGCCAGATGGACTTGGGGAGGGGGTCTGCAGGAGACCTTGGCACCTGAGATGCTGGGCATTACCTGTGCTTTTATCACCATCACGAGCGCCCTGAGGAGCAGAGGGAAACTCCCACCCCAAAGATTGCGTTTCTCACCTTGTCTCCTCTGCTTCATCCCATCACTGCTGCTCCCGTAAAACCCCGTGTGACCCCGACAGAGCTGGGCTTGACCCAGAGGATGAGAACCAGATGAAGCTGGAAGAGAAGCAGAGCTGTTTTGTAACAGCCTGTCCCTGGGGAGAGATCACACCAGAGCGGAGAACGCCTCCGGAGAGGTGCGGCAGGCACGGAGGTGACCAAATGAATTGACACCAGGCAATTCTCACCGGAGCTAAAGAGACAAAGTAATTGAAAATAAATGAAGGAACATGACACCTGGCTGGCAGATCAGTTATCTATAGCGTCCCTTTCCTGAAATAACTGCCTCCCGAACATCACACGCTGAGGCAAAACCAAGGAGGTGCTCACGTAAAATAGGCCACTCCAGCAGGGACCTGAAGGCCCCTTTATTTTTAATAGAAGCTTCCAGAAGGGTTAATTAGGTGGTGCATGGCAGGGCCCTCCGTCCTGGGTATCGCCTGCCCTTGCCACTGTCGGGTATGACGATGGTGCACTGTCGTTCTTGTCCTTGGGCAACACTTGGGTCTCAGACCGGTTGCAAGAGGGGCTTTTCCTGGCTCTTCAGCCCCAGACACCCTGGGGAGAACCAGGATGTGCTGCCCTCACCCCATAGGCTTTGGGTCATTCAGGGTTAAGGCGGAATCATCAACTCTCTACGCTCGAAAATGCCCCCCAAAAATCCTCTAAGAGGGTCCTACAGAAGCCACTTGTCTGAAAGGGTGGTTAAAAAGTTCTTTTATTCCTGGTGGGACCAAGCTCCTGCAGGGCTGTCCCTGCCTCTGTGGAGAGATGGAAGCAAAGGTGAGGAGAAAGGGCATTGTGGCTGAGCTGGTCTGGGCAGTCCTGCTGACACAGCACTGGGGATCAAACTCATCAAGCAGCAGCCAAACCCACAGCAACCAAATCACCCACCGGCCTTTCTGTGGCTCAGCAAGGGCCACACCTTCCCCCTGCAGACACGTGGGAGATCATGGAATCATCGGATATCCTGAGTTGGGAGAGAGCCACAAGGAGCACTGAGCCCAAGTCCTGGCCCTGCACAGGACACCCCGCTAGGAGGTTGATCAGGATTTGGCTGCCAAGCTCAGGGCCAAGGGACCAGGGCAAGGCATGGCTTGCACAGGGGTGGCCATGGCACAGCCATGCCCTGTTCTGCACCCTTTGGAGGGCTGGGAATTGTGTTGGGGAGCAGCTTTTTCCTGGCTATGGATATTGTCCCTGGGCAGGACCTCTGCCCAAGGGAAACAGCATCTTGCCAAGGTAAAGAGCCTCGGCCCAAGGGAAATGACATCCTCCCAAGGGAAACAGCATCCTAGTGTCTTGCAGATGGGTGTTGGCAGCATCAGCCTCATCCCTGGCGTTGCTTTGCCCGGGCTGTGGCAATGGGACTCACAGCAGCAAATGGAGAAGACCCTGTAGACATCTGGTCGCTGTCCATTCCTGGGGGAACAGCTTGGCTTAGACTTCACTGCTGGTTTTCCTGCCTGAAGAAGCAAGGCTGGATTAAATCTCCCTTTGGAAGCAGCACCCACAAAGCCCTCCCGTCCCAAGGAGACACCACACTCCTTTCCATCTGTTCTTCTCCCTGTTCCAAAGATGAAGGCAGCAGGACAGAAGGCAGGTGCCTGTATCATTTGCACAGAGAAAAGGAGATAAGAAACGGCCAGGAGGAAAGTCTGTGCCTGACAACAGAGTGGCCTTCAAATCGAGGGGCCCTGAGATGTCATGGCTCACACAACCCCTCTGAGGGGTGGGCTGAGGGACCTCCACCACTGCCTGTGACATGGGGGGGGCAGGGCAGGGTGGTGGGACCTCGCTGGCGACCCCTTCCCTGCAGGAACTTGGCAGTGCAAGAGGCCGAGCTTTGGGGCAGAGTCACCCGGTGCTCTGATTGCTGCTTCCAGCCCCCTTCTTGTGTTTTTGAGGGTCCCTCTTTGCACCCCCAAGACACCCTGGCTCTCTAAAGGGACAGGCATGAGCAATTCCCTTCCGATACCGAGATGCCCTCCTGATTTTTCCTGTTTCACCTCATCGTGCATCCTGATTTTTGGCGGCTCTGGTGCTGACTGTCCTTCAATGACTCAAGAGGAGGAGACAGGCAGCCAGGAGCTTGGGTGTCCCAGCTGGGCTACATCCATGAAAAGAAAGACAGAAAGCAAGCAAGCAAGAAAGGCTCTCCCTCCCCCTGCAACAATCCTCATCATGAAAACATGGCCAATGCTCCGCTCCGCCCTCCGCCCTTTACGGGGCGGGTTGCAGGGTCACGGGGACGTGGTCCCCCGGTATTGATCAGGACTCTTTTGGGCTGGCATATGGCACCAGGTTTCAAAGGCCGAGCTGCTCAAAAAGAATTAAGTGGGGGCAAAGAGTGGAACGTCCCAGGTTGAACTCCTGACACGTGGGGGTCAAAGAGCGCTGCAGATAAAGAGGGTGCTGGAATGGCCTGGGCAATGCCAAAAATAAATACGCGGCATTAAAAATCAACCCCCCCCCCCCCCCCCCCCGCCCCTCCCCTCCCAGCCCTGGGGGTGGGGGGTGAGGGAAATCCCACCGTGTTTCAGAGGGAAAGAAGTGGGTTGGATGAGCTGGATGTGCTGGGGAATAACTAATGGGGAGAATGTCCCTGTTTGCATCCAGGGATGAGTGCAGGAGGGCCTCACCTGGAGACTGTGCCTAGGGGCTGGAATTTTGTGAGGTTTCACCTTCCTGTTGGATGTCCCTCAGCTCCTCAGCGGCAGAAGGACTGACTTTGGAGAGGGAGAAAGACAGTTAGGAAATGAACAGAGCATCCAGCACCTCTGGCTGTGCAGGAACATTACTTCTTCACCAGAAAAGTGGTTGGGATGAGAAGGAAGCAGCAGCTTCAGCAGTCAATGTTCTGGAGCAGGATGAGATGGGAGAGGTGGAAGAGTTCAAGACGTCTGGAAATTTGAGTTTATATCAGAGACTTTTTCCCCCCCTCTACTATCAGTGGATGCTTTAAGTCCAAGCCACAGGTTGATGATCTTAAACCTGATTTTCAGTCTCCCTCCTCATCTCCACATGCCATGCCAGGCTCTGTGATCCCCAGAGTCCTACTGAGGGGGAAAGGTACATGGCCTGGAGGGGAAAGGAATGAAAAACAAGAAGTTAATGGGCTTACCCAGGGCATCCTGGGGCTGTTTGCGTTCTTCCCAGCATAACTGCTTGGTGGGAATTCACAGATGGGCTGCATCTTCATCCCTCTCTCCTGTCTGGGCCATGCGAGAGATTAAGGAATTCCACAGTGCCCTCTGCTCCATCTTTACTGAACCCCCCCAAAAAATCTCTGGTGTTCAGTCTGAGAGTCTGTGGCTCTTGGAACAAATCAGTGAACTTGTTTTCCTGTCTGATTTTTGTTGTCTCCTTCTCTTCTTTTGTTTTCCCAGAGCCTTTCATGTCCAGCCAAGGTGCTCTATCTCCCTCCCCAGCTCTGCCTGCGGGGACTCGCTCAGTGCTGCTATTTAACGTGTCTCCTCTGCCTGGTTCCTGATAAAACAAACTGCTCAGTGTGGTCTGCACGGGGCTGGAGGAGCTTCCAAAAGCAGATTCAGAGTCTTGCCACCATGCACTTCCACCAACACACTTCCACCACAGAGGACTCCAACAGCAATCTCCCAAAATTTCCCGTGTGAGACCGAAGACCTTCCATATTGCTGAGAACCTTACCAATATTTTAATTTCCTTGGCTGTTAGGGTCAAAGCAAATATTTTTTTACAGATTTTTTTGAGGAAAGTTTAGGGGGACTGAGAGGTAGCTCAGCAGGCAAAGAGAACATCTGAATACTTGGAGAAATGGGTGGTGCTGTGCCTGCCCCCTCCCCTGACCCTTCAGGTGTGCCAGGCAGGAGAGGCAGGCTGGGATTTTGTGCCCTAATGTTTCTCCTACATCTGTGTGGGTGGAATACTCTAAATGACACGTTATCCCTTCCACTCTGCACTTCCCCCTGGATCTCTCCTTCTCATGAATGCTCGAAAATGTGTTCTAGAACTGCTGTACGATGAGCAGTCAATGCTTAAAAATGCTGCCTGCTTTCCTCCCCCCTCCCCATTTTTCGTGGCGAATTTAGTACCAGATGGCAGCCTTAGAGCCCTGAGAATGAAGTGCTCCGTAATTGACAGCACAACACGACTCGCAGCAGCGAAATCTTCCTCCCCTCTTCCACCGCCGAGGCTCTGATGGCGCAGAGTGAATAATTTAGCATCCATCTCTCATTCAAGCAAACGCTGCCGGTGTGCTCTGGGAGGATGATTTTTATTAACTGGACAGGCTGGATGCAATTTTCCAGCAAAGCCTGTGTGCAAACAAATTGTAGCTGACTGCTGGGTAAGTGCCAGCGCTTATGACTGTCTCCTGGTACGGCGAGATGAGATGCCCACATCCTATTACACCATCTCCGCTGCTCCTCAACTGTTTCCCAAGCCCACAAGTAACTTTGCTGGTGAACAGTCATGGGTTCGTATCACACAGGCTGTTTTCAGCGAGACACATGTTCGTGAGGAGGGTTTTTTGTTTTTTTTTTTTTTTGTTTTTCTTTTTTTTTTTTTTTCGTTTCCCTGGGAACATTTGAGCAAAATCCGGCTGCCCAGCCTGGTCTGTGAAAGCCATCGCGGATGTCGCTGATGGGGCTCGTGGGATCTGACCAAGAAAAACAGTTATGAGCCCTTTTGTTTTTGGGCTCGTTTGTCCGTTTCCGCCTCATTCCAGCACCAGGGTGACCGTGTTAGGGGGTGAGAGAGTGGCATCTGGGCTCAGTGGGACATCAGCACGTGAATTGTGGCCACCCAGGGACTGCGCTGGAGCTTCAGCAGTAGCCAAAGAGAGGTGGATCATGGAATCCCAGAATGGTTTGGATTGGGAGGGACCTTAAAGCTCATCCAGTTCCACCCCCTGCCATGGAACTCTAGACCAGGTTGCTCCAAGCCCTGTCCAACCCGGCTTTGAGCACTTCCAGGGATGGCAGAGACAGACTCCTTTGGTTGCAGGAGAATTGCTGGTTTGGCGGTGCCTCTTCCACTGGTTGCTGTTTACAACCCTCTGCAGACCCCCAACAGGTGACCCTGTGGAGGTGACAGGTCCTCCACCCCCTGTCCCCGCTGCACACAGAGGTGGCACCTATCTCGAGGGCTTCCAGGGCCTTGCAGTTTGGCAGTGGCAGGTCTTGGTGCCTGTTGGGAAGGGTGACGGACATGAATCCTGCAGGGGGCAGGTAAGGGAGCTCTGAGTTTGTTGGGCAGGTGCCTGGAACATTAGGCTATTATTGGTAACAGCGAGGCTTTTATGGTAAGTAATTGTAATGTTATTGGGCGTTTTCCTTAAATAGCCCACCACGCTCCCATCTGCCGGCAGCTGAGGCTGGAGGGAGAGGTTTGTGAGGGAAAAGGGAAGGTGAAGTGGTTTTGCATCCAGTGGGATGTAAAATGGAGACATGGGGCAGCTGTGGCAATGAAAGTCTCCCTGGCTCTGTTCCTGAGCAGGGCTCTGTGTGTGTCCCTGCTGCCCTGGACTGTGTCCAGCTCCAATAGCTCTTTTCCAGCTCTCTCTGAGTTCCTGTGTGCTCACAGATGGATGCGGTATTCTTCTCCTCTTCCTGCCCTCAGCTGGAGCAGGGAAGCACTTGAAGAGATGCAGAAGATAGTGGTGGGCAGGGAGCTTGCTTTTAACGGGAATGGAAAACTACAGCGGGTTAAGTCAGGTCTGGAATGGGCCGGAGCTCATCCGTGTGCACAGCCCCACAAAGCCCGTGCTCGTGGAGTTTGGGAGATCACCAGTGCTTGGCCATTCCTGGAGCTCTGTGGACATGGAGATTTATAGGGGGGATTCAAGACCTCTGGTCCTTCAAACGCTGAAATTCCTGCTTTGCCCTACTGTACTCCCCCTCCATGATGTGACATTCACTTTCTTCAGAGAAACGCAATGCACCAGAAAGGCGAACAAGAGTCCTGATTTCCATAGAAAGTTCTTCTCCGCAGAAACATGGAGTTGTTGGCGTTGGAAAACCCTGGCAAGTTCATTGAGTGCAACCATTCCCCCAGCCCCGCCAAGGCCACCACTAACCCACGTGCCCAACTGCCACATCCACATGACTTTTAAATCCCTCCAGGGATGGGGACTCCACCATTGCCCTGGGTTGCCACTTTCATGCCAGGACTATGTAAGAGAAGTGGACTTTTGGGGTCACTTTTCCCCCAAGTCCCAGCCAGAGGAAGCCCTTTTGGAGCCTTGGAGGTCGATAGAGGCATCTGAGGAGCTTGTGGCACCACAAATTGTGGAGGCATCAGGTCAGAACCGGCAGGGCTTTGATAACAGCATTGATCCTGTGCCACTGTGAGACTTGTCCTCTCTTGAGCCCCTAAGGAAGGATAAGAGCATTCCCAGAGCTGGAATCAGCAAGAACAGCTGCAGCAACTAGGCCACCCTCTCTTGAAATAGCCCATGGGGCAGGATTAGCATCGTTTCCCCAGAGGAGAATCCCAAAAAGTAAGAGAACTCCCTGGCAAATTTAATATTTTTATTTTCTTCTCATTTTCAACCTAAAGGAGAGTCCCTTTGCTCTTCACCACCCCCCATTTCTGATTCTCTTTCATGCAATTCCTCAGGAGCCTGGCTGGTCCTGGAGTTGCTCACAAGGAATGAGGCATTTCCATGTGCACATTTTCATCATACAGTTGTCTGTGAGGGCTGGGCTGCCAACATCTGACAGCTATAAATAGCCCAGAGCTTGTAGGAGGCAGGAAAACACCTTTGAACTCCCCTGAAATCTCATGGAACTGGAGAGCTGCAAAGGGACAAACCATAAATATTGACCTCAAAAATACGTTTCATAGAACGAAATAGTCCCAGAATGGTTTGGGTTGGAAAGGACCTTAAGGGTTTTCTAGTTTTGACCCCCTGCCACGGTCAGGGACACCTTCTACTATCCCAGGTTGCTCCAAGTCCCATCCAACCTCACCTTGAACACTTCCAGGGGTGGGGCAGCCACAGCTTCTCCGTGCAACCTGTGCCAGTGTTTTGCCACACTGATCATAAAGAACTTCTCCCTTAGGTCTGATTTAACCTGACCCGGAGGGGGGCTTGGTTGCGGTTCAGGGCTCAGCTTCAGCATATCGCCTCCCAGCAAGACCGTGCCTTGAGGAAGCCACCGAGCCACGTTTTGGGACTCGCACTGCCCAGACCTTCCTGCTGCCGCCTCTCACCTTCCTCCCCATCAGCCCACTCTCCTCCTCCTCCTCCTCCTCCTCCTCCTCCTCCTCTCGTCGTCCTGGAAACCAGAGGCCAGGATGCCTCTGTCCCGGGTGACAGCCCCGCAACAAAGGCGGCTTTCAGCGGGTCAGCGGGACGGGGCCGTGCCCGGCGCCCCCTCCATGCGGGGCAGCGAGTGCAGGGGGTGGCCCGGAGCCCCGGGGGATGCCCGGGGCCGTCCGGCCTCGGCGGCTCCTGCCGCGCCCCCCTTCACGTCTCCCGGGGCAGGGGACAGGGTTCACGGGCTCCTCTCAGCCACGGGGCGGAGGTGGATTAAGGAGGGGGCGAGGACTCATTCTTGTCGCTGTTGGAGGGTGGAGACCGGGTCAGGCGTCCTTGAAACCCCTCACACAGCCTGGTGGGTCCCCAAGTGTCATTCAGCCTGAAGGAAGTTGTCCATCAAAGCTGGGGAGGGGGTGGGGGGGGTGGACTGTGGGAATACCTGCAGGCTGTTGGCAGGCTGGGAGATAAGGAGAGCAAATTTCTGGCCCTGCTGCTTTTCCATCTTCACTCTTCTCCAAAAATAAGTCACGCTTTCCCAGATCCATCAGACCTAAGGAACTCACTGGTGCAAGCCTGGAAATAATTTCCTTGCAGCAAGACTTGCCATTTACTTGGATAAAGCATGGGTCTGCAAGGCTATTCCAGGGAAATATCTGCAGGTAAGGATTGGTCTACTGGGTGTTGCCTAAAAGAGTAGCACTGCTGGGATAATGGTTGGACTCGATGATCTAGAGGTCTATTCCAACCTAAATGATTCCAGGATTCTATAAATCTACCCCCAATGTCACAGGAATGTCAGGCACACAGCAACTTAGTTTGGAGGCAGCCAGACCACTGAGACAAACAGGCTTTCCCAAAAATATGAGTCAAGGAAGGAAAAACGCCACTCAAACACACACCAAACCCACTGGACACGTGTAGCTGGGCAGGTGGGGGTCACAAACACACAGCATCAGGTTTGCCCCTTGTTGTCCTCTCTGCCCTGTGGGTGTAGACACTCGCTGGGCTGGAAGGGACCTTAAATGTCAGATCATCTCATCCACCCCCTGCCCCTGGGCAGGGACACTTTCCACTCTCCCAGGTTGCTCCAAGCTCCATCCAACCTGGCCTTGGACACTCCCAGGGATGGGGCAGCCACAGCTTCTCTGGGCAAACCTGTGCCAGGGCCTGCCCACCCTCCCAGGGAAGGATTTCTTCCCAATATCCCATCTATCCCTGCTGCCCTACAGCTTAGGGCCATTCCCCCTTGCCCTGTCACTTCATGCTCCTGTAAAATGTCCCTCTTTGCCATCGGGGTGGATGAGGCACTGTCACATCTCCTCTTGCTGCTGCTCTGAGTGGGGACAACACCTCACTGGCATAAGGAGAACCTGAAGGTGACAGGCTGAGATCAAGCAGCCCTTTCATTCCAGGGTTTTCCTTAAAGCCTGGCAGATGCCCCATTAATTTTTCTTGTTTTTTATTCCTCATCTAGGGTGTTTTCCAGGTGGAGAAGCCACAGCCCGGGCAGCAGCAGAGCAGTGCTTTCAGTCCTGTCCTGTGAGCCCTGGGAGGACCTGGACGACCTTGGGCCAGGCACCCAAACACAGGATCGGGGCGCTGCTGGGGCGGCACTTTCAGGGCACACAGAGAGGATGGGACCCTCGGGGCTCCCTCCATCGTAGGGGAGGGAGCATCTTCTGGATCCACACCCTTTCCAGCCTGCTACTTAAGCAAACTAACCGGCGTCCTGCCCGCTGAGCTCTCAGCCCTCCCTAATGCTCGCTGCCCCGTGAGCCGCAGCATCGCCACGCCTGGCCAAGCCAAGCCAACCCCGCGCATCCCCGACCTCCCACCCGGCAGCGACCGGGGCCAAAAGCCAGTGACTGCTGTGGCCCCTGCGGGGGACATCCCCCCAGGCTGGGCTCTCACGGGATGCTCTGGAAGCTCCTCTCCTCCCACCGCCACCTCTGCCCTCTCCTGCCCCGGGCTCGGGGCCCCTCCGTGCCCCGGAGAACGGGGGTCTTCCCCTGGGCGGCTGTTTCTGGGAAGCCGCTGCCGTGGAACAGAGGAAGGAGCCGCGGTGGCTGCAGGCAGGGAGGGCTCCTCGGATCCACCCTCCTGCTCCTTCCTGCCTTCCTAAGCGTTGCTTTCCTGCAGCCGGGTCCAAGCTCTTCTTGATCCCTGCGGTGCCTAAAAATAAATTCCCTTGCGCAGGTCTGGGGAAGAGTTTCTGGGCTGGAGTTCAGGCCTGGAAGGAAAATGAAGTAAAGAAGAGGCAGGCAGTGCCCCTGGACAGCTGATCCATGGTGTGCTGAGCTTGCTCCATCCCCTAAAGACAACTGTGACCTCCTGACCCACGGGTGGAGTGGTCCCCAGGCTATGGAGATCTTGGCCCATCTGCATCTGGAGGTGATGCCCACCTGAGCTACTCAGGGCTCAGCCCCACACAGATCCCAGCTGGACACAGCACAGGGGTAGATTCAGGCTGGTAGAGGGGATCTACCCTAGGCAACTTCTTGAAGCCCTCTGTGGGACATTCTGGGCACTCCTGGGTCTCAGCCCTGCCTTTGGGTACCTGTGTGATCTGTCTGGGTACCTGGAGAAGGACGGGAAGCAGGTCCAGACAGCACATCCATCTCTAATTCAGCTGGGTGATGTTTTTTTGGGGGGTGCACTCTCTGTTGTAGCTCACAGCCCGTGGTGCCACGAGGGGCCAGGCATGACCCACACAGAGGTACCGTTTCTCCCTTCCCTCCATCCCTTCCTCCTCCCTTCCTGCCCTCTGTCTCTATCCCCAGGAGTCTCATGCCTTCCAGGAAATGGGATATTAAGCGGTGATAATGAGCCTCTCTGGCAGAGGTTTCAACAAATGGCACTTCCCCAGCCTGCTGGTTGGGAGCGGATCGGTTCAGGGGAGGGGAAGGCAAGGGGCTGATGAACCTCCTTCCTCGGAGCATCGATCAGCTGTCAGGGCAGTGCAGAGGCTCAGAGCTTTAATTCCCTGGCGACAGTCCAGCTCTGGGGTGGGGAGGGACAGTGTCCTGGCTGAGCTGGCACCCACTGGCACTGCCAGGCTGGGTGGGGGAGAGGACAAGTGATCTCTGGATGCTGGGTGGGTTTATTCTCTCCAAACTCTCTGCACTGCTATTTCTGCAGGCACAGACAGCATCCCTGCAGAGGTGGGCTTTGAGCAGAGATGGCTGGACTCCTGGAATCCTAGAATCATGGAATGGTTTGAGTTGGAAGGGACCTTAAAGCTCATCCAGTTTCACCCCCTGCAACGGGCAAGGTCACCTTACACTTGACTAGGTTGCTCCAAGCCCTGTCCAACCCGGCCTTGGACACTCCCAGGAATCTGGGGGCGGCCACAGCTTCTCTGGGCAGCCTGTGCCAAAGGGAAGAATCCCTTCCCAATATCCCATCTAACCCTGCCCTCTGGCAGTCTAAAACCATCACCCCTTGTCCTGTCGCTCCATGGGGTAATGTGCCCGCTGTAGGAGGGCTGGTGGCCCAGGTGGATGTCACGTCCCGTGTCCTACCCCTGTGGCTCCTGACGCAGCCCCAGTCTTTATATAGCTGGGGCTTCCTGTTTGTGGGGTGTGCGGAGGCATCTCGCTCCCTTGCTCGCTCTTTTCCCTCTTGGCTGAGGGCAGGAGCGAGCCAGTGTCCTGGGAAAAGTAAAACTTGAAAGCAAAGCTGGGCTCTTCATTGTCAGGAGGCTTCTTTTTTTTTATTTTTCTTTTTTTTATGTGTTTCCTCTGGGTCGTTTCCTTTTCATTTGAATGTGGGTTAAAAATACGTTTCCGCTGACATCACCCCGCTGTCCCTTTTCGGGAGAGATCTGGTGCATGGCTCCCTGAGCACCCCAAGGGCTTTGCATTCCTCTGACAGCCATGAGAAACACGCCTGGAATGAGCAGCCAGGGCAGCTGGTGGGGACTGGGAAGGACCAGCCAGGACATGGGACTCCTGGATTTTGTGGGGGGTCGTTAATGGGGTCTGTTGGTGCTGCTCTTGGCACGAGAGGGATTCGGCCTCATTTGCTACCCAAGAGGTGAGGGCAGCTCAGGGAAATTCATGTCTTCTCTCCTTCCAAGCATCAGCCTCTCACGGAGGAAGAGGATGAGGTAGCTGTCCTGTGCTGCCCTGCTGGAGACACCCTGACTCTGGATCTAGTCATGGGACAAACAGGTCCTGGGGGATAATACACACACTCTGTGCCCTCAGGGTCTGCCCAAGCCCTGCCAGCCACTGCCATGGGTGGGCTGGGACCCGGGGGGGTTGGCCCACAAACTCTGGATCACAGAGTGGTCACAGCCACTCTCCCTTCCAAGCCCTGTGGGTGCAGCACTTTGCTGCCTCCCGTGGATCCATCCCAGTTCCTCCTTTCCATCTTTCCAGCCTCATGGACCTGCCCCCGCACATCCATGGTGTCTACAATGCTCATGAAACCCACCGTCACCTTCTCCACCCACCTCTCCTGTGGTGGTGGGATCTCAACCATCGCTCCATGTGGAAGGGCTGGAGCTGTGGCAGGGGGTTGGCAGCTCAGAGATGTGGGAGGGATTTACTCAGGGTGTGGGCACAGGTTGGGCAGAGAAGCTGTGGCTGCCCCATCCCTGGGAGTGTCCAGCCAGGTTGGATGGGGCTTGGAGCAACCTGGGCTGGTGGGAGGTGTCCCTGCCCATGGCAGAGGTGCGGCACCAGGTGATTTTAAGGTCCCTTCCAGCTCAAACCATTCCATGATGGTACGAACACAACGGCTGCTTGAAAAATCAAGGCTTTGCTGTGGCTCCATGGGAGAGGAGCTGGAGCTGCTCCTTCCTTGGGGTTGGGGGTGAGGCTGAAGCATTTCTCCCTCAGTCGCTGCACACATGCTGAGAGCTCCCAGGGATCCTGGAGACCCAGATGTTTATACAGCTGTGGCTTCACCCTGCTTGCTTTGTGCTGGGTGGCCCTGAACTTTCACAAAATATTTGGTGTGGGGGAGCAGGATTGGTGCAGTTGGGCTGCCTGGGCCTTGGGCTGCTGCCTTGGAGGGGGATAAGGAAAGTGTCTGGCCTGGCCTCTGATGGATGAAGCTGCTGAGAAAGGATTTTTCCCTGAGCTCTCTCAATTTTCCCATCCTAATGAAAGCATTTGGGAAGCGAGAGGCCAAATGACTATTTTGGAGCTGTTTTGTTGTGCCAATCAACTTCAGAGCGAGTTTCAGGAAGGAAATGCTGTCCTAAGAAAAATGTGTCTGTGGAAAAATGAGACGTTTCAACCTCTTCCAAACATGTTTTCAATGGGGAGAGATCTGGAGGCGTGGAAGAGCTCCAGCTCCAGGGAGACATCGTTTTCTGATGGAAGGGATTTGTTTGGGATGGCCCTGTCTGGGCACGAGCCACAATAGGTCCCCACAACAGTCACGTTGAGTCTCTTCTTCATGGCCAGCCCAGCGTGTGATGCCTCCCTGGCACTGCTCTGCCTCTCCAGATGTGCCACACTGGCTGAAAAAGGGGCTTCTTGCCCCATCTTATTTTATTCCTCAAGAAAACACCTCACTGCCCGCCTCCTCCACTGCTCTTCCACCTTTCCCACTGGCAGATATCCTCCTGCATCCCTCCTGGGCGTTTTCCCCCTCAGCCTTTCCCTCACTGGTTGTCTCCTCCCTGCTGTTGTGTGTTCAGGGGGCCCGTCAAACCTGCCGTGCCCTTTGTTATGGGGCAGCCCTTCCCCTGTCCCCGATGATCGTGGAGAGTTCTGAGGTGAAGCCACAGCCCAAAACACCAGGCTGTGTGACCTCTGCGGTTCCTGAGGGGAGTTCTGGACCCCCAGGTGGGATCTCAGCTGATCTCAGCATGAAGATCAGAACTGATGCTGCCCTGTCAGAGGCAGTTCATCCCCAGACACTTTGAGGAGACCCGAATTCTGTGGATAGAGACATTTTTGGGTGTGGACAGACCCTGGGGAAGTGGGATGTGGGCACAGGAAGGTGCGGGTGGATGGTCCAAATGGACATTTCGCTCTGCATGTTGCCTGTGCAGGGAATGTGGTGTCGCTGGGTGAAGTTGAGGAGCAGGTTTGTCTGGATTCGGGCATCCAAAGGGGACGGGGACCTGGAAAACACTCAGTGGAGGCTGCAAAGAGTGCCCGACGTCAGGGGCCAGGGCCAGCCCGGTGAACACAAACCGGGAATCACAAATAGGGCAATTGCTCCACCTTGTGACATCACCCGCAAATGCAGCAAAGCTGTCGGGAATGACGATGGGAATTGGAAGCATAGAACGAATGATAGAATGTCTTTAGTTGGAAAGAACCCACAAGGATCATCCACTCCAACTCCTGACCCTGCCCGGGACACCCCAACAATCCCACCCTCTGCCCCAGAGCATCATCCAAACCCTCCTGGAGCTCTGGCAGCCTTGGGGCCGTGCCCACTGCCCTGGGGAGCCTGGT
>JAWWEU010000138.1:20040541-20059524 GCA_035583155.1 Acropternis orthonyx | reverse complement strand
AGTGCCACGGCCAGTCATTCCTTGGACACCTCCAGGGATGGGCACTCCAAACCTCCCTGGGCAGCCCCTTCCAATGCCTGAACATCCTTTTCATGAGGAAATTCCTCCTGATGTCCAATCTGCCCCTGCCCTGGCCCAGCCTGAGGCCGTTCCCTCTTTTCTGTCCCTGTTCCCTGGGAGCAGAGCCCAACACCACCCCCATCTCCTCCCTCCTGTCAGGGAGTTGCAGAGGTGAGAAGGTCCCACCTGAGCCTCCTTTTCTCCAGGCTGAGCCCCCCCCAGCTCCCTCAGCTGCTCCTCATAGGATTTCCTGACCACAGACCAGCTCCCGAGACTCCAGGAACGCTCCACTCCAGCCCCGTGTTCCTCTGATCTTTAACATTTGAAAGAAATCCTCATACTGCCTGGAAAAATAAAACCAGATGAGCAAATCAGAAACCTCTGAATGCCAAAGTGAGTTCCCGTGGCAGCAGAACCTCCAGCCCCAGGGTCTCCTACGAGGTTTATGGATTGTAGAACATCTGTATGTTGTGTTAACATCGTTCACAAGGAGGACAATCCATGTTTACTTGTTTTGTTAACATTGGAAGGCTCCAGGGCCTTCCCACACACATTCATTTGCATGTTTCTTCCAATGAAAAGTAATAAAATATTCATATCATTAAAGGAAAGGGGATAAAAGAGGCCTCGAGCTGCTCCTCTGATTGAGTGGATGAGCCGCATGTTCTCCAGCAGAAGGAGGATGATGGGCAGGGGGGACACACTGATTGCAACCTGTCACTTGGTCCTCGTGAGTGTGACACTGACCTGCAGCGCCTCACCCTCTGGGATGCAGCAAACCAGGACGAAACAGTTCTCCAAAGGTTCCCTTTCCCCGAGCCACACGGCAGGACAGTGGCTGAAAAACCACCCCAAGGTGGGTCTTCGGGTCCTTTTTGGTCCCTGTTGATTTCTCCTCCTCCTCTCTCACCATTTCTCACCCGTGATGAACGGGCAGGACCCATTTTGCACCCTGTGCCCGCTGTGCCATCCCTCTCGGGGCTCCATGGGTGGTGGGCTCTGGCTGAGCACCCTGCCATGGACCACCTGTTTCTATTTCCACGGTGAGGAGCAGCAGCACCCTGGTCTCCAGGAGCTGAAGTCATGGGCTAATCAGGATGTATAGCCAGCCACTGAGGCCATGTATATTTAATGAGCCCTGTTAAAGGATTTTTAGAAGTGCTCTCCCCATGGACACGACGATGACTTCTTTGTTTATAATTTTTTCCCCCCTTTCCTGTTGCCACTAATCACTAACTCTCTGCTCCTTAATGGCACCTTTGGGGAGCTCTGGGGATGACTTATTTCTTTATTTATTTAATTGCTCCAGACTGGAGAGAAGCCCCTTCCCTCCCTCCCTTTCTCCCTCCCTGCCACTGGCGGGTCTCGAGGTCCATCCTCACTGGAGCAGTGATTCCAGGTGGTGGGAGGACAGAAGTGGGATCTGGATCCATCTCATCCTTGGCTGACAACTGAGAAAGGATGAGTTGATGAGTGGATGAAGAGGAAAGGAGCGTGCCTGTACTGGAATCAAAAGAGGGTTGATTTAGATTGGATATAAAGAAAACGTTTATTGCAATGAGGGTGGGCAGGCCTTGGCACAGGCTGGGCAGAGAATCTGTGGCTGCCCCATCCCTGGCAGTGTCCAAGGCCAGGTTGGACGGGGCTTGGAGCAACCTGGGCTGGTGGGAGGTGTCCCTGCCCATGGCAGGGGGTGGGATGGGATGATCTTTAAGGTCCCTCCCAGTCCAAACCATTCCATGATTTTCCTGCAGGCAGCAGGCTCCATCTCCATAAAAATTCCCCCCTCTCCTCCCAGGGCCTCTCTCCTTCTTCAGGGCTTTGCCAGTGAGAGGCAGGAGCAGCTCAGCCCAGAGGGAGCCCAGGGAAGGAGTGAGTGACTCACGATGTTGGTGTTGATGCTGATTGTGGTACAACACTCAAGCTCAGCCTCCTGTTGATGTGACCTCCTTTGTTAGAGCCAGACCCAAACACTCAGGGCTGTGGTGTGTGACCCCCCGTCCTCCCTGACCCCACCCTGCTCCTGTGCTGGGCTCCCCTCGAGCCTGGGGGACCACGCTTGGTCCAGCACCTTCATGCAATCCCCACGGGCTGTGCTTTGTTGCTCAGTACGAGCTAAACCCAAGGCTGTGTCATGGGGGAACATCATCCCCAGAGCTCCAAGGAAGCTCCCAGGAAGCTGCATGTCCATGTCCCAGTGAAGATCATTGTAAGCTGAGGTGGGGGTTGCCAGCGGTGTCACTTCTGGGGTGCTGTAACACCTCACTGCTCGGCCTCCCCAGGCTCCCCCTCCAATCAGAAACTCCCAGGGACACCCTTCCTTAATTCTGAATCTGAAACTTTTGGGAAAAGCTGGAATTTTTTCTTTGGGAAAGAGACCTGGGAGCATTTGGGTGCAGCACTTGTGGTAGTGCTGGTTGCTCTTGGTTAGCTTGGATGGCAAGTGGTGTCGTTCAAAGTCACCTGCAGGCAGCAGGAGGAGGAAGGGAGGCTCTGCTTCCTCAGGGATTCCATGGGTTTGGGTCATCTCTGAGTAATTCTCTTGCTCCTGGGCTCTTGGGCACATATTTCTTTGGTAGAGCTCCCAGAGCTGAGGTCAGGGCATCTAAGCCCTGGTGCAGAGCTTCATCTGGGGCAGGAGCCAGGGTGTCCCTCAGCTCCTGGTCCAGAGACCCCCAAGGACAGCCCTGATGTTCCTGGTGACCCTACTTGGGTACTTGGTTGGGATATTTACCTCACTGGCCTTTTTTTGGAGTGTCTGAAAGTATCTTCTGTCTCACACAACTTTGAGCTTTGTCAGCTGGGCTTGGAAATCTGTTCCAGGAGAAAAATTGCCTTTTCCCCCTTTTTTTAAATTCAAAATTAATTTTTTTTATGATGTAAGACAGAAAGCTCTGTCTGCCTTCAGAGCGGGGCGTTGCATCTTTAATTTCGTGAAGGAGAAGAAGAGCTGAGAGCTGAAACCTGCTGATTCAGGTTCCCAGGCTTCCCCCACTCACAGGGTGCCCCAGTGTCACTCAGAATCTTCCTCTCCCAAGGTCAGAGACACCAATAGCTGAGGAGGGCTGGGGGTCTCCACCTCCCTTGGGTCCCCTGCCAGTGCTGCCTCATGTAGTGCAATCAGAGGCCTGTTCCCTTCCCCTCTGAGGTTGCCCCGGGGCTGCTCAGGATGCCGAGTGGCAGGAACTCCTCTTCCTCCCCACATCAATTTGCTCCGGGTTCTGTTGCTGGCTCAGCCTCCAAGCCAAGTGTTAGTGCTTTTTAATGGCCTGCAGGGAGCCAGCTGAGCTGCTGAAGGGCTCTCCAGAGCCCCAGGTTTTGCCTCCAGAGCTGGCTCAGCCACCCGTAGGCAGAGCAGCAGGAAAAAGGATGTGAGACTGAGCTGGTTCTTCTCTGGGAATGCTCCCACATCTCTGTGGTTGGTTTTCCAGACCCCGTTCTTCATCCCTCTAGCTGGAAGGAAGCTCTCCTTTCCTGGTGCTGAAGTGACATTCCCAAATGTCCTGCTCCTTCCCAGTGTGCTACACTTCGACAGGAGCTGTGGTCCATCCTTGACAATCTGTTGCCATCAATATTCCTGCTCATATTCCTGAAATTATACCACCCATCCATATCCATCCCTGGCTCCAGACTAGTCCCTGGCAGGGAGAGCTGCCCACAGGAGCCAGGAGGTGTCAGCATACGGATCTACCACACACCCAGCCCTCAAGAACTCTGTGATACAAGGGCCTCACCCATGATCCTCAATCCCTGGTTTATCTTGTGGACCCCTTTTCCAGACCCTCCCTCGGGAAGCTGAGGTGGTCCTGCTGCCTGGGGGAGACACATGTGAGAGCTTCTTCTACTGGGGTCAAGATTAAGGAGTTTGAATACCCTTGTATGTTCAAATCCCTTCTCTGTGTGACCTGTTCACTTGGTGCTTGAACCATATCCCAGCCTATCCCAGAAGGTGTGACCCTGGTGGGACTGAGGTGGAGAAGTGTGGAGGATTCCTCCATCCTCTTTCACCTCTCCCAGTCTGGCACAAGACTGGGGCAGGACATCCTGCAAAATCATGGAATCCCAGACCGGTTTGGGTTGGAAAGGACCTTAAAGCTCATCCAGTTCCACCCCGTGCCATGGGCAGGGACATCTTCCGCTAGACCAGATTGCTCAGAGCTCCATCCAACCTGACCCTGAGCAAAGAATAAAGACAAGAAGCATGGCCAGGATTTCCATGTATGTTTACCCTGCAGGCAGCATTCCCAACCCAGCTTCACCTGAGCCCCGACTCCCAAGATCCCGCCAGCTTCGGAGCGCGCCTGGGAAGTTCTGCAGCTCTGCTAATGGCACGGAGAAAAGCCATTAAAGGAGGAAGAGTTGAGGTTACAATATTGTGCTGAAAAGTTTATTGCTGCCTGTAGAGACATCGGGTCTGTACTTCCAGGATTACTCAGTGCTTAATGCCGAGCGCCTGCACATTAGTTTTGCCGGGAAGCCCATTTGGGGTTCTTCCAAAACGGAAAAATTAAAGGGCTTCCCTAATAAATGTGCTCTCCAAAAGTAAAAAAGAAAGGCTCCAAATCCAGCTCAGGAACCCAAATTGAGGCAGCAGTGTGGAGCCAGGGACACTCCTGCTGTCTGAGCTCTGGATGGCCACTGGAACCCATGGGAAGTGGCATCCTTTTCTGCTCCCATCAGCTGCTGGGCTCTCCTGAGACTCAGCTACAGAAGGAAAAAAAAAATGCAAATTTCCACATGAATTTGGGAGCTCAGCAGGTAAATTTCCTTGGGAAATCCTTCTCCTTAATTTACCGACAAAAGGAACTCCAAAGAAGGGCTCATCCCCTAGCTCTCCACCCATCCTCTGAACACAAGTAGGAGAACACGTCTTCTCCTCCATCCAGGCTGTTGGGCCACCCTTTTCCCAGCATTTGGTGCATATCTGGGAACACAATCAGTGCCTGAAATAGCTGCAGACTGGACGGGGAGGCAGCAACGATTTGGGGAAGCGGCAGCGTTTCAGCCCCAAGCCAGGCGGTTGGGCTCACTCCTCGCTCCTGCTCTGGCACCCAACCCCTATCTGAAATCAATGAGGGTGAGGTGCCAGGAGGAGGGTTAGACTCTGTGTCTCTGCAACCAGTAGATCCCATAACTTTGAGTAGGCTCTGCCTGGAAATGGGGCGGGGTGTGGAGGAGCAGCTTTGTGCTGTTCCCAGTAGGTCCTTAAGCTTGCCATGTCAATGGAAAAGCAGTGGGATTCCATCCTGTGAAGTGGTTTGTCTCCTCTTGTCATCTTCAAGAGTGATGGGGTGGGGGGGATGCAGGGGTTTGGTTGGTCCTGATGGGGAATGTTCATTTTGCCTTGGGAGAGGAGGGTGGGATCTCTCCCCACATTCTCTGCTCCCGGGGATATTCATTCAGTGATGTCTTACCCTGGAGGAAAAGACACTCAGGGGGGACCTTCTTGCTCTCTCCAACTCCCTGACAGGAGGGAGGAACCAGGTGGGATCAATGTCTTCTCCCGGGTAACAACTGACAGAACAAGAGGAAACAGCCTCAAGTTGTACCAAGGGAGGTTCAGGTTGGATAGTAAGGAAAATTCCTTCACAGAAAGCTTTGTCCAGCTGCCCAGGGCAGTGCTGGAGTCCCCATCCCCGAAGGGATGTAAAAGCTGCGTGGATGTGGCACATGGGGACATGGGTTAGTGGTGGCCTTGGCAGTGCTGGGGAATGGTTGGACTCTGATCTTACAGGGCTTTCCCAACCCAGATGATTCCACGGTTCCTTGTAGTCACACTTTTGACCAAGAAATGTCGCCTGCACAGGGGAGTTTTCTCTTCATGGGACCTTACAAAGCGAGTCAAAGGTTTGTCTCCTTTGCTGAGCCCGTGGCTGGGCCGTGGGATGGAGCATCTCCCGAGCCCTGACCTGGCTGTTGGTAGGACTCGTCGGGTCCTGCTGGGTGCCGCCTTTGGCTGCAGGGCTGGGAACCAGCTGCGCTCTGCTCTGCAGCTGTTGCTGCCCTTGGTTAAGCACTGCTGGTGCTCAGGCTTTAGAAAGAAGCTCGAGGCTGTTCTTGTTCTGCAGGCAGGTCATGAGACATCCAGAGAATTCTCTCACATATGTTTTATCTCCAAAGAAACCCATTGTCCTTGTTTCTGCTTCAAACCCTCTTTGGCGAGGTGATGCCAAGAGGTGGAATTTGCCCATGTGCCATCACCTGCTGTCGCCCACCCACTTTTCCAGTGCTCAGGAGAGCTGTCAGACATTCCTCATGTCTCTGCCCTTGAGAAAAAGCAATCAGTAAAATCCAGACTTACTGCCTGAGTGTGCTTTGGCCCCACAGGCCCCACAGCCCTCAGGCTACTGGCACTCGTTGCATTGCCCTTGCAGAAGGTGTCCATCTCCGATGGAGCTTTCATGCTCTGTTGATGTCTCCTCTCCATGCCCGCCTCTCTCCCAAGGCAGTGTGATCCTGGTGGGGCTGGACTGATCCTGCTCTTCAGAGAATTCCCTGAGAAGTTGCTGTTCCCTGCAAGGTCTGTGTTCCCTCACCTCCTATCACAGCTCCTCCAAGGCTTGCTGGAGAAAAGGGTTTATAGGGAGGACATCCTTGCTCATCCCTTCAGGCTGCTTATTCCAGACCTCTCATCCATCCCCACAATCAGGAATAGTTTTGGGGAGCTGTAGAAGCTGAAAATCATCCATTTGAGGTCACCCCCCCCCCCACTGAGTTACATCCTCCAGCCCACTGTTCTCTTCACTTGGTGGCCTCCTGCATTTGTTGGGGAACACACATATCCAGAAAGGTTTTCTGGTCTCCAGAACCAGAGAACCAGATGTCTGCACTCCTTTCTCATTGCCACCTGGACATGAGGCTGGATCCTCGCCCAGCACCTGGAGAGCTCCAGCTGTCTGTAGCAACTTGGAATCAGTCCTTCTGTTCAGTTTTTGGCACATTTGCTGTAGGACTGGGAAGTTTACATGGCAGGCAAGTCAAGTGTGAGGATTTTTTGAGGAACAGCAAAGGAAAGCAAAGGAAGGAGAGGAGAATAACACAGGCAAAGAAAGCCCAACCAGCACCAAGGCACTGAGCACCAAACCTCCTTGAGCTCAAGAAGAGCTTGGTGGGGGGATGCTCACCTGAACCTGGGTCTGGATCTCTCCACAAGGTGTGGTCAGTGTCACAGATGAAACTGGAAGAGGGAGAAACCTGCTGTGCCCAAAGTTATTAAAAAAAAAAAATGGCAGGGGAAGATGGGTGGGCTGATTGGGGTTTGTGTGGACACAATGGAGTTTGGGGAGGAGGAGGAAGGTCATTTTACCCTCAGGGAGCTCTAAATTTCCTTGCAAAACCAGATTATTTTGAAAAGTCAGTGTGCCCAAGTTTCATTCTTGCAGAGTTTGGGTGCTCTGCCCACCAAGGGATCTTGGAGCCCACCCTTGTCTCCCTCTTTAATGCCTGAGGTTGTGTTATTCTCCATTTAGGAATCCTGCTGAGGGAAGTTGGGAGAGCAGACACTTCTCCCTCCCCTGGGCAGAGGTTTGGCACACAGACCCATCTGCATGGGGCAATGCCAGCTTTTCTCCTCACCACAAATCCCTCTCCCACCCTCCCAGGAGAGCAGCTCTGCTCTCTCCGAGCCTCTCGGGCAGGAGGTTCATTAGTGCCCATTAGACGGGTCTGTCCCAGAGCTCAGCCTGAGCCCAGGAGCTGGGAGCTCAGAGGAATACATTCCGGTTCTTCCACTCTTTCCTGCTCTGCAGCTCCTTCCCTGTGCCTCAGTTTCCCAGCCTGTCTGAACTCAGGGCTCTTGGCCGCTCTTTGAATCCGTGACTTCTTTTCCTGCCCACCGAGGGCTGTTACCTCTCTCCGTGCAGGAACATCTTGCCTGTGCCCCATCCCTGGAAGTGTCCAAGGGCAGGTTGGATGGGGCTTGGAATAACTTGGTCTAATGGAAGGTGTCCCTGCCCATGGTGAGGGGGTGGAATAGATGACCTTTAGAAGTCTTTTCCAACCCAAACCCTTCTGGGATTCCATGACTGAAGTATATAATGTTGCCTCCTCTCTGATCTTGTCTTTTTTACCCACACTGTTTTTTTTTTCTAGATCTTTCTTCTTTATCTCTTGGCTTTTCCCAGTTTATATTTCTTACTAAATATTTGTATATTTCTTACTAACAAGAAACAAGAATTTTAAGTTGATATTTCTTACTAAACAAGAATCTTTCTCGTTTCTACATTCTCAGGTGGTGGTTCATCTGAACTGGTGACAGCTGAGTGACAGCTCGAGCAAAGCAAGAAGGGAGGGAAGGTCAGTCCCAGAGTTTGTTCAGTGACACATCGCCTAGGAAAGAGCTTTGATACTCCTGTGAGGAGTCATTCTGATGGAATTTGTGGGCCAGGAGATGGAGGTAAACTCAGCTTTGAGAAACGGGAGAGAACAGGGCCTTGAAGGAGAAGTTCCAGCCAAAGTCACAGTGTTGGGAAGTTTGGGGTGTGGAGCAGAGGATGCTGAGGGACAGGGACAGGGATGGGGACAGGGATTCTTGCTCCTCTCTGCCACCCAAGTGAAACCTTTGGAGAACTGAGCACTGTCTGCACTTCTTGGGCAGGTGATGAGGTGACAAGTTCAGGTACAACAGCCCATCTCGACTGAGAAGGGACTCTGTGTCACTTCCCTCCATCATCTGCTCCCTGCATTAGTTTCTCCTGTTTCCTCCTCAACCAAAGGTTCAAACTGCAGACACGCTCAAGCCTGGAGCAGGAAGGGGCAGTGGAGAATTCCCCTCTGTCCAAAGTCTCACCTGCATCCTCGCTCCCTTCCTCCCTGGCCCTGGAAAGGAGCAGGGACTGTGTCTGTTGGCAGCCCGTAGCCCTCCAGGAATTGTGTAGTGTGTTATCAATTCCAGGGGGGCAGATAATGTTGTCTTTCACAGCTCCCGTGTCAGCTCTGCTGATTAGACTGATGCAAATGAGCTTTTAGCGTTGACACAGAGCCCGAGATCCAGGAGAGGAGGATGAAGGATCCAGCACGGTGCTGGAGGGCTGGGCTGCTCATGACAATCAAAGCACCACCCTGAGAGAATGAGTCAGGACTTGGGATCGTTTCTCCATCATTTTTACTCCAAAAAATCCCTTTGCCTTTGGGAAAGAAGGTTTGTTTCTCCTCTACTGGCTTCTCTGGGGGTCCTGCTCCACTGAGCACTGCAGAGAGTCTGCAGATTGCCACTGCAATATTCGCTGACTGTTTTCCAGCCTCTTGCCCTTGGTGCTGCTTGGGACACATTTCTGCTGGGCTCGTCGAGCTTGGCTTCTCAAAACCAGCCCCTTTCTACCTGCAAACCAAGGCAAGTCATCCACAGAGGGAAAAATACGAGGAGCATCCCATCCTGTGGTGCTGCACTTTAAAACCAGGCATTTCCTTTCTCCTCTCAAACACCTGTTTCTGCTAAAAAGCCACCCACCCCTAGTCTCCCTGACTTGGAGAGGTTAGTATTTTATTTAGGGCTGATCCATTTTTCTTTTAATTCAGATCAATGCGGGTTAATTGAGAGCCAGCTTATTTTTACTTCTGCTGGTATCTGCCCTGCCAAGATCAATACCAGTCATTTCCACTTAAACTGCTGTACCTTTACTGGAACTACCAGAGCACCCAGCTCTCCTCCACGCACGGACCAGCCCCATCCATGTGGTTCCTCGTGTTATAATTGCCAGCAGGCTCTCGTCAGTCTGGCTGCAGAGGCATCCTCGTAATGCTGGGAGGAAATGGAGACGTGCTCAGCCCCGACCAGGGGCAGATATATTACGGCATGAAACATTTGCACGCTAAAAATACTCAACGAGGGGCAACCGTTCCATTGATCCCCCCCTCCCCCACCCCGGCCTTAATGGGCCGCAGAAGGTCCCTCTGGCCACCCTTTGCCACTAGATGGGGCGATGCAGCAGCGGCTGCAGCCCCGGAGCCTGGGCTGAGAGGTGCTTTCCCCTCCCCTCATCCAAAGATGCCCTGAAGTGGATTTGCTCGGCCCAGGAGAATGAGGAGCCTGGTGCTCCCGCACCCACCGCACCTTCTGGCCGGGGCTGGAGGGATGAAAACCCTGCCATGGCATCCCTGGGAAGTGTTGGGTGTGGGTGGGCTGGAGGCTGGAGGGGGCATGAGTGTTCTGCTGCTGTCTGTGTTGGTGTGTGCCCAGAGGGAAATCCTCATGGAGAAACCGGTGGGATGTGGGTTTGGGACAAGCCTGGTGCATCCCAGGGTTTGTGCTTGCCTGGTGGAAGAATCATGGAATGGGTTTTGGTTGGAAGAGAAGTTAGAGCTCTTCTCATTCCAGCCCCCTTCTATGGGCAGGGCCACCTTCCACCAGACCAGGTTGCTCCAAGCACCATCCAACCTGGCCTTGGACACTTCCAGGGATGGGGCAGCCACAGCTTCTCTGGGCAACCTGTGCCAGGGCCTGCCCACCCTTCCAGCCAGGAATTCCTTCCCAATATCCCATCTAATCCTATACTCTGTTTCTGTGAATCCATTCCCCCTTGTTCTGTCACTCCAGGCCCTTGTCAGAAGTCCCTCTCCTAAGGAGTTGTCACCAGTGGAGATCACTGGGGAAGGTCCAGATTTCCCAGCCATGGCCAGGACGGAAAATGCCAGGTTGTGTGATAGGAGAGGGCCATGGCAGAGGGAGTGAAGTGTTCTGCCTCTTGCTGGGCTGGTCAGACCCAGCAGTGATGGGGCAGAGGGTGGTGGCAGCATTGGCTTTGTGTCTAGGACGGTGACAGCAGGACACAGGGTCACAGCCAGGTGACACGGGGCGGACCTGACCTGCAGCACAACTGGGTGTGGCTTTTGCTGAGTCTCACACAGGGTGTCAGGGGACTCCGAGCAGACACTGATGGGGAAAACAAGAAAAAAAACCCAATTTAAATGGAAGCTCTGGAAATTGTGTCCAGCCTGAAATCCAGCCAAGCCTCTCTTTGTATCACTGTGCCCCCTCCATTCCTACTCCTTGCTCTTGCACAGGAATAAATAACCACAAGTCAATTACATCTCCTCACCCTGAGAAAGTTGGACATCACCAGAGGGTGAAGGGACAGGAATGCACCTCATCCACGCAGAGCCATTCCCAGCTAGGCTGCAGGTTTTGTGGGATATTTAAGACAAGCTGTGTGATTTAGGATTTGCATCAAACCCGATGGGCAGCATGGTGGCCCAAAGGTGGCACTTTCCTGCCACTGTCCCCCGCAGTGTGCCTGCTCTCACATTCCCTCTCTCCTTGCCCTGCCACCATCCCCATGTACCAGCTCTCCACTCTGCTCTTCCAGCTGAGCACTCAACACCTCTGTGGAAGAATTGCAGGAATTCTTTTTGGCATTTCATTAGCTGGCACATTAATGGATATCACAGGCAGGTGGAGGAGGAAGATCCTCTGCAGTGCATCAGTTCAGTGTTTAAAGGACATTCTCCTTGCAATCAGCTTGTTGTGCAGGGGCTTAGGGGTTTAACCAGAGCTTTTCTGGAGCATCTTTGTGCTCTCATGGTCATCTGTCCACCTGTGCAGGTGAGGACCAGCTCTGGGGGCTGCTGAGTCCTGTCCACTTTGACTGGAGTCAGCTGAAGCAATGGGAGAGGTGTTCCCATCAAAGTGATGGAAAATCATTCCCTCCTTCCCCTTCCCTGGCAGCAGTCCCTGCCATTTGCTACTCTTTCCATACTGGGCAGGTTGCGATCTCCCAGCCCAGCTGATGTTTGGGGAAGAGAAGAATTACCAGTTTCCTGCTGGGTAAAACCAGCGGCTGCAGGAGCCGTAGGGACAGAGCAGCCAGCGAGTCCTGGTCATAAATGTCAGGGGATAATGGCTTTTGGCCTGTACCCCTCGAGCAGAACTGATTTAAAGGGTCATTAAAAAGGGTTGGTGTCCATAAGGGTGGGACTCAGGGTCTCCAGCCCAGGTCCTTTATTCCCCTCTGGCTGGATCAGTCAAGACGATGGATTTGGAGGAGCCATATGTCAGCTAAATGTGTCTCTAATTGATTTCTGGGTCTGCATGGAGTGTAAACATTTTACCAGTCAGAGAGCAGCTGATCGGGAACGGAGGAAGGAGGGTGGTGGGAGGGGAAAGGACCGGAGAAAGTCTGGTGTGAAGCTGAGGGGAGCCTTGAAAAACGACTTTTGTCCGGACTCATCAAACCCCAATTTACCCCGGCCCCTCCACGGGGTTCCCTGGTAATGGAGTCACTCCCAGGGCAAAAGTTAACTCCAATTAGAGGGTTTGCAGGGACGGTTTTCAATCCCACGTCTCCCCGCAGGAGCCGTGTCAGCTCCCGTTATGGAGATGGGCCGGCGGCGGGCAGGGGAGCAGCTGGGAACAGCGTGTGGACAATGAGGGGTGTCCTGGGAATCCTCCCGGAGCGAGGACACAGCCCGGACCCCCCTTCTCCTCTTCCTCCTCCTCCTCCTCCTCCTCCTCCTCCAACTCCTCTTCTCTCCCAGCCACGGACAACTTGCTGGAACTCAGCTCTTTGCCCCTCGCCTTCAGGGGGCCCTCTGGCACCGGGCACCCAGGGCACACACCATCAAAAAAACCCACGAACCCCTCCAAATTGTCCATTCGGTACTGATTTTGCATTCCCAAACTGGCAGACACCCCCAAAACCATCTTTATTTAGTCATCCCTCCCCACAGCCGCTCTTACAACCCTCTCTTTGCCCCCGGGTGAGCCCCACTTCCCAGCACTCCGTGTGACACTGGATAAACCTGATGGGACCACAGAGGTAACGCAATGCCAAGCCTGATGCCACCCTGCTAAAATCATGGTCAAGAACCAGAAAACAGGTCCAGACAGTCAAGGGCAGCAAGTGGGGAAGGGCAGCTGAGTGTGGGAACAGTGTCAGCCTGTTGTGTCCCTGGGTTTGCTCTGGAGACGTGGCTGTGAGGTGAGGAGGAGGACCAAAGCCACGCTGTCACCCCACGTGAGAGTCCTCCCCCTGTCCCCGGGATTCCATCTGCGGGTATTTTCATTCTCACCTCATCCCTTGCTGTCACTTGCCCAAGGACGGGCTGTTCAAGTGGTAACAGAGAGGGAAAACCGGGATCTTTCATCCTTTAGGTGACTTAAATTCAGCTTCCAAGGTTTTATTCCACAGCCAGAAAGAACAGGGAGGATTTCAGGTTTAGCCTTCCAAGCAGGAAAAATGAAGTCCTTCAGAAATTCCTTCAACTCAATAAATAATCGACTTTACTGAGCCTTTTGATAAAATAGTACGTCTGAACAGATCTAATCAATTTACAGAATATTGTAAGAGTTCTTGTTGGAATAAACCACAACAAATCGTGTTTCCAGCCATGTTTTGGGATTTTTCCCCCCTCTCCAAACCTATGTCATTCAAAGCTTTCACTTTACTTGGATTTCACCAACAAGCTCACCTGAACAGAACTGAAACCTGCTCATGAAACCCAAGGCAAAAGGCAAGAAAAAGCAGGGGAAATATTAGAAAATGTTGGAGGGTATTTATTTGGGGAGAGCTGTTTTTTCTTTTTTTGGGGGGGGGGGTGGGGGGTGGCTTCGACATGCTGATTTGACTATTAAGTAGTCCTAATCTGGGAAATAACAAGTGAAAACAGGTTAAGGCTGGAGTCCAAATAACTGCTGAATGAAATGTTTTGGACAGAAATGTGATAAAACATCAGGTTTGTTTTTTTTTTTTTTTTTAACACTCTTTTTACGTTTTCCCCCTCCAGCCTCCCTGTGTATCCAAACTGAATTTTCCCCGCTGTGACTCAGTCGGATTCTCCGGACCTGCCCGCACAGGCTGGGGCAGGAGCTGCTGATGGGTTTTTTTTTTTTTCTCTCTCCCCACCCAACAACACCGTCAGCCCTGCCCTGCCCCGCCGTCTGCCTGTGCCTCGCGGCCACCCGCAGCCAGGGTGGCTCTCCGTGGCTCTGCCTGGCAGCTGACGCCGGCTCCGGTGACCCCCCGCCCCGGAGCATCCCCTCCTCCCGCCCCGCGTCTGGCGGGCTGGGACGGGCTTTGGGTAACCCCCCGGGCAGCGAACTTGCCCCGCCGAGGTTTCTCAAGCCCGGGCTGGCCTGCTCGGGATGCCTCCTGTCAGGTTTGCGGAGCGGAGAATAGCTCTACACCGGGCTTACTCCGAGGTGCAAATCGCGGCCCCGAGCCAGGCGGCAGATGGGAATCCGTGAGGCTGCAGCTTTCAGCATGTGTTGGGTCCGGCCCCGGCTTTCCCTGCAAAGGGCTCATGGGTTAAACTGGTCCAGATCCAGCTTCCCCTGAAGCGGGTGAAAGTGCTGGCAGGAAGGATTCGCGGCTGGATCGGGATTTAGTGAGAGAAAGCGCAGGAGGGAGCAGTGACCGCTGTCGCTGAAGCCCCTTTCCGGCTCTTCCCCCATCTCCCACGGGAGACGACCCCTCTCTTTGCCTCCCAGCCACCCGCACTGATTTTTATTCCAATCTCACCCAACCACCCTCCCTGTGGGTTTGGAGGTGAGCATCTCCAGCCCCGGGAGCCGCTCCCGGAGCTGTGACCAGCATGCGGTGCCAGGCGTGGCTGTGCGCGGCCACCCTGTTACCCGGGGTCACCTCTGCAGCCGGGACACGGCACAATCCCACACCGGGCCGGGTGATTCCATCCAGGATTCTATCCATTCCACGCATTCCTTGCTGTGCTGATATAATTCCCCCTGCTGTTACGTTTGAGAGCATCCCAGGCCGGCACGGAGCCCTCGCCCTGTGCCGTGCTCGGAGTCACACTGTGACCATGCTGTGGTGGAACAGAACCAGAGGGGAAGGTCTGCAACCAGAGGAAAGGCAAAGGGGGAGCTGAAAGTACCAGGAGGTGTCTGCATGGAGGGTGAGATTCTCAAAGAAGGGGAAAATTTGAGGCTTTTTTTGCCCAGCCTGGCAGCCCCATAGGGATCCTGCACAGCGGCTGCTGCCAGAGGTTTCTCTTCCCACTGAGCAGCTGGTGGGTGTGAACAGGGGTGGGAAAGGGATGAAGAGGGGCTCATGCGGTAGCAGGTACCAGTGGGGCTGGGAATTGTCACCTCTCCCCTGGGTGCTCAGCTGGACTCTCTCACCCTCTGGCAACTGCGATCCTCCACTCCCTGAGGATCTCACAATGGTTTGGGTGGGATGAAACCTTGAAAGACCATCTAATCCAATCCCTCCACCACGGGCAGGGACACAACCACTAGACCAGGTTGCTCAGACCCCCATCCAAGCTGACCTTGAAGGTTTCTGGGGATGGATCATCCCCCACCTCTCTGGACAACCTGTACCGGACGGGATCTGATGGTTTTTCCCAGCTTCCTACCTTTGGCACTGCCCATGAACCCGGGGACAGGGATCTTCTGCAACAGGAGTGGTTTGGAAACTGCATTTTCTGAACATCTCCTGCCTCCCGGGGCAGTCCTTGTGTCCTGCAGCGCGGTGGAAAACTGCCAGATGCAGGGATGGGCTTTGCAGTAGGATGGGGAATGCTGTGTCCCACACGTTCTGCCTTGTGGGAGAGGAGGAAGAACAGTTTGGGGTTTTGAGGGCTATGAAAAGAGAAAAGCAGCACCAGTGGATTCCCTGCTGCTCAGGGCTGGCTGCAGAAGAGCTGTGCCTGCTTTTATTAGGCAAAACTGGAATGATGTAACTGGCCTTCTGCAAGCCTTGGAAAGGAGTTGGATTTTGTAGGAAGCTCCCACACGTGCTCTGCTTGGATGCCAACACAGGCCACGGCCAGTGCAACACTCCCGCAGGAGCAAGAAGGGGTGATCCCTCTGGCCGTGGTGGTGGAGGTTTGGGTGCCTAATTCCCCAGAGGGATGCTGAGGATGGGAGGGAATCCCAGCTGGAGAGCGTGGGGACCGCGACTGGGGGGCCGGGAAGGGCAGGGTGTGAGTGGGGGGCGGCTGCAGCATCTGCCCTTCGCCCAGAGCCAGAGAGGGGGGAGGAGAGTGTCAGCCAGAGCCTAAGAACCCGGGCTCTCATTTCCTCCCCAGCAGACACCCATTGGCCGGGCACCAGATCGTGCTCGAGGGACGCGTATCGGGTGGCCGTGGCTCGCATTATCGGCGGCTTCCCCGCTCCGATCCCGTCCATGTGGCCCTGCCACGGAGATCGGGTTACGGGACCTTCACAAAGCACCAGCCATCTATTATTCAGCCGCTGTGCTACTGTAGATGTTGGTTGTGCAAGAGCTGAGCCGGCCCGGCCTCGCTCCTGCCGGGGCGGGGTGGGACGAGGCTGTAAATCACCCCCGGGGATGATCAGGATGCGAGCAGGAGGCTGGCGGAAACCACCCGGAGGTACCCGGCTCCAGGAATGCTTTATATAGCACGAGTGAAACCCATCCCATGAATTCCCGTCAGAGGGACCGGCGCCTTCCCGACGAAAGTGGGGAACCTCCCAGTGGGTCAGGCTGTGGGAGACGGGTCTGACCTCCCCGACCACGGCGGGAACGGGAGGCAAAGAGCCCATCAGCGGGATAAACCTCATCCCCGAGAGGCTCCGTGTCCGGGAGAGCCGGGAGGAGGGAGCGGCCACCGGGGGCTTGGCCGTGGCTCTTTGTTCAGGGCTCGCTCCGGGCTCGGGGCTGTCAGCGTCGAGCACTCGGAGATGTTCAGTGAAAGCGAAAAGCTCTGAGAAGAGCTCGGGGCAGAGCGAAAGGAAATATTTCTGCACCGTTCCCCAGGGGGGGAAGAAAATTCCCCCTGGGTTGAGTCTTCTGTGGGGAAATGTTGTTTTGTTGACACTCGGGGTTGGTGGGAGAAATCCGTTCGGATGAAATTTCAGTTGGGAAGCAACCAGACAAATGAAAGTGAGCAGAGTTGATGGCGATGGCGCTGGGTTTCATTACAGTCACAACTGAGTGTTTTTGTTTTGTTTCCGCATTAACTTTTTTCTAATTCATTAAACTTTTTTTCCTCTTTTCTTTTTATAAAACATCCAGTAAAAACACACAAGCATTATAGAGCTATAAAATTGGAATGTCCCATTCAACCCAAGCCAGTCTCCCCCTTCCTTTTCCAGGAAAACCAAGTCTCAGCCTTTTCCACCCGACAGAATTCCAAGTTCCTGCATTGCTCTGTGTTTCTCACCAGTGCACCTGTAGAATTAACTGTCCCCAGTAGCAAAGAGATAAAAATCATCGGAGTTCTGTGCAGGAGGGGGATCTCTGGTGGCCCCACTGGGGCAAAAACGTATCGTGGCTTCCCAGTTTACACCATCCAAGTTTTAGGTTGGATCAGTGCATCTTTCACCTTCTGTTTTCCTCCATCTCTCCTGCTGGTGGTTGGGATGTGGAGCAGGAGAAGAGGATGGAAACACCAGCAGGATTCCCAGCTTTGCAGGATTTTAAATTGGAAATCCTGGGAAGATCAGGAGTCTCCGGATCATCAAATCCAGGGAGAAATTCCCGCTTTTGGCATCAGTGATGGTTCTCTGAGGATATAACAAAACCAGAGCTCCTGTTCTCCCCTTCCTGCCTTCTCAGGAAGCCTGGTGGGGCTTGCAGGCTCTGTCAACATCTGTCTATCCTTTCCCACCCTCCTGATCCCAGAACTACTTCCCACGTGGAGCTGTGCTGGCAGAAGGAAGAGTTGCCCACTCCACTCCCTGCTCTGCATCTTCCCTGGCCCAGCCTCGCTGGCCCTGCCTGTTATTTCTCAATGGACAAGCTTAACTGAGATGTCTTGGGTTTTTAAAAATAGTTAATATTTAAATATTAATTGAGCCATTAATTACATCTGAGGCCCAGAACAAAACAGCTGTGAATAATTAATGAGAGGGCCTATGGTAAATGCCTCTAATAATTCACAAAGCAACTGAACCAGGTATTTTCAGAGCGTTCAGTTGGAGGAGCAGGAGGGAATGGGAAGGCAAGGAAATGCAAGAATGTCAAGGGAAGGGGTTAAAAGGCAAGATGGAGCTTTATGGGCTGTTTGGTGCTGTTCTCCCAAGGCTTTCTTAGCATTATTTGAGCAATCTGGGCTAGTGGAAGGTGTCCCTGCCCATGCCTGGGGTATGGAACTGGATGCTCTTTAAAGTCCCTTCCAACCCAAACCAGTCTGGGATTCTGTGATTATTCATCTCCGTAACATCCATTTTATGGGGATGGGATTTCCTCTGGTTTGTAGTGGGGAAACTGAGTCCCAGGGATGCTGAGGGTCACCCAAAAACAGGCTTAGGAAGACAACCAGGACTCTTGGCTCCTTCTCCCAGAGCTGCATGTCAGATGTTTTGGACCATGACTCTCTCTCTGAAACATCAGGATTTGGGACAGAGGTCTTGGACCCCACAGAGGTGGCTGCTGTCTGAGCAGCCTGCCCTGCAAAAGCCACCAGCCTGTACACAGAAGGAGGGTTTTATTCCCATCCTTTCTTCGCTCCTCCTACAAGATGCTTCAAACACTCTCTCTGGAGGCTGCAGTGAGGAAGATGTTGCTCTGTGAACACATGCACATATTTTACAGGGCCTGGTACAGTACTAATCTGGGATATATTCACTCAGTAACTGGAATTCTTGATTACAGGTGGTTTGAGCCTCAAGTAAGGCCAAGGGCTTCAGCTCTGAGCACACAGCCAGGCAACAGAGATCTGCTCTGTGCCTCCTGGAGCTGGGCATCTTAATGGTCCCTTTGTGCTCCAGTTTGTTTGTGCAGGAGAGTGTGACTAATGACCCCATTCATGGAGCAGCTTCTTGCTGGAGCTGCTGAGGTCTTGGAGGCAGAGAGATTTCACCTCCTGCAACTGTCTGCAAGGTCCATGTCCTGGAGGTGATCCGTGGCTGCTGGAGAGAGGATCCTGCATGGGCAGGTACAAATCAGAGAATCATGGAAAGGTTTGGGTTGGAAGGGAACTTAAAGCCCACCTCACTCCATCCCCCTGCCATGGGCAGGGACACCTTCCACCAGCCCAGGTTGCTCCAAGCACCATCCAGC
>JAWWEU010000138.1:20014461-20035390 GCA_035583155.1 Acropternis orthonyx | reverse complement strand
GTGGGCAGGCCCTGGCACAGGTTGCCCAGAGAAGCTGTGGCTGCCCCATCCCTGGGAGTGTCCAAGACCAGGTTGGATGGTGCTTGGAGCAACCTGGTCCAGTGGAAGGTGTCCCTGCCCATGGCAGGAGGATGTAAGAAGGTGACCTTTAAAAGTCTCTCCCAACCCATTCCATGGTTCCCATGACTCCCTGCAATGGGCCAGCAGAGGAATTCAGCTCCAGCCCTTGCTGGTGATGACCACCGGAGGCATCACAAGGGTCACAACTCCTGCTGTCCAGCTGGACATAAAAACTGTGCAGCCCAAGAAAGATATTCCAGGTGGTCTCGGTGATCCTGGTGTGGATTTGGTGTTGGTCAGCAGCTCTTGGCTGTGGCTGAGGAGTCAAGGGCAGAGCACGAGGAAGAGATGGAGTGAGGCAGGATTTGCAGCCAGAGGGCTGAGGAAACAGGGATCCACATGGAAATACTCAGGACACAGCCTGGACACCTCCGCTTAACGCCGCATTAATGAGACAACCTCTTTCTTCACGGGTTTCCATCTTGTGAACATCAAGGCACAGAAACTGGGGGACTGTGCCCAAATCTTGCCCGAATCCAGGAGCATCTCCCAGGGCTGTGGGCCTGGCAGGGCTCAGGAGTCGGGGCAGAGGCAGAAACAGGGCACCAAGACCACAACAAGTACGAGCAGAACCCTCCAGGTGAATCTTTGCCAACTCAAAATGCTGCCCTGGGTGCCGTCGTGTCCTGGTTGGTGCTTTTCTCCGTGTCAACACGTTTTTCATTTCACAATGACTGAAATGAATCGTGGTTTTTTTCTGCTCATAAATACATTTCCATTAACTGGGAAAAGTCGAAATGAAGGCGGTGAGTCTCAAAATTACCTGATAAACTTCATGTCAATCCCTGATGATTTGTGATGATTTTTTCCTTTTCATGCACTTTTGGCTTTGCCTTTTTTTTTTTTTTTTATTCTGTTTAGAAACTGAAGAAAAAGGAACAGAGAGACTGATTCTGGTTCAAAGGAACACAAATACTGTGTAAAACTGAGGTATTTTTGGCAGGAAAAGGGTCAGGGTGATTTGTCTAATGAGCACCAGAGCAACAAGTATTGCTCCTGTAAAGATTTTTCCCCTGCTTGTGAGGTGTAGGGAATAATCTAATATTACAGCTACTCAGAAATAACCCAGCATTAGAAATGCTTGGAAATAATCCAATATTAGGACTCAGGAAAACCAAATAGTTTTTACTTTCATCAGATAATCACGAACTGACATTGTTTGAGTAATTAAAACATCGAACACAGACAATTTCAGCAGAAAGCTAAAAGGAGGTGAGAAAATAAAAAGAAAATGTGGGCTGGAGGTAAAATGAAATAAATTAGTTTTTAAGTTCTTGTTTTCCAGTAAAGAAAGGAATTTATTTAAGTAATCAGAGTGTTTCCCATGAACACCCCCATGTAATCACAAGGGTATTTTATGATAATTAAAGCTTGTAGTGAAATTTTTTCCCCCTGCTTGCAGATTTCTTTGGGGGCTCAATTTGGGAAGCATCTTTCCATGGAGAGGGCTGGGAATATTTTGGCTGTCCTTAGGGCTGGGCATGGAACCTTAATGCCAGGAGCTGGGTCCTGGTGGGATGGGGGTTGGAGCCAGACCCACTTCCAAAGGGATCAGAGGGAGTCCCCACCTTGGTGGGGTTCTGGGTGGGGTTGTTAAACAGGGAATGCTCTGGGACACAGGGAATGGTCTTGGACACAGGGAATGCCCTCAGACACAGGGAATGCTCTGAGACACAGGGAATGCTCTCAGACATAGGGAATGCTCTGGGACACAGGGAATGCTCTGGAAAACAGGGAATGCTCTCAGACACAGGGAATGCTCTGGGACACAGGGAATGGTCTTGGACATAGGGAATGCCCTCGGACACAGGGAGTGCTCTGGGACACAGGGAATGCTCTGGAAAACAGGGAATGCCCTCAGACACAGGGAATGCTCTCAGACATAGGGAATGCCCTCAGACACAGGGAATGCCCTGGGACACAGGGAATGCTCTGGGACACAGGGAATGCTCTGGAAAACAGGGAATGCCCTCAGACACAGGGAATGCCCTGGGACACAGGGAATGCTCTGGAAAACAGGGAATGCCCTCAGACACAGGGAATGCTCTTGGACATAGGGAATGCCCTGGGACACAGGGAACACTCTTGGACACAGGGAATGCCCTCGGACACAAGGAATGCCCTGGGACACAAAGCTGCCCCGGGGCTGGGCGCACCAAGGGGTGGAGCAGAGCAAAATCGCTCCGACCGAAACCCGTCCACCCCGCTCCTATTTTTTTGGCGTGCTCCGCTTGGCCTCCCCGCCCTCGGGGCCCCCTCCTGCCGCTCCCAGGAGCTCCGCAAGCCCCGGCTCCTCGGAGGGTAATTGAAGCAGCACGTAGAGCATATGGCCAGGCAGGGCTCCCTGCTGCTGCACCAGCTGGGCACTGGGTGCTGGGGGGGAGCGGGCGGGGACGGGCCCGGCTCCCTGTCTGGCTGCTCCAAGCGTTATCCAAATGACACCTCTTAAGGCGGTCTGAGCTCCGGGGTCTCGCTGCTGGTGGCGGGGGAGTGGGGGGTGGGCCGGGTTTCCCGCTGGGTGTTTCTCTGTTCTCCCTTCTCCTCGCCCCCGGGTCCCCCACGGTGGTGTTGCCCGGCTGCCCTGCCCTCCCCTCCTGTGGGGTACCAGCTCTGCTGCGGGATTTGGGGTCCCTGGTGGTGCTGAGGGGCACTTTGTGGGTTTGATGGGCACCTGCCACCTCCCACCCAGGGGAGGGTGCCCCTGTTTCCCATCAGAAAAATTTGTCTTTGCAGAGGAACCGCAGCTCGTCTCCCCTCAGAACTCCTCTGAGGTCCCCCCCGAAGTTGTGTCCTTTCCCCTCCCGGGGATCCCTGAGCCTCTGCGGGTGCAGGAGCTGGGAAAGGGGGTGTCACTGCTCTGTCCATCCAAGGGTGGTCCTGCTGCTGCTCCTGCCGTGTGGGGAGGGAGCAGCAGGATGGAGATGGAGCTGGGGTTGCAGCTCAGGTGCCACGAGCACCATGGGGAGCCCTAACACTGCCCAGCCACCTGGAAACATCCTGGATTCCAGAGCCAGATCCACCACGAGGTGAACCTCCACCGTCCCCAGCTCCACATCAAAGCATGTCCCATCTCAGGACCATTTCCATGGGGGTCTTCTGGGCACTGACCCCCTCCTACTTCCTGTCTGTGCCTGAACATGCAAATATGGTGGATCACTGAGTGTCTGTGTGTCCCACAAGGAGCGAAAGGGTTTTCCAGAGGTCCCTGCTCCCAGTTGCCATGGCTGTTTCGTGGTGTTAAAGCCAATGCCATTCAGCCACCATGCCATTCCAAGCCATCCCTGGGGAGATACACCTCTCCTGAGGAGGTGTTTGAGATGGATATGGCCACATGAAGTCCCTCCCATCACTGTCTTCAAGAGCTGCATGAAGAGTAGGGCCTGTGTGAGAGCTGAGATAGGAAAGTGTGAGCTTTTCCCTGAATCCTAGAAAGAACTGGAATTGTATTGTCCAGGACAGTGACCAAACTTTTCCCCTCTCATTGCCCTGGAACCAGGTTTGGCTCCAGTGCCTCTTTCTATCCTCCACTGTCAATCCTTTGATGGAGGGACTCACCCTTCCTTCTGTTTCCAGGGATACCACAGCCTTCCTCCAAGCCACTGGGAATGACTTCATCTTCCTGTTCAAGTCTGGCTCCCCAAGGAAGAGGAGATTTCCTTCTTCCAGCTTTTCCCACTGGGTGGTGGAGCCATGGCCCTGTGGACCATGAGATGGAGGTGAGTAGTCCAAGACATCCAGGAACCAATCCTGCACCACCCCCTGGCTTACAGCATAACTGGGATTCCCCCCAAGGTGGAAACATCTGGGACAGGACATCTCATAGTCTTCAGGCTCACATCTCCATGTCCTGTCAAAAGCTGAGGGGGTGTAAAAGGCGCCAGTTCCTCCAGCACCTGCCAGGCTCATCTTCTGGGATAATCCCACAGCTTGTCCCCCTGGGGGTAAGGAGGATGTCCCAGCCACCCGTGCTGGGCTCCCAGCTGGTTCCCGGTGCAGGGAGGGGGCAGGGGGGACTCTACTGAAAGGAAAGGGCCTTCATTTGGGCCAATTATTCTCAAACTGAGGCGGGGGAAGCCGTCATTTCAGCATTTCCCTTTCCCCCCCCCCTCTTTTTTACATTTGTTGTGTGTGTTTTTATAACACTCTGGCAATGGCTGAATATCACACAAGTGCCCTGTCAAGAGATATATTCAATAAACACTTGACACCCAAGCTCAGGAATACATGGCCCGTGGCAAACATGAATTATTCAAATGGAAATCAAGATAATTTTGCTTCTAACTCAGAAAACCAAGACTCTCTCTTTCCTTCCTTATTTTTCCTCTCTTTCTCTGCTCATTTTCTTCCTGTTATTTCTTTCTTTTTATTTACTTATAATTTCTTTCTTGTTTTTTTTTTTTTTTCTCTCCCTTACTCTTTTCTGCTGCCAGTCCTACCTGCATTCATTTCCAGGGAACTCCTTTTGCTAAATAAGTCAAGGTGAGGACCAGGAGGAACCTCCTTTGGATGAGGAGATCTTCTCCTGGAGCTGCTGCATCCTTTTGGCTACGGCTCATGATGGTGGGGCCCCTGTGCCCACGTGCCATGGAGGTGCCATGGCAGTGAGATGTTGGATCATCCAGCCAAAAACTCATCTCTCAGTCAAACACTACTGTTTTGGGAGAAGCAGGATGGCCCTGCCAGCTGTGGGAGTTGGTCAGGAAGGGGTGGGATGAGGTGGCATGAGGCGTTTGGAATGCTGGGAGCTGCCTGGGCTGGACTCATGAGACCAGGAATAGCAGGAGAGCTGAAGGAACGGTGGGACAGAACCACCAAGCGGAAATGGTGGTGATGCCCAAGGCTGGAGGAAAGGAAGGGACCTTCTCCCTTCCTGCCTTTCTACATTGTCCCTGTCATCTTCCTCTCCTTATTTCTTACAAACCCGGTCCTGAGCTGGCCAGCACCAGGTTGTACCAAAGGCATTGGCTCCTGGGAGCAACTCCCCACCCTGGGACACAATGGGACGCTGAGAAGAGCCAGAGGTGACCCTTAAGAAGATGTTAGAAAAGGGATGCCTTGACCAAATTTGGACAGAAAAGCAGGCACGTTGTCCTATTTCCTGCCCTCATCCAGAGCTCTCTTTCCAGCTGTCTGTGGATTTCTCTTCCAGAAGCTGATGGACTTTTGGCCTCTCTGCTGACTAATGCCTTGGTGCTTGGGAGAGGACTTGAAGAGTTTGTCTCTGCACAGAAACATGTTGGCTTTTGGTGTGGTGCTTTTGAGCCCTCCAGGAACAAAGGAATTGTTCCCAGCAGCACTTCGGGGCTGTGAGAGGCTTTGAGGTGGGCAGGTCACTGTGCTGGTCCCATCAAGTGTCTTCAGCGCTTGAGGAGTCACAGGAATGCAAGATGGGTCAGAGGAAAAGCAATCCCACCAGGTGTTCATGGTGTCCCAATCCCACCAGGTGTTCATGGTGTCCCAATCTCACCAGAAGTCCATGGGGTCCCAATCCCACCAGAAGTCCATGGGGCTTCTATCCCACCAGCATCCATGGGGTTCTCAATCTCACTGGAAACCCATGGTGTTCCAATACCACCAGAATTCCATGGGGTCTCAGCCCCACCAACAACCCATGGTATCCCAATCCCACCAGCATCCATAACACCTCATCCACCAGGTCCTGGCAGCCCCTGGTAGCAGGTAGGACAATCAAGACGCTTCCCATGGTTGCTTTCCTCTGGTCAAAGCTGTTGACTGTTTGACAGCTCCCCTTCCTCCCTTCCCTGCAACATCCCCTCCTGGGTAGGAGGAGGCTTCATCCAGCTCCATCCTTCCTTCCTCTCCTCTTCTCCAAGCCTGTTGGCAAGGCCGGAGCTTCCCCTCTCCCGGTGAATGGCCGTGGTTACTTGTGAGGTTGGGACTGGCTGTCAGCCAGTCACAGCCCAGCAGAGGGATCTAATGGCCCCGGCGCCAGTGCCTGCAGAGGCAGGAGAATATAGGTCATCAGTGACATCATCTCTGGGAAAGGTGGGGGGAGAGGGAGAGGAGAGGGGGAAGCGATCGTTTAAATTTGGAGAGGAGCTAACTGGAAATTTGGGCCATCAGGAGAATAATGGGCCGAGAGGAAGAGATGGGGATATTAATAGAGCTGGTTTCTGTAAGAGCTGGAGTGAGCAGCAAGGGATGGAGAGCCACAGAGAGCCTCAGCGCTGGCAGGAGCAGGCTGGGAGCTCCCAGAGGCCCGGGAACATCCGCCTGGATTCCTGTGTGGCCACGCTGGGCAAAACGCCCCTCTGCATCCCGGGACCCCTGGCATGTCTCTCCTCCTGCTCTGCATCTGGTGGTCCTCCATCCCTCCTCCACTCCATCCTGACCGCTCCTGCCTCCCAGCCACCACCACCACCCCAGGAAACCCTGTGAGAAACCCTCTGAGGGGGTTTGTGGGGATCACTGTGGAGTTTGGGGTGTGTCCGAGTTGTTCCCTCCTCTGCCTGGCTGCTGGTGCCATCCAAGCTCAGTTCCTTCCATCCACAGCCCCAACATGTTTTCGTGCTAAACCAGGTGGTTGTGACATCCCCACACGAGTTTTGGCTGTATTTGTAGATTAAGATCTTTGGTGGCCTGTGCTCATTGACCAGGAGCCCAGAGACACTGTGGTGTTTCCATCCTTAGGGAGGTTCAAACTCCTCTGAGCAACCTTCTCTGACTGGCATGCAGGGCTGGAGACCTCCATGTGTCTCTCCCAAATCATAGAATCCATAAATGATTTGGTTTGGAAGGGACTTTAAAGTTCATCTAGTTCCCACCCCCAGATCTGGGACTCTAAACCCCTTCAGAAGGCAGAGGACCTGCAGAAACGGCTCCTCCTGGGACACAACTTGGACACCCCTTTCCAGAGGGAAGCACAGCTCTGCCTTGCCCCATCTCCCTCCCTCACTGGACATCTGAGAATGCACATTCCAAGTTCCATAACCCCCTTGGAAACATCTTACATGACCCTTGAACCAACTCGTGTCCTGCCATATCAAACTGGGGGTGCTCTTGGGGTTTATCACAAGTCCCAGGATGAGCCAAGCAGGGGCCCATTTTTCTATCCCTGGACCAAACACTCTTCACTCCTGAATGTTCTTCCCTCTTCCCAAGCTTTGCCTGTGCCCTCAGTGAATTCCCCCACCCCTGGGTCTCTGTGCTGCTGCAGGGCTGAGAGAGATGCCGGAGCTGAATATGCATGAAGAGGGGAGGGAGAAAGGCAGGGGGTGTTCCCCTTGTTAAATATTTACCATCCCAGGCGGGTGATGTGATATTTCCTACCCTCCAGGAATTCCTATGGACTGCCAAGGTTGACCAGAGAGGAGCAGGGGTGTTCTCCAAGCCTTATCTGAGCAGAGCCAGAAGGGACAGAGCCAAAAAGGTCCTCAAAGTGGATCGTGTGAGGTGACTTGTCAGGACAAGAGGCAATGGCTTCAAACTGACAGAGGGCAGGATTAGTCGGGATATGGGGAAGAAACTTTCCCCTGGGAGGGTGGGCAGGCCCTGGCACAGGTTGGGCAGAGAAGCTGTGGCTGCCCCATCCCTGGGAGTGTCCCAGGCCAGGTTGGACGGGGTTTGGAGCAACCTGGACTGGTGGAAGATGTCCCTGCCCATGACAGAAGGCAGAAGTAGGTGACCTTTAAAGGTGCCTTCCATCCCAAACCAGGCGAGGATTCTGTGATCTATGACTTTGTCTGCTGCTTCAGCTGGGGTGGCAACAGCCAGAGCTGTGCCAAGCAACCACTGCTCCCCTGTCCCAGTTTTCATGCTGGGGAGGAGGGACCTGGTGTGTCCATCCTATGGAGTTTGGGTTAGGAGAAGCGTATGGCACAGGTCTAAGACCTCCCGTGCTTCTCCTCACGCCCATCAGCCATGCCCAGGGCACTGAGTGTGCCCACCTTCCATATGGAATCACTGACTTTGGAAAGGACCTCCAGGATCATCCAGTCCAACCTGTGCCTGATGCCCACCTTCTCACCCAGCCCAGAGCACTGAGTGCCAATGTCCCCATCATTCCTTGGACACCTCCACCACCTCCCTGGGCAGCTCCTCCCAACACCTGACAGCCCTTTCCATGAGGAAATTCCTCCTGATGTCCAACCTAAACCTCCCCTGGTGCAGCTCGAAACACTAATGATGGAAAATCTCTAAGAGGCTGCATGAGCTGGGACCTCTGGATATTTTGGACACCACCTGTGCTCTCGGTGTCCCTCTGCTGTCCTTCCCCCATCCCGGTCCTCTTCTCAGCCAAGGTTTGACCCTCCTGCGACCGAGAGACACATTTGCACAACCACCGTGAGCCAGGGGAGGGACGCAGCACCTCCAACTTGCCTTGACAAGAGCAAACCCTTCTTTTCCTGCTGAAAGGGTGAGGAAAACACTCGCTTTGAGGCGCAGAAGGAGAAATGTGGGCTTCTTACATAAAATAAAACCACCAGCACAGGAAAGAACCCATTTTCCAGCGGAAAGCACACATTCCCAAGGAAGACAAGCGCTCCCTAAAAGTGGGCTAAAGCCCTTTGCAGCTGCTGCTGAGCCCCAGTTACACAATGGAAAGGGCTCAGGTACTCCCTGGCTGCAAATACACTTGATACACTGCAAGGGCTGAGGGAGCGAATCAGCTGAAGCTCCTCACTTTGCTCAGGCAGCCCATCAAATATTTAAGGGGCTGCCATAGGCAATTACATTAGAGGAGATAGTTAAACACCCCCTACCCCAGGGCACCCCCCTGCAATGTAAATCAAACAAATTGGACTCTTTTCACAATTGACACACACGATTTTACTTACTGTAAATAATTTAGTATTAAAAAAGTCGAGCTACACTTTGCCCCATCTGGATTTTCTTTTCTCCTGCTCTCTCTCCCGCTCCACGGAGCGGAGCCGTGCGGGCTCTGGGCTCCTAATGCAAGAGATGGAGTGGAGGAATTTTGCTGCCTGGGTGAGCTGTTAAAAGATTCCCATTTCCTAATGGAAGAAACCACACTCAGGAAACTTGTGAAGTTGTCCATTTAAAACAGTCAGAGATGTTCCAGCTAACAAAGGATGGGAAAAAATGCCTCCCTCCGGAAGGAGTTGAGTCTATTGCTGGTTGGCATCTCCTGGGGTCGCAGCAATCTCCTATAAAAGTTGGCTGAAGGCTTGCACTTTTTAATTAAAAGCTATCTTTCCCGATTAGGCTCAGTGGGGTTTTAATAAGGATTTTTACAAGCTGGATGGCAGCGTTGGCCACACGGATCGTCTTTCCCTTACAACTCAAGTGCCGGACCTGCGCGTTAAACACGCCGTGCTCCTCAGCCTGGGGAGGGAGACCTCGTTGCTGGGAGCTATTTCTGTGTTTTCCTGCAGAAACAGGCATTTTGAAAGCATGATATTCTCAGCCACGACTTGGCACCATTCCTAGAGGGGTTTAAAAGCCACGTGGCACTTGGTGACATGGCTTAGTGGTGGCCTTGGTGGTGCTTGGGGAACATTTGAGCTCGATGAACTCAGAGGTCTTTTCCAGCTTAAACGATTCTGTGATTCTGCCATTCTGATGTTCATTTCTAATTGCAGCACAGAATTTGCCCTCTGTGGAGTCTTCCAGAACACCACCCTTTGCCACAGAGTCACACGAGGTGTCACTTCAGCCTGTGGAGATCCTGTTCTTGACCTCATCCCAAAGTTTACCCCAGCGCGAGGAATGCAGCAGGAATGTTCTTCTCAGTGCCACGGGCCTGTCTCGGAAGTGAGACAGGGTTTTATTTGGTTAAAAAGCTCTCGAGCCTCAGCTTTCCTTTCCTGCTCTGTGAGTTGCATCAGGCAACTCCAACCATCACCCGGTCCGAGCGCACGGACCTCTGGCAGGTAGAGCCACTCGCAGGTTTTCTGACAAAACCAATTTTCATCAGAAAATGTCAGTTCCGACGAGATCGAAGCATTTAATCCCCAAACATCTTAATTTTGATGGATGGATCCTCCCCGGGGTTTCCACAGATGGTGGTGGGTGGTGTCAGATCTGATGTGCTCACCGGAGCCGCGGCCCTGGGACAGGGAGGATGCTGCTGGGGCTGGGCAGAACTGCTGGGAGTGAGAACTCTCAGCTCTTTGGGGCTGAACATTTCCAGTGCACAAGGAACTCGCCATTTTTTGGCTGCTTCCACATGCTCAAGCCCTGGGAAGGACCACAAGGAAAAGGGAGGGGAGGGAAGAAGGGTCCCACTGCTCGTCCCACTGACCAGGTGGGGTGGGACCCTCCATGCACTGATGTCCTGATCTCTACACCACCCCACAGAATGTTTTCCAGGAGCAACCCTGACAGCCAGTACAAGTGGGGAGCTGTCCCTAATGTCTCTACCCCCACCCTGGACCACCCACCAGCATCATCACCCGCTGCTGGAAAACGTGCCTGTGCCGGCACAGAGCGAGCCTGGGATGGCTGAGCCGAAGCTCCCCTGACGAGAAGAAAGTGGCAGCGGTCACCTGGGGACAGAGCCATTTCCAGCCAGCCCAGCTGTCTCCTCGGGATGCAGAAAGTCGTGTCCCTTCTCCGGCGGATCCTCTCCTGGAGCCCTGGAAAGCCGTGCCCCCTCTGCTCCGCCTTAGCGTGGCTCTGGAAGCTGCTAATCGCTGCCCGTGGGTTTAATTGGTAGCGAGAACACACAGACCCCATTAAAGCCCACGAGGGTGCCAAGGGCTCTCATTCAGGCACAAATGAAGGAGCAATCAAACCCACTTAGGTAATAAAAACAGCTGGAGTCTGGAGGCAACTGCCTGAGGCACCAAACCACATGGCAGGCAGGATGGGCCTCTGCAAAGTCTGCATCCAGCTCCCCTTTGGCTGAAAAACACCGGGAGCAGGAGGAGCGTGGCAGGGTTTTATGGATTAGAGGCAAAAAGCCAGACCAAGACATTATGGGTCATCCCAGAAAAGCAGCAGAGAGATGGAGCTTCTTGAGAACAGACATTGCTGGAGAGCGTCTCCAGGGTTATTTTTCCAGTGGGAATGCACTGGTTGTGGATGTCGTGATGCCCACAGTATCCCTGGCACCATTGGCTCTTTTGCTGTGCCACGGCACAGAAATGCAGCCTCTGATCATCATAGGGAGCAGCAATAACGTGAAGAGCTTTCTGGCTCTGCATTTCTGCCCAGGGATTTATCTCAGAAACAGTCCCCAAAGCCGCCAACCAGTGCCAGCTCTTAGTCTGGAAGTTGGGGTCCCACTGGAAAGAATTTGTTTTCCAAGGATTCAGATTACTGGGGTCTTTATTCGGTGTTTTTATTGGGTTTTTATAGGTGAGATCCACATTTCCCTCCCTTTAATCCTGGTTCTAGTGAAACACTTCCTGCTTCACAGGAGTTTCTGATGTGGGTGGATGAGAGAGGTGGGTCTGGACTATTCCATTAGGGAATTAGGGAGGAAAGCTGGAATAGTCATGAAAAGACTACAGGGAGGGTTGCAGAGCTGTTCCATATTTCTCGAGAAAGCCAGAGAATAGAACTGGCAATCCCCCTGGAAGTTCATCCCACTCCTTGGAAAGTCTGCTGCCAAGACACAGGGCTGAAGCATCAACTCTGAAAGTGCTTTGGGTGTCTGTGATAATCTTTGCTGTAGAAACTCCTCCTTGTTTGATGCTTCCACAATTTTGCACGTCCTGGCTGAAAGATAGGACGGTTTTCCCTGTTTTCACCTCCCCAGGAACTTGATAACTCCTGACTCAATCCAGAGATTTGATGTGGAGGGCACTGCCCTCTTCGCTGCTGGGGTCAGCACACAAATGCATGCAGGAGGTGGCAGGGGGATGAGTTCCTCCATGGAATCGGTCTGGGAGGGAGTTCCTGTTGCCCCTCCTGGTACTCCACTGTGTTCCTCTGTTTCAGTGTCCAGAGGTGCCTTTGGGAATCCTCTTTGAGAGTCTCTTCCTCAAAAAGCTCATTGCCAAGACAAAACAAAGCCAGAGAGGGATGCTCAGGGGTAGGATGAGGAAAGAGCCCAAGGGTGGAGGTTTGGCTGCTTGGAAAAGTCTGCTGATGCACAGGGACATGGAAAGGAGGGAATGTCATTTACTTCATCTGACCTGTTCTTCCTAGATTTTCCTGATTTTCCTTGAGCCTTTGGAATGACCTGGGACAGCTGTTCTCCTGCTCCAACCATCTTTTCAGTGTTTGAAAGTGTGGAAAATGAGACGAGAAATTACTTTGTGCATGTTTTGAGCTCGCCAGCCTCGTGTTGTCCTCGGGGGCTGAGTTTGTTCAGATCCTGAGCTTCCTGGAGCTTTGGAAAACTAGCTGCTGAGCCCTCAAGGAGGAGACTCTCATCTGATTTATTCCTGTCTCAGATGACTCGCGGAGTGCTGGACAGAAGAGAAGCATGTCCAGGTCTCATCCCAGAGTCCCGAATCTCCTGGGCATGTTCTGAGGCAGAGGCTGGAGTCGGTTCCTTGAAGCAAAATGCAGCTTGGCACAGGTTTGCTTCCTTGGGAAGAGTTAAATCCAGGGCCAGGAGCTGCACTCCTCTGTCCAACCTCTGAGCTGCTGAAATGCAGAAAACGAGGAAAAACGAGGGTGGAGGAGCCACCCAGAAGAGCCCAACAAAAGGAATTGTGAAATACCCGACAAAAGCTTCTGGGGTCATGAGAGTTAACAAACCTGGGGGTGTCAGCTGGAGGGGAGAGAACAGAGCACACGGGAGGGACAATTCCCCCCCTCAGGAATTCTGCTGGAGTCTCCGTGGCACAGAAGCCTCCAGCGAAGCTCTGGCAGCCGCTCTGCCCATCACCTGATCCTGCAATGTCTCTGCAGGCAGGGGAGGAGAGACCGTGACTCAGAGCTGTGCGGGCAGAAGGGAGAAGGGAAGAGGCTCCGGAGCTCCTGCCCGTGCTCCCCTCTGGATAGTCAGAGCGTCCTGGCAGGGCCTGCTGGCCTCTGGCACATGTTGGATGCTTTAGACCACAGGAAGGTGGTGAGGCCACTGACATGTGTCTCTCAGGCCACCAGGGACGGGGCTTTCCTGGCAGCACCGTAGTGCTGGTGCAGTTCTTCCCCTGGAAAGACTATTGCAAGAGTTGGGATTCAGCCCTGCAGACTGCCCTCCATCTCTCTGCATGAGCCATGTCCTACATGGAGCTGGTTTAGGAACCTCCTTGCTGCAAATTTGGATGCCGTGTGGGGCAGCAACAGACATGGTGATAGTGACTTTCAATCTCCTGTCACTGGATCTGATCTTTCCCCAGGAAACCATCTTTGGTGGTTCCCTTCTGTCCCTGGCCACGGCAGGAAGGTGGAACTAGATGATCTTTAGGTTCCTTCCCAACACAAACCATTCTGTGGTCTTTGTGGGGGCATTTCAGCCTCTTAGGTAAGGTGGGGATCAGGTCAGGGGGTCAGGTCAGGATTTTCCTTTCCCTGTGATACTCGCCGACTCTGTCTGTCCTGAGATGCCTGACAGGACCCCCATGAGAAGGGGGGATGCAAAACAGATCCTAACCTGGACCCCTAAAACATCTGCACTGTGTATCATCACCGTTACTTGGGCTGGATTTTTGGGGCTGGATAAGCACACCCTGCACCTTTGGGAAGACATTTGTTCTGAGCATAACCAAGCACCCTCCTGTCCTCCATCACCCCAGGCATTGGAGCTCCCCCTCCATCAGGCCCCCTACTCTGCTGGGGCTGCCGGTGCTGTCTCGCTTCTCCCGTGCCTTTCGGAAGCGGCAGGAGCAGCCGGGTGGTGCTGCAGAGCCCCCTCGATCCAACAATCCACCGGACTTCACCTCCACACACTTTTGCGGTGATGGCAGGATGGAAACACCGCGGGCTGCGCGGAAATTCGTATGGATGGGTGAATGCAGAGGCAGGGATGAGCCCGAGAGGGGAGGATGGAGAGGCTGCACAGACAGACGTGGGAGCCCGTGGGACACTGCACAGGAGGATTTGGGGAATAAGCCAGGGAGATTCGTTGAAACAGGAAAAAAAATAGTTAGTGAAACTTTGTTTAGTTGTTTTTATGTTTTTTAACCCAAGGTTCTTCCTTTCAGAGAGCGAGAGGAGGCGGAGGAAGGTTCCTCTTCAGCCGCGGGCTCGGGGCTGCTCTGCTGCCCAAATATACCCTGGGGGAACCAGTCCGGAGCCGCGGGGCGGGCAGGGGTCCGGCAGAGGGTGGGCAAGGGACGGGCAGGGCTAGACGGGAGATAATCCCCCCGATCCGATCCCCGCGACGAGGGGTGACAGGAAGAGTGAAGCACTTGGGGGGAACCCTGGGGATGCGCAGAGCCGGGGAGGGACGGGGATGGGGGACTGAGCCCCTGCTTGGGGGCGTCAAACCGGCGGGGGAGAGTTCACCGTCGGGTGAGGGGAGCTCTGGTTTAGGGGGGTACCACCGGCTGGTGTGTGAGTTCTGCTTTGGGGGGGGTTTCCAACCTGGGGACGGGGAGCCCCTGCTCGGGGGGAGACGCACCACGGGCGGCGGGGAGGTGGGTGAGCCCCGGTTTGGGGGGTACCAGCGGCGGGGGGGTGAGCTCACTGCCCGGGGGCGGGCGGTGGGAGGGACCTCCCCAGCCCCTCCCGGTGGGCGGGGGGCGGGGGGGCCGGGCTATAATGCCATTGATGCCGGGCGGCGGAGCCAGACAATACCGCGCCCCCGAGCCGGGTGCCCGGAGCGCCCTGCCCTGCCCTGCCCGGCCCCGCTCCGCTCCCACCATGATGTCCATGAACAGCAAACAGGCTTTCAGCATGCACCCCATCCTGCACGAGCCCAAGTACCCCCACCTGCACACCAGCTCCGAAGCCATCCGCAGAGCCTGCCTGCCCGCCCCCCAGGTAAGCCCCCCAGCCCGGCGTTCGGGAGGTTCCGCACCCGCCGACTCTCGCCAACTTACTCCGGTTTCCATCTGGGTTTGGGTTTCGTTTGGGTTTTGGGGGGTCCTTCCCTTCCTCCCTCCCCCGTGGCGGCGGGTCCGGAGGGCGGGGGGCGACTCCTGCGGGGAGAGGGCGCGGGGCGTCGGTGCCGGTCGGGGGAGGTTCGGCCGTCCTGCCCCGCTCCGCCGTGCCCACCGCTGGGGCACAGAGGGGCTGCGGGACCGCCGACGGCTCCGTCCTCTCTGCGGCCGCCTCGGATTTTGGGGAGGTTCTCCTCGGAGGGGAGAGTGGGTACCCGACCGGGAGGGTGAGCGCTCGGGGTCTGGCACCGCGGTCCTTTCATTCGAGGGGTGCGGGCAGAACTCGGTTCACGTTACCTGTCCCCGGCGCTGCCGGATGGGGCAGAGCGGGATCTCCGTCACGCTGCTTTCCTTTAATCGTCTCCCGCTCTTTCGGTTTGTTTTCGCTCCCACTTTTATCCCCCACCTCCAACCCTCCATCCAGATTCAGGGTAACATCTTTGCGGGCTTTGACGAGACCCTGCTGCGGGGTGCCGAGGCTCTGGCCGCTGTGGATATCGTATCTCAGAAAACCCACCCCTTCAAGCCGGATGCCACCTACCACACCATGAGCAGCGTGTCCTGCACTCCTACCTCGTCCTCCGTCCACCTGCACCACCCGTCCGTGCTGACCACGCACCATCCCCACCACCACCACCACCAGCCCTCCCAGGGCCTGGACGGAGAGCTGCTGGACCACCTCAACTCTGCCCTCCCTCTCGGAGGGGTGCCTGGCCCCGACGTGGGCTCCACACCTTCGCACCCTCACTCCCACATGTCGGCCATCAACCACATGGCCCACCACTCCCAACCTATGAACATGTCCCACCCTCACGGCCTGGCTTCCCACGCTGTCATCTCCGGCCCCGAGACGGAGACGGACCCCCGGGAGCTGGAGTCCTTCGCCGAGCGCTTCAAGCAGCGGAGGATCAAGCTGGGGGTGACCCAGGCGGACGTGGGCTCCGCGTTGGCCAACCTGAAGATCCCGGGGGTGGGCTGCCTTAGCCAAAGCACAATCTGCAGGTTCGAGTCCCTCACCTTGTCCCACAACAACATGGTGGCCCTCAAGCCCATCCTGGAAGCGTGGCTGGAGGAGGCGGAGAGGGCTCAGAGGGAGAAAATGACCAAACCCGAGATCTACACGGGGGGGGACAAGAAACGCAAGCGCACGTCCATCGCCGCCCCCGAGAAGAGGTCGCTGGAGGCCTATTTTGCTGTGCAGCCACGACCCTCCTCGGAGAAAATCGCCGCAATCGCCGAGAAGTTAGACTTGAAGAAGAACGTGGTGCGGGTCTGGTTTTGCAATCAGAGACAGAAGCAGAAAAGGATGAAATTTTCTGCCACCTACTGAAGAAGGGGCTGGGAGGGCCAGCGGTGTGGGGGCGCTGCCCTTCCAAGCACCCCGCAGCCATCCCGGCCCTCAGCCCCTCCGAAACGGGCAGGGTTTGGGGTTGTTGGCTTTTTTTTTTTTTTTTTTGGGTTAAAACAAAAAATTGGAAAAAAAAAGGAAAAAAATAAAAGGAAAATTAAACCTAAAAAAAAGGAAAACCCGCCCAAAGCAAAGCGAACAGTTTGGTGCCCCCCGGGCGAAGTGGCCCCGCTGTTCTGACTGGTACAGACTGCTTTTGTAGATAAAACTGGAAAAAAAACAAAAAAACCAAAAAAACAGAAAGACGGAGAAAAAAGAAAAGACAAAACGAAAAGGCCAAGGGGGAAGTTTTGGGGGTGCCCGGAGTCGGGGCAGCAACAGCAAGAGCCCGGCGGGTCTTTGTTGCATCCCCTCGCCCCGTCCCGGCTCGGGGGCCGTGGCACCGCTCGCTCCTCCGTGTCTGCTCCTCTTCTTTAAAAAATAATAAAAAAAAATAAAAAAGAGAGAAAATAAATAAGAAAGGAAACGAGCTGGAAGCCGCCTGTAAATCAGGGGTGCCGCCCGTGCCCCCCGCTGCCAGGGTCCCCGCACACCCACGCACACACACGCACCTGCATGGTTTTGTTCGCTCCCCTGCCCCCCACCCCCGCAAACCCATCGCGTTTTTGCAGTACCGTTTCTGTTTCTACCTCATCGGCTAAATTGAAAACAAACAAACAAACAAACAAAAATTTAAAAAAAGGATTAAAAAAAAAAAAAGAGGAGAAAATAATTAAAAAAAAAAAAAAAAGAAAGAAAAAAAAAATTGGCCCGTCCCTGGAGTCGCGGTTTGTTTGGGGAGATGGAGATTTATTTTGCGTTGGTTTCACTCAAACCGTTCGATTTCCGTATGGTTTCACTGTATAAAAATCCTACGCTTCGACAATCACGTCCTTGGGGCCCAGCGGAGCGGCGGGAGCGGCCCGAGGCAGCGGGGACGGACCCCGGCCCGGCCTCGGGGCGGCTGCCTCTGCATAGGGAACTCTGCACTTTCTAAGGCAAGAAAACTCTTTCCCCCCTGCCCTCTTTTCTTTGCATATTTGATAGAGAAATTTGCCTCCTTTTATTTTCTTTTAATTTTTTTTTTTTTTTTTAAATTAAAGGAGATTTCGTTCCGCTGTGTGTGTGCTGAATGAAATTTTGGTGTCTGTGTACGCTGCAGCATTTCAAATAAATCATGCACGTTTTACCTCACCCTCCTGCCTCCTGGAGTTACTGCGGCTCCGGGGAGCCCCTTTTTCCCGTGGACACCCTTTCTCGGGATTCCTGGGACAGCTCCTCCAGCCAGTCGGGATGAGAGCTCGCTCCTTCCTCCTGCGGGAAACAAACGAAACGCAGAGAAAGGCAACGGCGGGTGGGCGAAGGTGCCCGTGCCCACTCGGGACGGAGCCGGGGGGTCGCGGTCCCGGCTCCCCTCCGGCCCATCGCGGGGGGTTTTTGCCCCTTCCCCACCCGGCACCAGCCCAGCCCCGGCGTGTCGTGCAGCCCGGTGTGTGGGTCGCGGGTGGGCTCGCCCCGCAGCCCCGAGGATGCTCCGGCGGGCGGGGGTCGTTGGAGGGGCCGGGGCAGCGCCCGCGCCTCCCGCAAACGGCGGCGGGGACGGGCTGAGACCCTGCCCCTCCATCCCGAGCTCCCCGGGTGGGCGACACCCCCAGGCACCCGCTGTGACCCCCCGCCTGCTCGGCCTGCGGCTTCAGCCGGCTCGGGAAGGGACAATCCCCCCTCCCGGCTCCGCAGCAGAACCACCGAAACCTCCCGGAGCGCGTTCCAGTCGCTCCGGGGGCTCAAAATTGGGGAGTCCCGGAGGGGGCACAGCCTGGGGGTCCCCTCTGTCCCGGGGGATCAGAACCTGGGGGACACCGCCGTCCCGCGGGAAAAAAACCCAAAAGATGTAAAAAGATGCGATTTTTGTTTGGTTTATTTGTTTTGGGTTTTGTTTGTTTGACTTTTATCTGGTTGGTTTTGTTTGTATTTTTTTTGTTGTTGTTGTTTTCTTTATGTTTTGTTTTGTATTCGAACTTATTGAGGGGAGGGAAAAAAAATATCCAAACGCACGTCGAGGCGTTGAGTCTCCCGAAAGCCGGGATCCTGCAGCTTTTAGAGGGGGAATCGAAAACAAAATAAGGGAAAATAAAGTAAAATAAAATAAAGTTGAAATAAAATACAATAAAATGAAGGAAAATAAAATAAGACAAAATAAAATGAAATAATATAAAGTAAAATAAACTAATAGAATGAAATGTAACAGAGTAGAATAAAATAAAGCAAAATCAAAAAGAAAAAATCAAACCAAACAAACACTAAAAAAAAAAAAAAAAAAAAGGGGAAAAAAAAGGAAGAAAAATAAAAGAAAAGAGGGAAAATTGTTCAGCGCCCGAAATAGCTGTCGGGGGAGCTATTTCACCTGGGCAAGCGGGGCCGGCCCGGCGGTGGCCAAGAGAGCCCTGCCCGCACTGTGGGAAGGAGACACCTCCATCCCCGTCCCGCACTCCCGCCCCGCACCCCGTCCCGCGCATCTCTCTTTATTCCCCAGGAGCTTCCCAAACCCCATCCCTTTGTTCTTGCGCTCCGTCCCTGTTTTTTCCATGCAGCGAAAAAGCGCATTTTCATAAATAGACCTTGGCCGAGCGCTGCCGATGAAACTTTAATGAGGCGGGATGCTGAGTGCTGCCCGGGGGGGCCCCCCGAACCGGCTCCGCGCAGCATTAGCGGGGCCCGGCCGCTCCCCCCGCCCCGTGCCCGGCTCCCCCTCTCTCCCGGCTGCTGCCGCCTCCCTCCCCGGCGACCCCTCGCCCCCCTCCCCTCCCGGTGCCCGGTACCCGGTGCCCGCTCTGCCCACCCGCTCGGAGAAGTTCGCGGGCGATGCAATATTTATCACCCGCGCTCATAAAAACGCCGAGTGGGTATTTCCCAGGCACAAATGCAAAGCGCTGGGCTGAGGAGCCGGAGCGGGGCCGCCCGGGGCTGCCAGGTAAGGGTGGGGGGATCCCACCGGGCACTGCAGCAAAGGATGGGGCAGCTCCAGGCAAGGGGCAGTGGGGCTGCGGCCGGGAAGGGCAGGCAGAGACACCGGGAGCAGTTGTGGGGCTTGGAGAACTCGTCAGCCCCGGGGGACTGGGCAGGAGACTTGATCCTGCTGCTTCGCCTCCTGCTGTTATCCCTGCTCCTGTTTCTGCTGCTGCTCTCCTGTTTCTGTTCCTGCTCCTTCTCTTGCTCCTGCTCCTACTTCTACTCCTCTTTCTTTTCTTGCTCCTGTTCCTTATCCAATTCCTGCTCCAGCATCTGACCGTGCTGCAGCTCCTGCCACTGCTCTTGTTCCTGTCTCAGCTCCTGCTCCCACTCCTGTTTCTGCTCCTTCTGCTCCAGCAGCTCCTGTTGTGCCCAGGTTGGTATGAGCCTCCAGGATGCACAAGGATCACTGGAGAAGGGCCCCTTTTGCTTCCCCTCCTCCTGCTACCAAATATCCACCTCCTGGTCACAGGTCAGGGAGAAGCTGCTTGTCTCTCCTGGTGGCAGGTCTGGAAGCCAGGACCACCCAGGGCCAGGTCCCAACCTTGGTCTGGTGCCTCGGGTTCTCTTGAGGGTCTCTCCTCCCACACTGGGGCCCAGGCTGAGCACCCCAAAGGACCCCAAATCCCTCCAAATCCCACCTCTCTCCAGCTTACCTGGCACAGGGTGAGGTGGGGGAAGGTACAAAGTGAGGAGACCAGGCGAGGAAAGGAAAAGAGACACACACAGAGGTGTGACGGGCACTTCCTGGTCCTGGAGCATGATGGACATCCCCGAGCCATGACCCTGGAGCCAAAATGGCACTAAAAAAGGGAATATTGATTAGAATGGACACTCATCTCTCACTGTTGGCTTTCATTTGAGGTTTGAAGCATGAGTGAGGCTTGAGGTTCATCAACCCTCTCACTTTGGCAGCAGGCCCACCTTTACAGGTACTTGCCCACCTTCCACTGAGTTGGCCCAGAGTATTTCAGAAGGCAATGACCACCTTAGAGGACTTGGTTCCCCATTTACCTCCAAGCTGGTGGAGTCCATGGGGTGTGCCAAGCCTTCTCCCTTTCCCACCCTGCTCAGGAGATGGTGCACCTTGGAAACTCAACAGCACCACACCAGCTAATTCACCAGGGATTCATTGGAAGTGCTTTCTGGGCCTTCAAAGGAGGGGTGCAAAGGTGAGTGCTGACCTCTGGGCTCCGGTGAGGGTCACTGGAGAGGGACCAAGAGGCTCAACTCTGATATCAACCTCTGACTTGGGACCTAGAGGCACCTTTGTCACCTTAAAGCCTGTAAAGATGCTGAACAACCAGCCCAGAGGGACACACCCATATATGAGGACGTGATGGTTGAGTCCCATCTCCAGTGCTGCAAAACATTCCTGAGCAAAGTTGTCTGCCAGTTCTGGGCTGTGGTAGCTCTCAGACACCAGTTCTGGGCTGCTGAAGCTCTCAGACACCAGTTCTGGGCTGGGGTAGCTCTCAGAGAGCAGGTC
>JAWWEU010000138.1:19992703-20006901 GCA_035583155.1 Acropternis orthonyx | reverse complement strand
TGGGGAGCCTGCTCAGTGCCCACCACCCTCTGGGGGAAGAGCCTTTCCCTGAGATTCAACCTGACCCTGCCCTGACATAACTCCAGGCCATTCCCTGGGTGCTGTCACTGCTCACAGAGAGAAGAGGCAGCAGTTTCGCCTGCTGGCCCTGATTCATCAGCTCTGAAACCTTGCTGTGAATGAAAGATCTTCAGCAGGATGATGCCAGGGGAAGGGAGCTGGGATGGGGAATGCGGGGGGATTGGAGCTGTGGGGTTTATTTACCACATGGTATCTCAGATCAGGGTATTTCCTGGTCCAAGGCACTTTGGGGGTGAAAACATCCCCTGAAACCACCCTGCTATCCCCCTCGTGTCCTCATTGCATCTCTAGGTGGGGACATACCCCCAGAGCTGTGTCTTCAGCATGTCCACACCACTGTGGCCACAGTTTCTCCCACCAAGTCTGGGGTTTGAGGCCTCAGTGTCAGGAGCTCCATGGTCATGGAGGCCATTCCAGTGGATGTGCCAGCCTTGTCTAAGCCTGTTGAATGAGCTCTTTCCTTTCCCTTTATCACCGAGACCCTCCTGGTCCAGAATCTGAAGTCCTGGTTTATCCCACTGACTCAGGAACCTCAAAAAAACGTGGATAATTGGGGAAAGCAAGGCAAAAATCCTCCTCATCCCACTGCCTGGCATAGGGTGAGGACCTGAGTGTCTCCCCAGCTCTGCTTCCATGATGGACAAACCTTGTCCTCACCCCCAGCCCAGGGCAAGAGGACCCAACCCTGGCAATATCTTGGAAATTCCGAGTCCAGCACAGGGACACCTTCTCCTCTTACCATGTCCGGCCTCACATCTCTCCTGGCTCCTTCCTACAACGATATTGGTGTGTCCTCTGGAATATCAGGTTGGATAACAAGCGAAGGCAGCCCAGGAACTGCTCAATTTTAACTTGAGTTGGAGACCAGCAAATAGCAACTGCTCCAGCGGCCAATTCCTACCCATGGAAGGGACCACATTCCCACCTCTCACCGTGTCAGATGTGTCATCGCCTTCCCATTTTGGGGGGCTCTTGACTTTCTTTACTTCTTGTCTCCTTTTTTCTTTTTCCTCCAGCTTTTCTCTTCCTCCTTTTTTCTTTTTCTCTCTCTTTTTTTTTTTTCCCTTCCTCACCCCCTTTCCCGCCCCCCCCTCTTTGCAGCCTCTGTTCTTCATCCATTATTTAGGCTTTTCTGACTGTAACAGCAACATTCGCCTTGTATACCTTGTGTGGGGTTTAAAATATAGATAAAAGCAGAAGGTCGGACTTGAAACAGAGATTCTGACGGTTGCTGCTGACTTTGTCTGGAAGCTACAAAATCTGGAGCTGCCTGTGCCCAGCGATGGTATCGCTACGGTTGGGTTTTCTGGGGTTTGAGGTTTGGTTTTTTATTTTTTCCTCTGGTTGATATCCCTGCAAACCGTCTCGGCATTTGATGCTTTCGCCCGGCCTTTCAGTTTCTAAAAGTTCTGAGGCCTGGTTGACTTCAGGAAAAGGGGAGTTGGAGTTGTGGAACTCCTGCTTGGAGGCTGCAGGTCTAATCCTGACCCGGCACAGCAAATACCTGCTGCTCTCCTGTCCGGAATGAGCTGGGGAGGAGTGAAGGTGCCTCCATCCAGCATCCAGCAGCCTCTAATTGGCACCTCTGGTAGGAGATTCAGCAAAGCCCAGGACTTTCCCTTTCAATTATAAATGCCCGTGTTCCTTTTATGTTGCTTTCTTCAGCTGTCGAAGCAATTGGATTTTGAGGACAAATGTTTGTGGGAATTAAATTTCAAAGTCAGTGTGTGAACAGTGCCAGACAACATAAAACACATTTACTGTTTGAACAGACAACAAGGCAGGAAGGGGCTCCTTCCAGCCAAGGAGGCAGAGGTGTGCCCAGGGCAGGGCTGGAGTCCCCATCCCTGGAAGGATTCAAAAGCCACATCACGGATGTGGCACTTGGGGACAGGGGTGAGGGGTGGCCTTGGCAGTGCTGGGGGAACAGTTGAACTTGATGATCTTTAAGGTTCCTCCCAACCCAAACTGTTGTATGCTTCTCTGAGATGGGGCAGCAGGTGATGGTGATGCTCAAAGAAAAGGCTCATTTTTCCTGTCGGTGAGATCCATGTGGGACAAGAAACATGCTGGAGAAGAGCTGGAATTGCTCTCAGGATGGGCTGAAGAGCCATTTTAACTGGAGACACTGATGGAGCAATGCCAGCCTTGCCAGGAGCAGCCCAGGAGACTGATATCCTGGGCTTTGCCCTCTGGGAGGCTAATGGGGTGAATTCTCCCCCTACACAGGGCATTTCCAGGGAACAAAATGATTGACTCACTTCAAAACAGATCCAAGACTCTTTCAGTCACCAGTTGAAACAGCAGCTCTCTCAAGAGCTCAAGTCTCCATGACCAAACCCTCCACCTTGGTGGACAATCCCAGACTGGTTTGGGCTGGAAGGGACCTTAAAGACCACTTAGTTCCAACGCCCTGCCCAGTGCCAATATCCAGGTCTGAAGATGGATATCCCACCTCGCTGGGGTGCAGGTCTCAGCCTGCCCTGTGCCAGCAGCCACGCAATCCAGGTGGGTGTTTCCATGCCAGGTGTTGTTCAGGAGGCTCCGGAGCCCATCTGGCGCTCCCCAGAGGAGCTTTCTTCGCTCTAGCCCAAGGGAAAATGGATCTGGCAGGGTAAGAATAGGGAGATGGGAAGGAATCCTTCCCTGTGAGGTTGGGCAGGCCCTGGCACAGGTTGGGCAGAGAAGCTGTGGTTGCCCCATCCCTGGAAGTGACCAAGGCCAGGTTGGATGGGGCTTGGAGCAGCCTGGGCTAGTGAAAGATGTCCTGCCCATGGCAGGGGGTGGGACTGGGTGGGCTTTAAAGTCCTTCCAACTCAAACCATCCTGGGATTCTCTGATTCTGTTCTATGACTCTAAAGCTGGTTTCCTTCTAGGCACTGTCCTTATCCAAACTGGACCTGGAAGGAAACAGGGAAAGGCTGCAGTCTTTGTGTCTGCAGTACATCCCTCAGCACCCTCTGGAAGTCAAATCGGGCCATGGATTTGGGCATGGACCGGTCAGTGCTGTGGGAATGGCTGGTGAGGGATGGTCTGTGAATGAGTCCATCTCCAAGGAATCATCCTTTTCCTCTCAGCTTCCTGAACGTGGAGCATTTCCTTCCCTGGGGGTGAGCACGAGGGAGAAGGTGCACAAATATGATCATTTATTGGAGCAATAGGAAAAGAATTGAATTCTGAAGGGGGACCATAACTGCCCCACAGGGGTTGAAATTGGGCTCTTCTGGGTTTATGGGGCCTTCAGGATGAACATTTCCAGGGAGGTGGTGGAGTCACCCAGAAGTGTTCCAGAAAGGACTACACAGCTCTGGGCTGGGTGACAAGGCAAGGATCAGTCACAGGTTGGACTTGATGGTCTTGGAGAGCTTTTCCAACCTCAGTGATTCTGTGGCTCTCTGACTGAGGAGCATCTCTAAAGTCCTTGAGGTGATATCTTTAATTCATCAACAGGTTGGCCAAGCCGGGTCCACAGTTTGCTCTTTGCAGGATATTAAACAGGAAATAAAGGAAATAAGATATTTAAAGGAAATAAATAAGACTTCCAACAAATCAAGGAATCACGGCACTGATGATCAGAAATGATTAAGCTGACATCACCAAACCCAGTAAGCCTGGAGCTAGGAGTGTGGGACTCTTTGTCTCTACAAATGTTCCCCTTTCAAATCCTACTAAATTCCTGGCACTGAATAATTATCCATTTTTAAAGCGTCTCTTTCCACGGATGTTCAGCACGTTTGGGACTCCCTTTCCATTGTGATTCCTCGAGCGTTCTCTCCCTGACACCTGCAGGGTGACCACCCCCTGCTTAAACACTGAAATACAAAAATTCCTGAATGTCCCACTGCTCCTGACTGGGTGGATGAGATATCCAATCCCCAGCGCTCTGCGAAGGGAACCTGGAATTTTTACCTCGAGGACTTCCCTCCGGGTTTGGGTGACCAGTGCCCGATGTCCCAAGCTCAGCCTCTTGCTTTCCTGCTGCTCCCGAGTGCTCAGTGCTCCCACTGATGGCTCTGGGGTCTGAAGTCACCCCAAGTTTAGACCAGATCCTCTGCCTGCAATAATCCTTCAGAAGCCAGAGAGTTACTTCTGTTTTCTTCCACCAATACTGTCCATTTCGCCTTTGGCAAACATCGATTTTCCACAATTCCCCGAAGCCCTCATAAAGCAGCTGCCAAAACGGCTCCCTCGTGGGCCACTTCTTTTATTTGTTGAACAAAAGAATCATCAACATTGTCTTCTTCGGAGCCGTTCGGGCGAGCGGAGCCTGGGACCAGGATTCCGAGCTCCCTCTCCTGGCTGCCGGATCAAAAGGAATAGCTGAAAAGTCCCGCACCTAAAAAATCGGGATTGCCGGACTCCGGCTGAAGAAGGAAGAGCCCTTCCAGCTGTTTTGCAGACTTTCACATTCCGACATTTTTCCTCTCCGTGAAAAGTGCTGGAAAAATATTCAGGTGCAACATTTTTGGAGAGAAATATGACTTACCTGTGCGGCTGAGCTCTGCTTTTCCTTTTCTCTCATCTGTTGCTATCAGTGAACAGATTCCAGTGGGAAATTCACACCGAGGGGCTCTGCAGGAAATCCACGGTTTTCTCTCACCAGTTATCCATGGAATGTTGCTCCATGGGGTGTGAAGTGTGGAAAAGGGCGCCCACAATGAAGAGAAACCAGAGGTTTGTGATGAGGGGTCTGGATCAGCCTGTCAGGAGAAGTGGCCAGAGAAGGTCAGGTCAGGGAGGGCTCATGGGTGGCTCCTCTGGAGAGAGTGAGCAGGACCAGAACATCCCAGTGAGAGGCAACAAGCGGCTCTTGGGGCTCCCAGCAGGAGAACTGGGAGCTCAAACACTCAAGAGCTTCACCTCAGTGTGCCTTAATGCCATGAGACCTTTGCCATTTCCACATCAGGGCATTATTTAGTGGCCAGCACTGGAAGTCTGGTTTCAGTCTCAAGCTGGGATGCTGTAGGAATTTGGACTGAAAAGCTCACGGCTCTGCACTTACACTGAGGGGTAAAAGCGTCAGTGGATTTCGAAACGGAATCATGAGATTGTGTGTGTGGGCCCTGTTGCACCCTCTGCGAGCAAATGTGGACCACAAATCCAATTTGGAAAATTCAAGAAGCTCTGGAAAACTTTTAGTCTCCCCACAATGCAATTATGTGATTCTCCAAGTTGGTTCAGGTCTGGAGAGAATAACAGCACTTGCTGTGCTTTGTAATCATAGAATCAATAAATCATGGAGTGGTTTGGGTTGGGAGGGACCTTAAGGACCACCTCGTTCCAGGCCCCTGCCTGGCCAACCTGTTGATGAATTAAACATACCACCTCAAGGACTTTAGAGATGCTCCTCAGTCGCAGAGCCACAGAATCACTGAGGTTGGAAAAGCTCTCCAAGACCATCAACCTGCCAGGGCAGGGACACTTTCCACTAGACCAGGTTGCTCCAAGCCCCGTCCAACCTGGCCTTGAGCACTTCCAGGGATGAGGCATCAATTGCCTGGGACACGGAATGGGTTTGGCTGACCATGCTCACCCCAGCAGTCCCCATGACATGTGTTACAGTGACCTTCCCCCTTCAGCCTCCACACCCAGGCAAAATCAAGGAGCAAGGAAGTTGCCACCACGCTCCAAGAGTTATCTTGGGAGCTGTTTAGAAAAGGTTCATGCCAGGACAATGCCTGAATTGTCCATGGCACAGGTGAGCCACTCCATCCACCTGTAGGGACCACTGGCCATGGTTGACCATGAGGCAACAGTCTTGGCATGGCCAGAGGATGGGACTGTGCTGTGCTCGTCTCCTCACGTGCATCAACGCACACATGAATGGAGAAGACCATCAAAGATCAGCACCTTAATTAGACCTGTGAAGTCCTTTGCGCAAATCTTTTATTTCCTTGGAACAACTTCACTGGCTCAACCCTGTTCTGAAACAGGACCTGGAAGAACGAGGAGAGGCGGTCTCCTAGTTAGAGCAATCAAGCTGTCATCCTTCCTCTGTTAGTTTTGGGAACCCTGTAGCATATTCTGACCACAAACCCTCCTATTTTCCTCTTGCCCAGTACCCTGCACCTCTCACCCTTTCTCTTGTCCCTGCAACAACTCCCCTGTATCCGCCTGTTTTACCCCCCCAGGAGCCCATCTCAGGGGCAGAAAGGACCCAGTGAGGAGTGTGTGAGACAGACAGAGGTGGAAGTTTGGGAGAGGGATATGTGCTGATCCTGGAGCTGGGCTCAGGCATGGCAGGCCATGGTTCACCTCCTCTGCCTTGAAGACAGATCCAGGGCAGGCAGGCAGGCCAGGGGGTGGATGCTGATCACATGGAGACAGAGAATATCCTGCAATGGAAAGGACCCAGAGGGACCACGGAGCCCAGCTCCCGACCCTACAGAGCACAGCCCCAAAGACATGAGCTCCAGCACCCTCGCAGAGGTGTCTTTCATGGCCAACTCCTGCCTGAGTGGCACTTGTTGTGACAAGACGGAATCGGAGCTGCACAGTGCGGTGACAGCGGCTCAAAGGGGAGAGAAGCTTCCTCTGTAAAAGGGAAAGGAAAGCTCAGCAACAAGGTCACCTCCACTGCCTCAGGCGATCCGAGGGATGACAAAAGTTTCGATGTAGCACATCAGCAGAAGACAAAAGCCATCCCTGGAGGGCACAAAGACAGAAGGAGTGTGAAGCAGACGAGAAATTTAAATGTAGGGAAAGCCACAAGGTTTGCTGCCGTGTAAAGGACACGCTCCTGTGCGGATCGTAGAATCGCGGGGTAGGTTGGGTTTGGTGGGCCCTTTAGAAGCCCTCTAGTCCATCCCCAAGGTGGGGGTTACAGGACAAAGCAGAATGGTTCACAGGAGCCTTCACCAGGATTTCTCAGAGGCTCCAGGCCTGGCACTGAGTCCTCTTAAGGGCACGTGGCCAAGGGGCACCTGGAAATTAAAATAGTTGTCGGAATTTGGATCCTGTCTCCAAGTCGGCAGCTCCTATCCGCTCTGCCCACACCGTGTGAGTCCATTAGGCATGGATGGGAATTTGTGGTGACCCAAGACACCAGGCCCAGTGAGCCTGTCCCAGCACCTCACCAGTGGCTACAGAGGGAAATGGTTTGGCTTTGTCTGGGAATTAGATCCTTTCTCTTTGCTTGTGGTTGTCCCTCTCCACAGATCCAGGAGTTTCTAAGACCAGAAGGGTCAGGACAGCTGTTGTTTTGTTAATCCTTGGAGAAGTGCAAATGGCCTCAAAGCCAACAGCCGAGATGCAGATGGCTCTGATGTGGGAGAACAGCTGGGATGTGCACAGGTTTTCCAGAGACATGAGGGAAAACAGAATGGAAGGTGTCTCGATCCCTGCTGCAAGTTTTAGCAGAGCAGAAAACTGGGCATTCTTCAGTGCAAAGTGCCTGGCACAGGCAGAGTAACCAGGAATATGTTCCAGGGCAGCATCACAGACTGCACCAGGAGGGTGCAGCTGGAGTTGGAGTCCTGGGCACACAGAATGGTCAGTCCCATCCAGCCTCTGCTCCAGAGCAGGGCAGAGAAACAGTCTTGGAGGTGTTCATTCAACGCACACAGCCAGGAGTGCTCTGAGGGCAAAGGGGGGAGTGAGGAGAAACCAAGGCTGAACCCCACAGGCTTCCAAGGCATCCATCCCACACCGGGTGCCGGAGCCTTCTCCAGCCTCCCAGGGCTCAGCTGGCTCCAGGCTCACTCCCAGCACAGAGTGACCCCCCCCTTTCTGGGGTCTGGGGTGGGTGCAGTGTGTCAGCACAAATGTGTCTGCAAAGAAAAGGAGCTTTGTGCTTCCTCTGGGAAATCCAGAACGGAGGATCTCACCCCACAACCACCCAAGGAAAACTGGAAAGGCAGGATTTGCACGGGGGAGCTGGATTCTGAAGAGCTGGATTCAAGGGAATTCATTCAGGCACCCCGATGTCTAAGGAGCACTAAAGTTCTCCCATCCTTTCTCATCCCCCACGTTCTTTCAAAATCCCTCTCCTGGGTGCCTGATGCTCCTGGGATTCCTGAAGATCCCAGAGTGGAAGAAAACCGTCTTTCAGCTCCAAAGGAGAGTTACAGTGATGTGTGGGCAGGCTGGGAGCTGGTGCCACAGCATTATCTCCAGCGAGGTAGCTGCATTTCCCCTTTCTATCACATGCATTTAAAAGCTTTTAAGAGAACGATCCCTCTGCTGGCAAACCCAGAGCTGGGCTGTTCTTCGGGTTCTTAAATCATTTTAAAATATGGAGCAATATTGGTTTAAAAGCCTTTGCTCTCCCCCGGCTGCAGGAAACCTCAGTGCAGCTCAGCAGAGCTCCCTGCACTTGGAGACACCAGCCTGGGGCTTGCTGGGATCCATCACACACCGGGGAAGGGCCAAGCACCGCCTGACAGTGACAGCACAGCGGGACAGGCAGGGAGTTTCTCCCTACGTCATCCCTAGACATTCCCAGGGCTGCACACAGAGCCCAGGCATTCCTAGTTTTTGGCATTTAATTTGTCAGACCCACCGTGCTCAGGGTAGTGTTTGTATTTGCTGAGCTGCTTGTGGGTAAGGCTGGATGGCTCAGCTGCCAAATTCCCCTTCAGAGAGTGGATGTGCCCAAATTCCTGATTGTTCAGGCAGGGCTTTGGCATCAGTCTCTGCTTTTATTGTGCCATCCTCACCCAGGCTTTGGGTTCATTGTCAAGTGATCCCATTCTCCCACTTCATCCTTAGACTAACATCCTGCTGTGTGCTCTCAGGAGCAGGAACAGGGGACGTGACCTGGGAATGTTGGGAAAACAGTACTCCCTACCCAGGGACAGGATTGCATCTCCTATATTATCTTCCCCTTGCCAAGATCTGAAGCTCTTGGCTGTTGACAGACAGAGAGTGCTGAGATGGCTCAGCCTGGAGAAGGGAAGGCTCCAGGGAAATCTCAGAGCCCCTTTCAGTGCCTAAAGGGGCTCCAAGAGAGCTGGAGGGGGACTTGGGACAAGGGATGGAGGGACAGGACAAGGGGGAATGGCTTCAAACAGACAGAGGGCAGGGATAGATGGCATATGGGGAAGGAATTGTGAGCTGGGAGGGTGGGCAGGCCCTGGCACAGGTTGGGCAGAGAAGCTGTGGCTGCCCCATCCCTGGAAGTGCCCAAGGCCAGGTTGGATGGGGCTTGGAGCAACCTGGTCTAGTGGAAGGTGTCCCTGCCCATGGCAGGGGGTGGGAGTGGATGAGCCTTAGGGTCACTTCCAACCCAAACCATTTTGGATTTCTATTATGTGGGGTTATTTTTACCGTTTTGTTCTTTTCCAGGTGGGTTTATATCCTGATTTCCTGGGAAAAACCTGCTCCCTCCCACGGAGTCGGGACACCTGAGCAGTGCAACAGGGGACCCCGGAGCAGGAATGCCAAGCCGTCTCGGGCTCTGGGCTCCACTGAGACCTCACTCCCTGCAGGACTGGAGAGACAGAGGATCCCATTTCCATTTTCTATCCCCCATTGCAACTTCCCTGGTTCACAGAAGGCAAAGCTTTGGCACTGGAGCAGCAGTTTGTCAAGAAAACTGCCATGATTATTGGCTGGAAAGGAGGAGCCCTGAACTTTAGGGAGGGAGAGGAGGAAGAGGACATTCCTGCCCACCTCGCAGGGATTGAGGAGACTGCTGCCAACACCACACAGGGGATGCAGAGAGTCTCTCCTGCTCATCCCCAGGTTTCCCACCCTGCAGGGTGTTCGCTCAGCGAGGCAAGACCCCCCCCTTCTCATCCTGCCCCGCTCCAAAAGGGCTCTGAGCTGGTCCATCTCCACCCCAGCCCATCCCGAGCCGCTGAACTTTCTCTGGCTCAGCCGGGGATCCTCCCCCTCATTTATCTGCAGGATCAGTTGTAGCCGTATTGATTTTTCCTCCCTCCCTCTCCTCTCCGTGTTTGCTTTCTGAATTATGCAGCGGTGCAGTTTTTCCTCCTCGCGAGGAGCGGCTGAGCTGCGGAGGATCAATTGAGCCCGGCCATAGTTTAATCAGGAATCCCCAGTAGGAACCAGAAGAGAGAAAGGAGAGGGGAAGACAATGAAGACAGGGTCGATCAATCCAGTCCTGGCGCAAAGGAAAGAAAGGGAAAGAAGAGAGAACCGGCTTGAATAATCAGTCAGTTTTGCTCATGCAGTCCTCAGATCCCCCAGACTCAATCAATAACCAACTTTGACAGTCACGGCTTCAGAAACAAACTTTGACCACCCCCCCCTCCCTGAACTCGAACACTGTTGTGCTTTATAGCATGAGAATGGCCAGCGAAGACACAGAGAGGGCTAAGATTTCTTCTTCCCCTTCTTCCTCTTCCCTTTTAGAACTCCACATTATGAAGCTGCCTGGATCTTGGCTGAGCCGAGATGAAAGGGGAGCAAACGGGGCTTTTAGTACTAGTTTTGTTGTTGCAATTATTTTGCCAATAGTAATGATTTCAAGACAGGACGAAGGATCTTTGATGATGTGCTGGGGACGTGGAGGGGCGGGCAGGGAGCTGCTGGGTCTGTTCCAGCACTGCATGCAAATCCGGGAGATGAAACCCCATGGATGTAAGAGAGATTAGTTTAGAACACGCAGATAAAACGCAGGAAGTGCCCAGCTGAGGCGCAGGGACCACAGGGACCGTCTGGATATCACGACAGCACGTGGAAAGAGGGATTTCTGTATCCAAAGTGGTGTGTGTGGCAGCAGGAGCAGGGAAGGGGCATGTGCAGGGAAGGGAAGGGAGCTGGGGAAGGGGCTGGAGCAGCAGGAGCTGCTGAGGGAGCCGGTGGGGCTCAGCCTGGAGAAAAGGAAGCTCAGGGAGGACCTTCTCACTCTCTGCAACTCCCTGACAGGAGTGGGGAGCCAGGGTGCGTTGGGTTCTGCTCCCAGGAAACAGGGGAGAGGATGAGAGGAAACAGCCTCAAACTCTACCAGAGGAGGTTCAGTTGGACATCAGGAGGAATTTCTTCCTGGAAAGGGCTGTCAGGCATTGGCAGGAGCTGTCCAGGGAGGTTTGGAGTGCCCATCCCTGGAGGTGTCCAAGGAATGACTGGCCGTGGCACTCAGTGCTCTGGGCTGGGGACAAGGTGTGGGTTTGGCACAGGTTGGGCTCTTTGGGCTGGGAGGGCTTTTCCAACCTCAATGATTCTGGGATTTTGGGATTCTATGTCCTTTTTATGTATCCATTTCCCTCAACACTGTGCCTGGAAAGCTTTAACCAGACTTCATGCCTGTCGAGTCTCCACAAGCAGGAAAAGAATTTCATGGGGTCTTTGGAGATCCTGCTCCATCCATGTCCCCCAGCTCTGCCCTGCACTGCCCTGCTCTTCCTCCCCCCAGCAGCCAGCCCGGGGGTCACTCTGTGCCCACCACACTTCCCTGGGGTTTGGGGCACCAAGCTCTGAGTTTTCCAGGCTTTGGAAAACCTCCCCAGAGTGGGAGGGAACTTTCCCGCCTTACTTCTAGAAGGACAGGCTGCTTTTGGATTTTAATTTCAAACCACTCAGGTCAAGTTCAGTTCTTCAAGAAAAAGCATTTAGTTCTGGAATCTCCAGAGGTGAAGATACCAGCCCATCATCTGTGGACACCTTTGGAGGACCACCAGCATGCAGAGCATGGGACAGACACCTCTGCAGCTCCACTCCTGGGTTTCAGTCCCCATGGGAGCAGCTCCAGGTTGGATCCATAACCCATGTGTGCCCACAGTGGCACCAAAGCCTCGGGTAAGCACGGCAGGCATGGATGGGAGGTCTGGACATTGACCATGGATGATTCGTGTCTCTATCAGGAACTCATGGCAGAGGACAATTGAATTTCCTGCACTAAGGTGCTTGAAATCGGGACAAACCTTTCTTTCCCCAAAATCATTTCGGCCAATCAATCTTTATTTTTGGCGAATAAAAAATGCTGGAAGAAGATCTTTCTGCACATTTTAGAAGAAAAAACTGGTAGAGATAATTATTCCTTCCCTTGTCAACCATACTGGCCTTGACAACCAGGAGTTATATTAGTCCCAGTCTGCATTTCCCTTAATACAGGAACTAATTTAGTTCCTCTCTTCTATATTCACCTTTTTTCCTGAAATCCCCTACCCCAACAGCCTGACTGCAGCCAACAGGTTCAGAAGGTGCTAATGAGAAGGGCAGAGCCTGGCAGACACGAGGTCAAAAGTGACTGATGGGAGGCCAGGACTGGAAAGAGAGTGGAGCCAGCAGAAAAACGGCTCAAATTCAATGATTTTCCTGATTAGACTCAGATTAATCTTAAAAAAAAAAAAAAAAAAAGAGGAAAAAAAGCCAGTTCTGAGACATCTGCTTCCACCACCATTTAGCCTGTAATTTTATGGAGGGGTCAGCACCAGGATATAGTAATACAACACAAGCTATAATAATTAACACTTTGGTTAATAGGAATGGAGATGCAGCTTATCTTGGAAGGGATGGAGGTACAACTCAACCAGGAAGGGATGGAGGTAGAGCTCAGGATGGAAGGGATGGAGGTGCAGCTCAGGATGGAAAGGATGGAAATACAGCTCAGTCTGGAATGGATGGAGGTGCAACTCAGCCTGGAATGGATGGACGTACAGCTCAACCTGGAAGGGTTGGAGGTACAACTCAGCCTGGAAGGGATGCAGGTAGACCTCAGTCTGGAATGGGCGGAGGTACAGCCCAGTCTGGAAAAGATGGAAGTAGAGCTCAGGATGGAAGGGATGGAGGTAGAGCTCAGTCTGGAAGGGATGGAGGTACAAGCTCACTCCTGGCACTTCAAACGGTTCAGTCTTTGTTGTTATGCAGACTCCATAGGCTTTTCCAAGTCATCCTTCCCTCTTAGCTCACTGCCCAGTCCCTCCACCAAGGGCAGGTCACCTCCAAGCCATCCTGGGAGAGTTAAGCTCTGGATTGCAGCAGCCTGAGCAAGGCAGGAGGCCGGGCTGGTCCTCCAGCAATGCTACGGAAGTAGATCCTTCCTTGCCTCCCCCAGAAGTTGTTCCACATTTTCTGCTAATAAGGGCACGGGGAGAGAGAGAGACAGAGAGAGGAGAGGAGAAAAACTGCTCTAAATTATTCATCGACAATATCATTATGTGTCATAACAGTGTATCTGTGATGGGAAAGAGTGAGTGTGGCAGGGGCTGGGGTAGCACAGTCCAGGCTGCACAATAGCGAGAGCTGATTAAATATTGATGTGCACTAATTGGCTACAGGGTTTCAGGACAGCTTGGGCTTTGTTGGGATCATTTGTATTCTTGCTTTGGAAATGGACCCCCCCACACACACACACAGAGAAACCCAACATTTTTGTGTGCAAGTCTTCTCCCTCCTCCTCTTTTCATCCTCCCTCCCTCTCTCCCTCCCCTGCTTGCAGTCCTCCCGATCCCCCTGTGTGTGTACAAATTAACATGATCTTAACCTCTCCTGATTTTCTACAGCGCTGACATGCTGCCAACACCTCTGTGCAATTAGGCTAAGCTTGCAGAACTGCTTTTTGGTGCAGAAAACAGGCCTTGCCATCATGGACTGTCCTCTCTGTGTGTCTGTGCCCGGCCTCTTAGCCCTTTTCCTGCCTTTGCCCCCAGAGTGGGTGGAAAGTTCTTCCCAGGCGTATTTTTACTTCTGGAATGCTCCAGATCTTGGCTCAGAGCCTTCCATGCCTTGCACCCTGAGACCAGCCTAGGAGAGCTTGAAGTTTATAGTTCAGGTCATTTCGTGGTTTAAACTTAAACATCACAAAGTCTCCAGAGCTTGGGCTGCTCCTCCCACAGCTCCAACTGTTCCCAGAGTCTCCAAAGTTGTGAGGCCCCACCTGAGGTCCCCAGCATAGGAAGGACGTGGATCTGGTGGAGAGAGTCCAGGGGAGGCACCAAGGTGATGAGAGGGATGGAGCAGCTCTGCTGTGAGGAAAGGCTAGGAGAGCTGGGATTGTTCATCCTGGAGAAGAGAAGTCCAGGGAAACTTACAGGAAAGATGGAGAGAGACTATTTACAAGGGCCTGGAGTGACAGGACAAGGGGGAACGGCTTCCCACTGCCAGAGGGCAGGGATAGATGGGATGTGGGGAAGGAATTCTCCCCTGGGAGGGTGGGCAGGCCCTGGCACAGGTTGCCCAGAGAAGCTGTGGCTGCCCCATCCCTGGGAGTG
>JAWWEU010000138.1:19944117-19956372 GCA_035583155.1 Acropternis orthonyx | reverse complement strand
AGGAATTCCTTCCCAATATCCCATCTAACCCTGCCTTCCTACAGCTTTAGGCCATTCCCCCTTGTCCCATCACTCCATGCCCTTGGGAAAAAGTCCCTCTCCAGCCTTGTGGAGATGAAATCCAGGGGACAGCCCTTGGTTTCACCTGCAAGCAACGTTTGATGTAGGGAGGAAAACAGAAGCTGATCCTGCAAAAGGAGCAGGTAAAATGTTTTGCTCCATTAACTGGGACAACTGGTAGCTTCCTGTTTCCATACAGGACAATCCCAGGCACGTGGAGTGGGAGCTCCAGTTGTTGGCCCTGCTCGAGCAGGGAGGGAGGTTGGACCAGATGACCCACTGTGGTCCCACCCTGGGATCCTGTGGCAGCTGCCAGGAGGGCCATGCCTGTGGGTGCAGAGGTCTCTGCCCACCCTGGGCCACCTCTCTGACCCTCGCCCAACCCTGGAGCGTCCTTTCCATGACCAGCTGGAGTCTTTCCTGTTCCAGTGGCACCCTGGGAGCCACACTGCTCCCATACACTGGGCAAACAAATTCCCTGCGTGGATCCACCCCAGTACTGCCCTTCCCCTCTGTTTAGTGGGAATCACCTGGAAGCCATGCAGGGGTTTGAGCCTGGCAAGGCTGGAGATGTCTCCTTTAACCCTGGGCGCTGCTGGCAAAGGAGTTCCTGGCCAGTGAAGTTCTTCCTTAGCCTCTCCGTGCTCCAGGGCAGAAGGTTAATTAGGTAGCAGGGTAATGAGGAGTCATTAAATCTGCCTGCACCGTGCTGTCAGCATAACAAGGGCAGACCAAGGAGGTTAAAGCTGGGATTCTCGTTTTCCCATTGCCTTCAATTAACCTTTCCATGTTTTTGCAACACTCCAGGCCCCGGAGCTGCGTTCTGGGTGCCTCTGGAGGCTGTTAATGAGCAGAACACAGAAACAAACTTTTCTTTCAAGTAACCGGCAGGAGCCTTTCGGATTTCGGCGTGAAATAAACAGGCAGGACCCAGCTTAGCCTTTGGGAATGCCACTGTCCCGTCCGAGTCTGGGAGGGGGAATGAGGTTCCTGGGGGGTGTTTGGAATTGTTAGTCTACTCCTGCTTTCCCCTCGTGAAGAGGGAAGAGCTGGGGGCTCATCTCAGCCCCCCATCAGGGACATCCCTTCCTTGCGGCACTGGGGTGTGGGGCACAGCTGGGCAGTGTCACCTAAAACCAGAGGGAAGGGGGGGGTGCTGTCCCACCACCTTCTTCTACACCGCTGAAACTGTTGGTCAATCCAACTTCAAGAGTCTGTGGGATGTCCACAATGGAATTCCGGGCCAATTCAGGGCCCTCGTTAATTAGCAGGGACGGTTAGGATCTTAACTTTGTTATCTAAAAAGAGGTGATGTCCATGATAAATATATCCATGGGATATACATGGATAGCAGGCACATCCCATGGAGTCATGGCATGGAAGCTCTGACTGATCCAGCAGCTGAGGAGGATCCTCAGTCAGTGTCAGCCCCACCTCCAGGGCTGGGGTGACAGGCTGGTCACACCAGACCCGCCAAGCCCCTGGATGCAGGATTGGGTTCCTCTCATGTTGGATTTCGCCTAACCTTGGACAGAGAGAATCTCTGGGATCTTCAAGGACTCCATCCTGCCTCCGCGACAGGTTTCCTGCTCACTCTGGGGCAAACTGCTGCAGGGTAAGAAAAACTACATGCCCAAGTTTGGCAGGATGCACCCTCCTGTAGGGAAAGCTTGGAATGAAAAGGCTCAGGAAGCAGTTGGATGCAGCCTCTGGATGCCGGGACATGCTCAGCACCGAGGGCCGTAAGGAGCAGATGGTCAAATCCCTGCCAGAGGGTCCAGCAGAGCTGACGGTGTGTGGGTACAAGGTGAAGGATTGGTGCCTTCTGGAATTCTCTGGTGCATTACAGGGTAGGAAGAGCAGAGGAGATGGTGAAAGACACGGAAGAGAGTCTGGGATGGCCCAGCCACTTTGCTGGCTGCTGAAGTTCCTGGCTCAGCGCAGAAAGTGGTGTTTTCTCCTACAGCTTTTTATCAGAGCACCAAGACACCTTCTCCCACTTGACCGTCCCTCCCCCTGCTCTCTGGTGGTGCTCTTTCCTTCCCCCGTCTTTGATCTACTTTCACATGGGTGGTGAGACTCTCATGACACCCCAGCTCTCTGAGCCAGGTCCTTCCTTCCAGAGGCTGCCAGCAGAGCACACGGGGCTGTCCCACTGCTGGCAAAGGGAATTTCCAGGGGGAATTCATTGGTGGAGAGACAGCTCAGCACAAAGGAACCTCCCAGCACCATGGCTAGTGGGTGGCATCCCTGCCCAGAGGGGTGGGGGTGGAACTGGGCCATCTTTAAGGTCCCTTCCAACCCAAACCCTTCCACGATACGTTCAACACGGAAAACGTGCTGCTTTCCCATCTTAAATCCCAAAGGAGTTCTGAGGCTGACAAATGAGAACCGTCCGCAAGAAAACCCTTCTCCTCCTCATTCCATGGCAGCAGGAATCATGTTGTACATCTCCTGTGTGCAGGAGCCCGCAAAGCTCCCCAGAAAACGTTTCACAAGCCCAGGATGGGATATCAGGAGCATTTTGAACATGAAGCCCTCCCAAAAAAAGAGCCCATTTCCATTCCCTTGCCTGTGGGAGCTAAAGGAGTAGGGAGAGGCTTCCCAGCCCACTGTCCCTGTGTCCCCCACCCTGATGGATTGGCCATGGTGGGGCAGCAGTGCCCGGTCACATGTGCTGCTTGTGACGGGCAGGCTCCACAGAGGGCCACTGTGTGCTCCCACAGAGAGCCCTTTGAGAGCCTCACATGACACCGGTCAGCCCTGCCACGCGTGACTGGGCAGGTCCCCCAGGCCATCCTGCTTTCACCAGGCAACTCCTCTGTTGCGTAGTGCTTTTCCCTCCCTGCTTTAGGATCGCCCCAGCTCTGCTCTGGTGGGATGAAAACCTTCTCTGAGCCCTCCCAGTACTTCCCTGTCTCCTGACTGCCCCCCCTGGGAATCTGGGGGTGATTTTTCCTGGGGCCTCTCCCAGCATAGAATCAGAATCTCCTGAGTTGGGAAGGACCCCCAAGGGTCATCCAGTCCTGGCCCTGCCCAGGACAGCTCAGCAATCCCACTCTGTCCCTGAGAGTGCTGTCCAAACCCTCCTGGAGCCCTGGCAGCCTTGGGGCCGTGCCCACTGCCCTGGGGAGCCTGCTCAGTGCCCACCACCCTCTGGGGGAAGAGCCTTTTCCTGGTTATCCAACCCAACCCTCCCCTGGCACAGCCCCAGCCATTCCCTGGGTGCTGTCGCTGCTCACAGAGAGCAGAGCTTGGAGCTGCCCCTTGGGAGGATGTTGAAGACCCCAACGAGGTCTCCTCTTGTCCAGGATGAACAGACCAAGTGAGCTCAGACTCTGCTCATGTGTGACCCCTCCACAGACCCTTCCCCATCCTCGTGTCCCTCCAACAGCTCTGTGGAGGATTTGGCCACTCCAGTTGGAATAACCACTCACCAGCATGTGTGGGACGCACAGACAGTTTGTGGAATTCACTCCAGGAATGGCAGCGAGGACTGTTGGCTGCTTGGAGACACCCCAGGGGGATGTTCACAGCTGGGGGTGGGTGGGTGGCTTTGAACTGCTGGTGCCTTTATGGAGCCACCTCTTCCCACATCTGGAAGGGAGCTGGAGATGGGCAGGAGGAGGTTCATGCCAACTCTCTTCTCCCTCAAGGTGTTTTGGGGACACTGATCTCAGGCAGCCAATGCTTGGCCCAGAGAAGATTGTCCCACGCTGTGGTGGGACTGCCAACCCTCAGGCTGTCACCATCACCTAGGGACATCCTGGTGGCCTGATCCCAATGCTCCCATCCCTAATTGTCTCTCTGGGGTGGCTCGAACTGGCAGAGCACTAAAACCCAGCTGGTATCACACCAAGCCTCCTCCACATCCCTGCTGGAGGTGCCACACCCTGCAGAACTCATGACAAGAGGGTCAGATCCTCTTCAGGCAGTGGGATTCCTCAATTTTCCTTGATGGGATCTGTGGACCTGCTTTTCTTCCAGCAGGATCGAGAGGGTGAGTTTGAAGCCAACACCTGCTGGAGGAGCCCAGCTGTAAGTTTGCCAGCACTGCATTAAATTCTGGTTATTCCAGGAGCATCCCTGAGCTATTCCCAAGTTATGGAAGTGATCAGCCATGGGCACATCCCAAGGTGAGGCAGCCTTGAGCTCCTCGCTGTGTCCTTGGCTCTCACTCACCTTCCCAGGGATAACCAGAGCCCAGCCCCCAGGAAGGAATTGTCCTCTCCCAGATGCCAGGGAGGTGACACCCCCACTGCGTTTTCCTCTGCCTCCTCTTACTCCCAGTGCATTTTCCACTTCTCCCTTCCCGATTCCGTCGCTGGTGAGCAGCCAAGCGGCTCTGCTGGGCTGCAGGGAGGGTGGTGCTGTGGGGTGAACGTGGGGAATCACATCAGTCCTGCTCTCCCCACAACTTTGAAAGGCTCTAAATTCCACATTGTTTACCCAACCCCTCTCCCTCTGTGTCTCCTCATTCCCGTTTCCTGGAAAGGTCAATGGTACTTGAAGATGACCAAGCCTTCGCTGGTGGCTCCTCAAGAAGAGGCCATTAATCTCTCTATAATTATCAGCAATTATTTCAGGAGCAATAACCCATTTGTCCAAACTTTTCTCGGAAGCCTGTTAAGCAGAATGAGGGAATGGAAGGTGGGAAATGATCCAGAGAAGTTATCCCTGAGCTCTGGGCGCCGTGGCTGCGCTGGCATCGTCCTGCCAAAGCCACCAAGGGTTTGTATCAGCTGCTCGGTCACTCTCCACTTCCCAGGAGATGGCAAAACCACAGGGGGATCTGGGAATCTCCACAGGTTCTCTGTGGGTTTCACATGGAGTGGCTGGATCTGCCCCTGCTCAGATTTACTGCAGTTTAATTGGCTTCTAATACCCCAGTTTGTTCCTGGAGTCAAAACGTTCACAGTTCTTGAGCTGAGCTGCTTAAATGAAACAAATAAAGGGAGGTTATAAACAGCATCCAGACATTAAAATAAAGACCAAACCCACTTCCATTTTCTGTCAAATTAAAACCATCATTTTTATATATATAAATATATATATATATATATATATATATACATATACATGGGCATAAAAGCAAAGGGTTATTTAAAGGTTATAACAATTCCATGGGGTGGGAGTGTTTGCTCCACTCTGTGAAGACCTTGGAGATTGTCAGTTCTAAACCCACAGTATTTAGAATTCAGCCAAAGAGCTGGAAAAGAGAAATTAATGTCATATTTACGTCTCAGCTCTGCTGCCACGCCAGCAGCCCACCTTTAATCAGGCTCATTAGCTGATGGCCTCAGTGCTTCCCACAGAGAACTTCCATGAGAACTTCCCAAACTGCTCAGGGAAATGCAGCTTGGGATGTATAAAATACAGATGAAAACACAGACAAAAATAACAGGTCTGTGTTAATGCACGAAATTTCACTCTGGGGCTCTGAGCAACCTGGGAAGGAGAGCCTGCCCATGGCAGGGGGTGGAACTGGGTGGGCTTTAAGGTCCCTTCCAGCCCAAACCATTCTATGATTCCATAAGGAATGTGCAACAAGCTGGGGCAGAGTCCTGGGTGAAGAGGGGGGTCCCACCAGCACTTTGGGGCGGATTCTCTCTCACCTAAAGTCACCAGCCACTTTGATGGCAGGAATCCTGACCTTGTGGTCCTAAATTCCTTGGAAATTCTTCCCCTCTGTCTCTGGAGAACCCTCAGAACTCGTGGGGTTTCTGGAGAAACAAAGGAGGGTGGAACAAGGGAAGGGATGAAAAGAAACGGCCTCAAGTTGCACCAGGGGAGGTTTAGATTGGATATTAGGGACCGTTTCTTCACCAAAAGGGTAGTCCAGCACTGGAAGAGGATTCCCAGGGCACTCCCATCCCTGGAATTGTTCAGAAACATGAGGATATGGCACTTGGGGATGTGGTTTGGTGGCGAACACGGTGCTGGTTGACAGCCAGACTTGATGATCTTCAGGGTCTTTTCTGTGGTTCTAAGTCCTCTTTCCACCAAGATCAGGATCAACACCCTCCCATCACACTGGTTTCAGCAGCACCTTTGGAATACATTCCCCAGTTTCTGGGACTCCCTTCCATGCCCCCTGCACCCTCACTCTGGGGGGCACAGCGACCCCAAACCAAGAAGCTTTGCCACCATTTGAACGTGACAAGAAGCTTCTGCTCGTCTCAATTTATCCCACATCAAGCAGGAGCTCTCAGACCCAGACACGCCCTTCCAGCCTTCCCGGAGCAGCAGCTGGGCAGTGTCCCTTCCACTTGGGATTGCTGTCAGGAGCCTCCCGGGGCCCCATCACCCTCTGAACAACTTGACTCTGGTTGGCCCCGGGCTGATAAGAAAGTTCTGAGCGAAAGGACTTCAAGAGCGGGGTCAGCTCGGGCTCGTGGGAACGGCAGGGGATCTGGCTCCCTGGATTTTTCCAGGAGATCCTCTCCTCCGAGGAAGGGAGAGCCCTGGCATCCCGTGGATGTGGCTCCAGGCACACAGGGGCAGATGCCAGTCATTAAATCATCCCTGTTTTCTAGCTCTTTATAGAAAATAATATTAGCAGTTTGGTGGCATCCAGCCTGGGATTGCTGGATGTTTTGCAGTGTGGGATTCAAGGAATATCACCTGAAATTCCTCTTGGGCTGGGGACCGGTCAGGGTGGGGATCAGGGCCAGCGATGTGGGTGAAATGGGGGGTTTCCATCCCACTGCCTCAAAGTTTTCCAGGGCATTTCCCCTGACTCATCTGAAGAGCATCCCTGAGACTTCAGGCTCGGCATCTCCATGAGGAAGGAAAGGAGTAGAAGGCAGGATAGGTCTTGGCACCACCTTTTGTTCCCTTTACTCTTGGTTGCTCCAGGGGTTAAAACCGAGGGATACCAGCCTGGAGAGGGTAAAGGAAAAGACAAAGTTCAGAGATCAGAAGCATCAGAGAGCTTGACATGAATGAAAACATTTGCTGCAGAAAAAACACCCCTGGAAAGACACCAGAGCTGCTCTCCAGGATTCCAGAGCTCTCCTGCAAAAGAGGCAGGGTGGAAGGAATGCTGGCAGCAAGATTTAAAGAATAGGGCTAGAAATGCAGGCCCAATTATCTATTTATTTATTTTAAAGGATGCCAGTGAAGGTGCCAGACTGGGAGGCAGTTTCTGAACATTCAGTGTTGGCATTCCCAGAGCCTCGGAATTAAAGCCAAGCCTTTCCAGAGGATCCCTGCATAAAAACACACCAAGCATTTCAGTAAGATAACAACAAACTTCCCAAAAGCAGGAGGATTTGCTGGCTAACAAGCCTAGAAAAGCATATTCCCAGAGGATTTGGTCTTGCAGGTCCCCCAACTTCCCCCCAGTCTCTTCTCCGTAATGTTTTACCTGTTTGAATTCCCGAGGGACTGTCTGAGTCTTCCTGTTCAGGTCCAAGCGGAGATGCCCTGCAGGTGATGTCTCCATGGATATCCTCTCCTCCAAGGAATCCCTGCTTTGCTGTACGTGTGTCCACAGCCCACTCCCTGCATTGGGATAACACGGACTCACAGGATCACAGAGTTGGAAAGGACCCCCAAGGATCATCCAGTGCAGCCTCTGACTCTGCCCAGGACACACCAACAATCCCACCCTGTGCCCCAGAACATCATCCAAACCCTCCTGGAGCTCTGGCAGCCTTGGGGCCGTGCCCACTGCCCTGGGGAGCCTGCTCAGTGCCCACCACCCTCTGGGGGAAGAGCCTTTCCCTGAGATCCAACCTGACCCTGCCCTGACATAACTCCAGGCCATTCCCTGGGTGCTGTCACTGCTCACAGAGAGCAGAGCTTGGAGCTGCCCCTTGGGAGGATGTTGAAGACCCCCATGAGGTCTGACCTCAGTCTCCTCCAAGATGAACAAAACAAGTGCCCTCACCTGCTCCTCATCCAGCCCCTCCAGACCCTTCCCCATCCTCGTGACCACACGCTGGAGAATGGGACTCCTCCAGCTGAACTCCTCCGGCCCAGCCTGGGCACATCCCTGGGCACATCCCTGGACACATCCCAGGACACATCCCTGGACACATCCCAGGACACATCCCTGGACACATCCCTGGGCACATCCCTGGGCACATCCCAGGGCACATCCCAGGGCACATCCCAGGACACACAGCTGCTTCCACAGGGCGAGTGAGGGTGCACATGCCCAGATGTTGGGGGCTGTAAGGCGACCCTCCTAAATGATTCTTCCAGATATTTCCCTGCCATATGACCACACCTGAACAGTCTGACTCCTCTCATATGACCACACACCAAACCAGAGCACAACTGACTCTTGGTGGGACAGTCCCACATGCAGGTTAAGCCCAGTGACTCGGCCTTGAAGCAGCAGCACTTATTTTCCTTTGCCAACCCTTTAAGGGCTGCTATTCCAGTGCCATCAGGATGTTCCCACATGGAAAGCCACAAGGGATGGATGCCCTGAGCTGTGCCTCTCTCCAGACCACAGGGATGTGTTGGGCTCACCAGGATCCTGATTTCTTGCAGTGACACGAATCATGGGACTTGGCTTTGCTTTGGAGCTGCAGCTTTAACCAGTTAAAAATCAGCTCCCAGGCAAAGCCGGGCACTGGGAGGGTTCACTCCAAGACGAGCAGAAGGGCTGCAGATCAAGGGCCAGGAAGAAATTCCATTAGCTCAGAGCTCTGGAGAATTACTTCCTATGAGTAGCTCAAACTGGGAATGCTGGATCTAAAGAGCAACTGGTCAAAGACAGTTCCAGAGCGCACAAACAGCCCAAAACTTATCATGGAAGGGTTTGGGTTGGGAAAGGACCTTAAAGCTCATCCAGCTCCACCCCCTGCCATGGGCAGGGACACCTTCCACCAGCCCAGGTTGTTCCAAGCCCCGTCCAACCTGGCCTTGGACACTCCCAGGGATGGCGAGTCCACAACCTCTCTGGGTAACAGGGTTGACATTCACTTGGTTGAAGCAAACTTGGCTTCCACTCACTTCATCTCGGGCTCAGCTCTCCCATCACTGCAGCTCCATGTGAGTTACACTCATTCACAAGATCTTTGCCATGTCCTCAGAAATCCTTGGTTTTAGATATTTCCCTGTTAGCCCTTTTTCCTAATATCCAAGTATGACATGGACAGGGATAGGTTAGGTAGGAATGCGAAGGAGCAGGAGGTTTCTGGCTGACCCACGGGCTGTGCTAAGAGGAGCAAAATGATGAGAGAGGATGAACACTGGCCAAATTCAAGAGCTACACTCCATGTGAAGGTGTGTTTTTTCCACACTTCCTGCATAGGAAACAAATTGAAGCCACGAAAGTTCAGCTGCAGGGGCAAACTTTGTTTAAAAACAAAAGGCATCTGCTCTGCCTTGGGATGTGACAGCGCTGGGGCAGATCTGTCTCCTCTCCAAACATGACTGAAGCATCAGCGGGAGACCCTGAGGGATGGATGATGGTCTTTAGCAGGATCTCATCCTGGTGCCCTCTCCAGGACTGGAGAGGATGCCTCATCTCCAACCCAAATCCGAGCTCCAGGCAGCGAATAATCAACCAGGCACAGCCAATATATGAGTGTCCTCTCGTTCCAAACAGGGAGGAGTTGGGGTTTTCCTGAGCTGTGGCTCCTCAGAGCTTGCCCAGCACCATCCAGCCTTGCCAGGCCACCTCCATGTTCAGCACCAAAGGCAGCAGGAAGCCAAATTCCTTATACTGGACCATGCCCTCCCTAAAATGTAACAGCAAAACAGCTCCCAGGGAGTTATGGCTTGGATTGCTGCTGGATCAGACTGTGATTTATTTCAGAAGCAGCTTCTTGGTTCTGATAATTGAAGTGACTCAACATCAGCCCCGAGGTCGGGCGTGTGCCAAGGACACTCTGGCTGCACAAGGTCGGTGTTTCCTGGGGGTGTGAGGGGGCTGGAGCCATCCTTTGTCTCCAGCAGAACACAGAGGGCCATTCATACCCCTGGCACGTGCAGGAACGTGACTGTCCCCAAAGAGGGCTGCAGGACCCCTCCCCAGGGCGGGGTCTGCTTGGAGAAGGGAGCCAAGGAAAAGCTGCAGCCCCACCGGAGCGGAGAGGCCAAGGGGTTAAAGGAGCACGGACATGCCTTGGCTTCTGCCCTGGGGAGATGAGCTGTGTGAGGGGTGGTTTCCTGACCTGCCTGGGGCTGGGAGTGAGCAGAGGGAACAGCCAGAGGTCGCCTCCTGATGCCCTTCAAAGCCTCCAGCTGGTGGTGATCTTGTTGGCTGGCCCAAACTCAAAGTCCAGCCTCGGTGTCACGGGCACCCACCGAGGTACAGAAATGCTTCACTGAGGTCCAGAGTCAACTTTGGGACCAAAGATGTGCAAGCTGGAGATATCTGTGAGGAGAACTGAGCAGATTAAGGGGGTCCCAGCTGACTGCCCCAAAGCAAGGCCGTCCAGCCCAGCCCACTAAGCCTGGCTTTACCCTGTGTGCCCTTCCTCAGGGGCTCAGATGGGATGGGCAAGGAAGGCTGAAGCTGGAGAAAAGGAAGGAAAATAGCTGGGTCTAACGCCATGAAGAAAGTGAGAAATGCGATCCTCAAGCAGACCCCGCAAGCAGCTTTCTTCTCAAGAAAACCCACCGCAAATATCCAGCTTAAAAATGAGACCAAGGGAAGCAGCTGCCCCAGCACCCACGTTGCTTCTGGCCCCAGAGCTGGTTGGGCCAAGGAGCTGTTGGGGACACGCCTGTCCCTGAGCTGTCACATCTCCAGCTCCAGAGCTTGGCCAGGAGAAGCCACAGAGAGATGAGAGGGTGACAGATCCCTAAGATGGGCTTTCCAATTTGGGATGAAGGGATAAGAGTCTGAATGAGGTTTTGTTCTCTGCTCTTGTGGGTACCGACCCACAAGGGTATGAGGGAAGAAAGGCATAGTTTGCTCTGGATTATCCACAGCTCTACTATCAAATTGTCAAGGAATCATGGAAATGATTCAGTGGAGACACACAGATAATTTGCTTTCACACAAAGGAGGAAGAACGTTCCCAAACAATTGATATAAATTATCTCTGCCCTGTTTACAAACCTTGACCACTGAGAAAAGCCAGGCTGGTCCAGTTCTCATTGGCATTTTTGGCCAAATCCTGACATGTGAGGGAATTCAATCCATCCCTGTGTCTGGATCTGTGCAGAAAAAGGGCTGTGACAGGGGATAAATATACCAGTGTTTTATCATGAACTTCTCCTGTTGTCCCATAAATAGCAAAGATCAAAGAATCAGAGAAACATGGAATGGTTTGGGCTGGGAGGCAGCTCAAAGCTCATCCAGCTCCACCCCCTGCCATGGGCTGGGACACTTTCCAGTAGCCCAGATTGCTCCAAGCCTTGTCCAACCTGGCCTTGGACACTTCCAGGGATCCCAGGGGCAAATCTCCTTGCCCTGGATTCCTGGATGGCTCAGGAACGTGTAGTCACGGTGCAATTCCACAAAGCCAAAGCACCTTCACTTCAGTGCAGGAACTCCTTTGGCCTCTTTGCCCCAAAATAAGGACAGAAAGGAGAGGTTCAGGCTCCTTCCCAGAGTGAGGGCATCTCAGGTGGAAGGAGATCACGTCTCCATAGGGTCATGTTGCCATCCATGATCCTGTGATTTGGCATTTTTTGCTGCCACATCCCAAATAAATCCCTATCCCTGAGGGTAGGCAGGCTCACAGGAAGGCAGGGAATGAAACTTCCCTCTCCAAGCAGATGAGCCAAGGAGGTTGGGAGAGGTTTCCTCCAGGGGATTGGACAAATTCCCTTACAGGTTCCCATGGTTTGGAGAAAGGCAGGAGGACCTCCTGGAAGCACTGCTTATGATCTTCTGTTCACAGGCAGGTGGAGGGCAGGGGGGAGGTTTTGGCTCAGGATCAGAGATTGGAGTGGACACGTGGCTCGTGGAGGGCTGGTGGGACCCCACAGCACCAGCAGCTGCTCAGCCCTGGAGTGTCCTACCCTGACTCTGGAGCAACCAGGCACTGCTCTTCAGGAGGCTCAGGAGGCTCAGAAAACACAGCAGAATAAAACCAGAGCTGGGGGGGCTGAAAAATCACTGGGGCAACCTGGAGAATGGTCAGAAACCTGTTCCCAGCCTTCTCCACCTGGACCTGCTCCACATAGACTTGCTTCACCCGGACCTGCTTCATCTGAAACTGCTTCACCTGGACCTGCTTCTCCTGGACCTGTTTCACCTGGACCTGCTTCTCCTGGACC
>JAWWEU010000138.1:19929875-19944017 GCA_035583155.1 Acropternis orthonyx | reverse complement strand
TGCTTCATCTGAATCTGCTTCAGCTGGACCTGCTTCTCCTGGACCTGTTTCACCTGGACCTGCTTCTCCTGGACCTGCTTCATCTGAATCTGCTTCAGCTGGACCTGCTTCTCCTGGACCTGTTTCACCTGGACCTGCTTCTCCTGGACCTGTTTCACCTGGACCTGCTTCTCCTGGACCTGCTCCACTCGGACCTGCCTCACCTGGACTTGCTTCATCTGAATCTGCTTCAGCTGGACCTGCTTCTCCTAGGCTTGGTTCTCCCAGACCAGGCTCAGCGAGGCTTGTCCTTGCCCAGCACTCCAGCAAACACTTTCTTGCTCCGTGCTCTCTGCGGGAAGGTTCCCCTGCTTTGCTCCCAGCACATCCCTTGCTCCCGAACTTTTCCTCAGGAGCTCCAGGTGCAGCACCTGGATTTTCAAACCCCGGGGAAGGGATGTCTTTTTATCCCAAAAGCTGGTGGGAGCTGCAGGTCCCTTCCCCTGGGGTCGTGCCAGCCCATCATCCCGAGCCGGCACACTCCCTCCCTCCCTCTCTAGCTTTGTTTGTTTGTTTGTTATTTACGCTCCTTCCCAGAGCTATCCCGCTTTTCCCTCCTCTCTTCCCATCCCACCCTCCACCCATTGGTCGCAGGGGCAGCGCTCGGGGGAGCCCGGCGAGTTTCCTATAAAACCACCCACTCCAGGGTGGTCACTCAGCGAGTCCTAGAGGGAAGGGACATTCCCCCGAGCCCCGGCCCCCAAACAGGAGCCGCCTCCGGGATCTAAAGCGCTGCGTTTCTCCCAGGACATGCCCAGAGTCCCGTGCGAGGAGAAGGAGCCGTGAGAGGGGAAGAAACTGATCCCTAACTCCGTGGTCAGGAGGAAGGTAATTTAACTCCGGTGAAAAGCTTTGCTGTCCCGTGCGCTGATCTGCAAACAAAGTGATTTCTTGCTTCGCTGTGAGTTTTTGCGTGTTTTTGAGGTCCCTCCATGACCAGCCCCTTCTTGGGGAGGTGCTGAAGGGACCAGGATGCCTGGACAAGGTCCGGGACTCGGGCAGGGAGAGGGTGCAGGAGGAGAAATCCATCACACCTCGGGGAGAAACCCCTGCTTATGGAGCAGGTCGGGTTTGGGGCAGGGAGAATCTGGGGATGGGGAGTTACCACCTGCCCCTCTCCCTCCTTTCCCCCACACACGGAAATTCTGCTGCAAGAGGGATTTATGCACAGGGAAGGTCTGTTTGGTGTTTAGATGGGTGAGACTGGCAGCTGGAGCTGCTCTCCAAGGCAGAGACACTGGCTGGAGATGAGGATGCTGCCCGGGATGCAGCAGCATTCCCATGGCAGAGGGGTCCCAATGCCCCCCACCCTGCCCACACACGGCGCCTTTCAGGGTTTGCAGGGTTATGGTGATGGTTTTCAGGCTTGTTTTCTCTCTGGGAATCATTCCTTGGTGTCCATGTCAAGATTCCAGTGGGTTCAGCTGTGACCAGTGTAGGATTTCCCCTCCCACTGGTCAAAGCAGTTCACTAAGAGAAGCACCTCAGCCAGGCAGGTGGGGTGGGGATGGTCCCTCAGAGCACCGAGTCGCCTTCCCAAAGGATCAGCAACGTGAGGAAAGCTCAGAGGATTTTTGGGTCAAGCAATTCTGGCTTTGGTTTGACATCTGACAAACACTCAACAGCCTTCTTGATGCTTCTGTGACTCGAAAAGTGAGAAAGGGTTGTGCTTTCAAGCCCTCTGAGGTGTGAGAGGCAGCGTGGAGGGCAGGGAGGAAACAAAGCTTCTCTTTGCCTAAATTGCTGGATTTTAGGCAAGATGGGGGGGAAAGAGCTTCCCCCCACCCCCCCACTGCTTTGCAGCTGTGCCGTGGAGCAGAGCTGAGTCCTGTGATCCTCACACACATGAGCTCTTCTGCCAAACCCCCAGGGCTGAGCAGCCACGCTGGGCTCTGGGGGTGGGATGGGCAGATAAAAGCAGCCCATGGCTGTGGGAACACAGGGAATGACTTTCCAGGGATTCTCTGGTGCCCTCTGTCAGTGCTGGCTCCTTTTTCTCCAGCCACGAGTGGAAAATGCTTGTCTGTGCCATCCAAAGCTGCTGGCCAGACCCTCAGGGATCTCAGACAGGAATTCTGAGTGGGGTCTGCCCTCTCCTGTGGACATTGTGGGGTGGAGACGTCAGGACACCCATCTGTGGGACATTTGTCCCTGGGGGAGCTGAGGCAGGACAGGGAGCTGAGCCCCTTAGCAAGGATACAGCCTAAAGTCCCTGGAACAGTTCAGAGCAGGGATTCGTGTCCAGGTTTGTGATCCTTTGGGTTATTTATCCATTCTCTCCCTTCCTTTCTTCCCCCCCTTCCCAACACAACTGGGTGTCCAGGCATTCCCGCAAAGCCTGACCCCTGGCACAGGAGTGTCTGGCAGAGCTGTGGTTGTACCTGGTGGGGCTCCTGCTTGGCCTTGGCCGTGTCTTCCCACAGTGGGATCAGATCTCCTGCCGCATGTTCACTGCTGGTCCCGGGATCCTGAGGATCCAGGACAGGGAGAGCCGTGTTGCAGCCCTGGAGTGCCTTGGCTGGATGACCCTGGGGAGCAGATCCCGGGGTACAGAGGGTTTGGCTCAGATCCCAGCTCTGCCTGGAGGAGTCAGTGCTCTAATCCCAGGCAGGCTCCTTGATCCCTGCCTCCCTGGCTCCTCTGGAGCAGAGCACATCCCAGGGAATCCCAAATGGCTCCTGTTCCTAACTCCAGGCACAGCAATTTTCCATCCCTTCACAGATGGAAAGTTTCATGGTTCCTCAAACGTGTTCCTCACCCACTCCAGCCAGGAGCCTTCGGATCCATCCCTGTCTGGGGCACAGACTGGCACTTTGCTGCCCTCTCCCATTCCCTCTCTGGGCTCATTTCCAGGACTGGATCATCCAGAACCCCCTTCCTCAAACTCACATCACTCCAGGGTGGTGTCACCACCCTCCTCATCTTTGTCCTGTGGCTGTGGAGCAGCACTTTGGCTCGTCCTGCCTGGAAGCACCATCAGAGCCATGCAAAGCTGAACCATTCCAGGGATGTTGATTAAAGCTCCAGCCTTGGAGAGCTCGAGAGACCTTTTACTGTGCTCAGCAGCCAGGACTGCAAAGAGCACAAGGAGATTTATATCCCTGAGGATGGAGCTGGGCACAGTGGATTTGGAGAGGAAGCACATCAATCAACAGAGATGAGGATGGGGAAGGAGGGGCTTTGCTGCTGCCCACAAATTGGAATGGGATGTCACATATCAATATGGCATTTCTGGAAAAAAACCCTGTAGTGTTTTCCCAGCAGAGCTCCCAGAGCTGTGCTGAGTCTTTTCCCGTTGCACTGAAAGGCAGCCCAGGGGCAGCCCATGGGATCTGCCGAGCAGGAGGATGTTGGTGCTGCTCCAGTTTTCCCAGGAATGAACTGGGAGAGCTCTGCTGGTTCTGTGGACCCTGAGACGGGACTGTCGAACTGCCCAGATGGGCAGGCATTGACAGAGTCCCAAAACTGCAGCTTCAGTTGGGAATAAACTGCCCCCAACTAAACTCTGCAACTCCCTGCCAGGAGTCAGGGGTGGGAGTGGGGCTCTGCTCCCGGGCAACAGCGACAGGACAAGAGGAAACAGCCTCAAGCTGCACCTGGGGAGGGTCAGGTTAGACATCAGGAGGAATTTCTTCCTGGAAAGGGCTGTCAGGCATTGGCAGGGGCTGCCCAGGGAGGTTTGGAGTGCCCATCCCTGGAGGTGTCCAAGGCAGGACTGGCCGTGGCACTCAGAGCTCCGGGCTGGGGGACAAGGTGGATTCGATGGTCCGGGAGGAGTTTTGCAAGCTCGGTGATTCTGGGATTATAAACGAGGAGCGGGGTGGACATGAAAGGAAACTGGGTTTGGCCAAGAGCAGGAGGGGCAGTCGCTGCTCCCACACCACCCAGGAGGTGCCCTCAGGCACTGAAGGGCTGCATCAGAGACACGGGGGACTCTCTCCGCTCTCCTTTTAGTTTGTTTTCCTGAGCTGGCCTGTTTCGTTCCAGTAGCACATCCTCCCACCCGCAGGGGCCGCTGCTCTGCCCTCGTGGGAGCCGGTCGGGCATCACTGCCGTTCAATTCTCCAGCAATTCAGAGAATTGAACAGAATCATAAAATAATATATCTCAGGTTGGGAGGGACCCACCAGCGCCATCCAGTCCAACTCCTGGCCCTCCACAGACATCCCAACAGTCCCACTCTGTCCCTCAGAGCGTTGTCCAAACCCTCCTGGAGCTCTGGCAGCCTTGGGGCCGTGCCCACTGCCCTGGGGAGCCTGCTCAGTGCCCACCACCCTCTGGGGGAAGGACCTTTCCCTGAGATCCAACCTGACCCTGCCCTGGCACAGCCCCAGCCATTCCCTGGGTGCTGTCACTGCTCACAGAGAGCAGAGCTTGGAGCTGCCCCTCCACTGCTCCTTGGGAAGAAGCTCCAGACCCCCATGCTCTACCCTCACTCTCCTCTTGTCCAGGCTGAACAAACCAAATTTCCTTTCATTCAATCCCACTCCTCCTTCCTCCGCTGACAAATTTCCCTCTCTTGTCCCTCTCTCCACGTGCAGATCCAACCAACACCCCAAGGAGATCCCACAACCATGATGAGGACTCCTGCCAGCAGCTTCCCTGTTTGCTCCTGCACGGCAAGAATCCCAACTCCCGCCGCTCTGGCCATTGTCCTGACCTGCCTCTTCCCATGGGCACAGAGCCAGACCCCACGGGCTCTCCAGGAGAGCACCATCCCCTCGGGGGTGCTTATCCAGGAGCAGGCTCACAGCCTGGTCCAGCCCAGCCTCCTCCAGGATGCCAAGGTGGCCAACCTCTCGGAGAGCCTGCCCAGGGGCAGCGGCTCGGAGCCGCCGCTGCTGCCCGTGTGCGCCAAGCCCGCCGACATCAGGCACGTCTTCAAGTACATCAACACCATCGTGTCCTGCACCATCTTCATCGTGGGCATCATCGGCAACTCCACGCTCCTGAGGATCATCTACAAGAACAAGTGCATGAGGAACGGGCCGAACGTCCTCATCGCCAGCCTGGCCCTCGGGGACCTTCTCTACATCCTCATTGCTCTGCCCATCAACGTGTACAAGGTAAGGGCTGGGGGACACCCGGGCCCTGCCAGAGGTGGGGTCTTCTCCCACCTTCCTCAGTGCCCTGGGCAGGTTCTCTTTGAGCACCTGTGGCTGCCCCATCCCTGGGAGTGTCCAAGGCCAGGTTGGACGGAGCTTGGAGCAACCTGGGCTGGTGGGAGGTGTCCCTGCCCATGGCAGGGGGTGGAACAAGATGAGCTTTAAGGTCCCTCTCAACCCAAACCATTCCATGATTTCTCCTGCTGCTGGGGCCAAATGAAAGGGCTTAAAGAAGGGGTTGGTTCTGAGTGGGGGTGACCTCAGGATGGGCTCCAGGTGCCACAGAGATATAAGGACTGTGAACTCAGGCTCATTCTCACCCTCATGAGTGAGTGGCCTGGATTTGGCCTGCCTTGTTCCCAGTCCCCTCTGCTTGTCCCAGCTGAGTGTGGGGTCACAGTGCACGGATTGTGTAAGGAATGTGAGTGTGGTCAGGGGGCAGAGCATGGCCCAGGCTCAGGACACGTGGCTTGAGCTTCCAGGCTGGATTTGGGCTGTTTCAGAGCACGACACCCTTTGAAAACAACCCAGAGAAGCCCATTGTCGTGTTTGGGACTCAGATCTAAAACCACCTAGGGTCTGGAGTCAGGGCCTGGTGTCTGAACCATCCGTCATCCCACCAGGAGTCCTCAGGAAAATTAAAGGTTCCCAGTACCCCCAAAACTACTGGAGAGCTCCCACCACTCTGAACCTCAGAGCACTCTCAGCTGCTCCCTGTGGGGACCCACCTGCTTCTGTGGGAAGCTGGACACTTGTTCCCAAAGCAGCCTCATAACCTGTGGTTCTTCCCCAGCTCCTGGCAAAGGACTGGCCCTTCGGGGTGCAGGTGTGCAAGCTGGTCCCCTTCATCCAGAAAGCCTCCGTGGGCATCACGGTCCTCAGCCTTTGTGCCCTCAGCATCGACAGGTAGGAAGCAACATCTGCCTGGTCCGTGTCTCTCGCATGTCCCTTTGCTGTGACCAAAAGGCAGACCCTGGTGTCAGGCCAGTTCCGAGATGGGGACAGGCTGCTCTCCTGTGGAGCTGAAATCCAGCAGGAATCGAGCTGGGTGACAGAGTGATATCCTGCTGGGAAAGGCTGAGGGGAGAATGCGCTGGAACAACAGGAGGAGGCGGTGGGGGAAGGGTGGTGAGTGGACACTGGGCAAGGACAGCCCCCGTCGAGCCTCTGCTTCCCATCCCACCAGAAGGTCCAGGGGTGGAGGAGGGAGGTGTATGGGAAAGGCCATTTTGGGGACAACTCTAATCTGCTTTCCTCACTCCGATCTGCTCCCGTGGCAGGTACCGAGCCGTGGCGTCCTGGAGCCGGATCCAAGGGATAGGAATCCCCATGTGGAAGGCAGTGGAAGTGGTGCTGATCTGGGCAGTGGCCATCGTGCTGGCCGTCCCCGAGGCTATCGCCTTCGACATGGTGGAGCTGAGCTACTGGGAGCAGCACCTGTGGGTGTGCATGCTGGCCTCGGAGCAGAAGTCCAGCTTCATGATGGTAGGTGCCCATCCCACCCCTCTGCCAGGGACAGGGACACTTGGGCAAGCAGGGAGAGCAGGAGCAGCCAAAGGACAGGATAGCTGGCACTGGAGCGATGTGTTGAACATGGGGCCAGAAAAGAGGAAGCTGGGTCGGGCTTCACCACCCACATCATGAAGCTTCAGAACCTCCTGCGCTGTCCCAGCAGGTCAAAGAGGGTCCCCTAACCTTTATCCCGGGGTCTGGTGAGCGAGGGAAGGAAGACCCTTACAAAGGATCAGCCTTACAAGCCCCTCTGGGAGGGCTACCTGGGGCTGGTGCTGTTCGGGCAAAGGTTGGACTTGATGGCCTTGGAGATGTTTTCCAACCTGAGTGATTCCATGATTCAATGATTCCATAATTCTATACAGACCAGGCCTTACACCTTTAGGGGAAGACAGTCCCCCATGTGCTTGGCACAGGAGCAGGGACTGTGCCAGCTCATGCCCCAGCTGCCCACCCTGCCCTTTGCCCAGTTGCTCTTCCTTTCCCACCCAGTTCTACCGGGACGTGAAGGACTGGTGGCTTTTTGGCTTCTATTTCTGCCTCCCCTTGGTGTGCACTGGCATCTTCTACACCCTCATGTCGTGTGAGATGCTGAGCAAGAGGAACGGCATGAGAATCGCTCTCAACGACCACATGAAACGGGTAAGGAAGGCAGGAATTCTGCTGCTTCCCAAAGAGGAGGCAGAGCTGTTGAAGGGGGGACTGTGAGGGACAGGAATGAGCTGGCAAAGCCTTGATCAGATCTTGGCCCATCAATGCAAGGCTTAAAGCAGGGAGAAGGACCTTCAGCTCTGTCATCTGCAGCCTCAGGGACAACCCCAACCACATTATGGCCGTGGACCATCTTCGCTCTCAGTTTCTCGTGGTCGTGCTGGGCCAGCCCATCCCACACCAGTTTTGGATGCGCCAAATCCCAGACAAAGGGTGCAGGGAAAACAAGAGCTCGCTGTCCCATCCCACGCTTTGGGAATGATTCCCAGAGGGAGGCCAGCCGGTTGCCACGACAGCACCGTGCGAGGGGTGGATGGAGAAGATCCCCATGTCCCAGGGAATGTCACCCCAGCAGAGCCACCAGGAGCGATGGTGGGAAGGGGCGTGAAGGGTCTGGTTCCCTCCCTCCTTCTCCAGCCTGGATCTCATGATGAAGGATTTTAGGAGCAACCTGGTCTAGCAGAAGGTGTCCCTGCCCATGGCAGGGGGTGGAACTGGGTGATCTTTAAGGTCCCTTCCAACCCTGAGCATTCCATGACTCCCTATTTGGGACCTGCTTTGCTCCACCTCCTCCCCAGTGCCCACCTTCCCCCCTCCCCTTGTCTTGGCAGCGCCGGGAGGTGGCCAAGACCGTGTTCTGCCTCGTGGTGATCTTCGCGCTCTGCTGGCTGCCCCTCCACCTCAGCCGCATCCTCAAGAAGACCATCTACGACCAGACAGACCCCAACAGATGTGAGCTGCTCAGGTAGGACCCCCAGCAGGTCCTGGGGGTGGAGCACCAGCACAGGCTGGTGGAGTTGCCTTCCAACACCGCTTTTCCAGATGGCATCGCCCCCCTTGATGGGCACGGGGCGGGTGGGGGACCATGAGAGGTTAAACTCAGTTTTGAAGTATCTCCGTAAAGTTGCGGGTTAAGGAAGTCTCCAGGACAGGGAAACGTTCCCAGCGGGGTGGAAGGGGCTGAGGGACATCCTGGGGCTGTGCCCAAGTGCCTTCTCCTTTCACCCATAGTCCAACAAGCAGTTCAGGCCAGAAGCTGCTGTGCTGGAGCTTGGGGACGTTGTGGCCACCAGGGGAAAGCAGAGCTTGTGCTTTTGGCTTCCTCAGGAAACGCTCCCCACAAGGAAAAACGTTTTTTCTTAGGAAAGGCCAGTTTTGTGCTCAGTTTTCTGTTGTCAGTCACTGGATCCCAGACAGGATCCCGGGCTGGGCACTTTGGAAACTCTCCCTCAGTTTTCCATGAGCTTGCAACGCTCTTGGTCTCCCCTCAGCTTCCTCCTGGTGATGGATTACTTTGGGATCAACATGGCCTCCCTCAACTCCTGCATCAACCCCGTGGCTCTCTACTTTGTCAGCAGGAAATTCAAGAACTGCTTCCAGGTAGGAGCTGACCCCTCCAGAGCTCCTGGCTGATCCCAAACACCAGGCTCAGGGACACAAGCTCATCCTATTTCTCATCCCAAATTTTCCCCTGCTAGGTGCCTCTCTTCCCAGCTCCAAGTACGCCGGAGCTTTGTGCTCTGCTTTGGGGGGGCTTTTGCCAGAGCAGGATCTGGGACAAAAATTCCCTGTCATTCTGGAACAGGAGCATCCCCACAAACTGCTAGGCCAGGGACTGGGGCTGCTCCAATAATTGAGTCCAATTAGGACATGATTTTCAGGAGTAGTGGAGCCCTGGGATGGGATGGGATGGGACAGGATGGGATGGGGCAAGATAGGATGGGATGAGATGGGATACAATGGGATGGGATGGGACAGGATAGGATAGGATGGGATGGCATGGGACGGGATGCAATGGGATGGGAGTCACCTCCCTGCCCCTCTGGCAAAAGGAAGAGTTGAGCCTGTATGTTCTGCCCCCTAAGGACAAGAAAACACAGCTGTAAAAAGCACCCAAGATTTTGGTATCTTCATTTCCCATCCACACCAGCCCTATCCTGGAAAACCTGCTCCCAGCAGGCTGTGATTCCCAGCAGGCTGTGATTCCCAGCCTGGCATTGCACAGTACATTTCCTGCTCTCTTTCCCTGTGTCCCACACTTGTGACCTGTCCCTCCCTCGTGTCCCTGCAGTCCTGCCTGTGCTGCTGGTGCCAGAGGCCGGCCCTGAGCATCACCCCGACGGATGAGAAGGGATCCGTTGGGAAGTGGAAAGCCACGGGGCAGGAGCTGGGGCTGGACCGGAGCAGCTCCCGCCTGAGTAACAAGTACAGCTCTTCCTAAATCCGAGTCAGCTGCGGGGTCAAGGACAAGGCACAGGGCCAGGACAGCAGGACCTCTCTGCTCCTCTCCCATGGCTGTTTCCTGGCTGGGATTGGATCATCTTTGCCTTCGTGTTGTACCCCACCTGAAAGGAGCTGCAGCATTCCATGGCTTCCCCAGGCCCGGCTCTGAACCCAGCCTCTGCCTCCCACCCTGCAGGAGGGGGAAAGGGATTCAAATCCCTACAGGATTTTTTTATTGCCTTGCAGGAAAACCAAGTGACTTCTGGCCATTTGTCGCGGGGTGGAACGTGGGGCGGGGGGAGATGTGTGTGGAAAGGGAAGGAAGGTTGGGATGGATGTGGGATGAGGGGGGAGAGGGAGGGGACCAGGAGTGACAATTCCCAGCTGAAAAGCCATAAAAAAAAAAGCTTCGGTGACACCTCTCTGTGTTGCTGGGGCTGGAGTCAGGATGAGATCCAGGATGGCATGAGTGGCCTGGCCCCTCCTCCTGCCCATGGTGGGGAGAGATGGGCAGTAATTTGGCTTTGCCGTGTGACCAACCCAACCCAGGGAGCCCTAAAAGCCTCCTCCTCTTCCCCTTTTCCTGGGAAAGCTGCCCCAGGGGTGGTGTTCATCCCTCCTGTGTGTGACACCACGTGTGACCCCAGGTTTGGGGTGGGGACATCCAGCCAAGCCATGGGCTCCAGCCTCCCGTTCCCAGGGTGAGGGGAGCTCCAGGCTCTTCCAGGGAAGAGAGTAATCCCGGGAAAGGGAAGGCAGAGGTGGCTCAAATCCAGGGGAGGCTGACACCAAGGATCCAGCCCTGAGCTTTCCAACCCCCTGTGGATCCTGGAAGCAGCTAATTCTCTGCCTGGCAGCAGGAAAGGGACGGGATCCAGATGTGCCCCTTCAGGAAAGCATCCAGGGTCTTCAGCAGCTGGAATGTCCTTCAGCCCACGGCTCCTGGAAGGGGAATCGCCTGCACAGCCACAGCTCCAAAGGGACCAAGGGGTGGCCTGGATTTTGATGCCTGGAGTTGGAGCTCAGCCAACTAGGATGAGCTCAGCCACCTCCTGGCCACTGGGCCACCAAGTTCCGTGGCATTTGTTTGGGGGCACAGCGACATCCTCGTGGTCAGATGAAGGTGGAAGGTCCAACCTCAGCTGAAAGAGCCTCTGGAACAGCCCAAAACATGGCAAGGAGCTTCCCCAAAGTCACTATTGACAGTATTAACCCCCCACCCCTGATTTTTCCAGCAGTTTTCAAGGTCAGATTGGGCAGGGCTTGGAGCAACCTGGTCTAGTGGAAGGTGTCCCTGCCCGTGGCAGGTGATTAATAAGGTCCCTTCCAACCCAACCCAATCCATGATTCCATGTGTATTCCAACCACCATTCCTACCAAAACTTTCAGTGACCAATTTTTGGATGATTTTCTGTTGGTTTTCCCTTCTTTTTCCTCTCTCTCTTTTTCTTCTTTCCCCTTTTCACCTTGCCATGGAAAAAAAGAGGAGAGAGGAAAACAGGAGAAGAGACCCGCAATTCAAACAGTTTCCAGGTGTTTGGGCTTTTTTTTTTTTTTTTTTTTTTTAGCTTAGCTTTCACTGAAATGCAAATGTTTTACCAACAGGTTGTATTTCTGAAAGTCAAATGGGTTTCAAGGAAAGCAGGAGCTGAGGAATGTGTAACCCAGCCTGTTTTCCATAAGTTTCCCAACCTACTGGAGTAATTTGTGTCCGTGCTCCAGCACTGCTGTTGGGCTCTGCTGGGTTTGTTGGTGGAAAAATGAAGTCAAAGGAGAAAACTGATAGAGACTCAAATGTTCCAGTGCAGACACCTTGGTAAAAGGGTATTTTTAAAATGATTCTGCTTATAAAAAAAGGAAAAAAAATCAGAATTCTGTGTATTTCTGTATTTGTCCACATTTACAGGCACATGGAGTCTGTGCCTTCAACTCACCACCTCCCACTGCTCCAAGAGGCTCCCACTATACCTTGGGCAGGATGAATCCCTGGCAACAATCCCAGAGGAAAAGGAGCTGGATTGGGAAATCCAGGGGTCAGGTGCCTCCTTGGCCCAAGGCCTGTGAGCACAGCCCCACCACGGGCCTGTTGGCAAGACCCAGTTTGCCAATTCCTGTTGGAATGTGATTTTTGTGGAGAAAACCTGCCCCCTCCCTCCTGTGTGTCACAACAGCAAACCACGGCGGTGTCTGAAAGGAAAACCCCTGGCTGTTTGTTCTCCAGCACCAGGGGGGCTGCAGAGTTCCTTGAGTGGCCTCAGAGGGGACAAGCCTTGTCACCCCAACGCGCTGAGCGACCCAGAAAGGTTCCCAAGCCTTCAAACCCCCGGGGATTTCACACCACACCCCTCGGAGAGCTGCCAGCACAGGGAGGGGTTAGTGGGGAGCCCCTGAAACCTGCTGGGCAGGAGTGGTTTGGGCTGGGGGGGTAAAAGAGGCAAGTGGGTTTTCCTTCCTCTTGCCCCCCCCCCCCAAAAGGAGCAGGGGGTGGTTTGGGAATGCCCTGGGAAGAGGAAAGCTGGCTGTGGCTGTTGAGTGGGGCCAAAAACCTGGCCATGGAACTGGGGAGTGCTGCCTCTCCATTTGAGCCAGCACACAGCCCTTGGCTCCTTGTGGGCTCAGACTCGGTCTGTGCACCTGAATCTGCACACCCTGACCTGGAAATCCTGGGAAGAAAACAGCAAAAAACACCTGGAGAGGGGGAGAAATAAGATGGGAGAGTGACAGAAATGCCTCCTATCAGTTTTATAAGGGTATGTAGAGACAGGACAAAGGGGAATGGCTTCCCACTGCCAGAGGGAAAGGTTAGATGGGATATTGGGAAGGAATTGTTCCCTGGGAGGGTGGGCAGGCCTGTGCTGGTGAAACTGCTGGTGACACCACCAGTGTGGTTAGAACTCACTATCCTTTGGCAGGGACGTTCAGGCATTTGGAGGTGTCAGTTTGGGTTAGACCAAGGGGATCTGGAAGGAGGTTTAGGGTAGGTGTGAGTTAGGAATTCAAGGAGGGCAGGGGTAGGTGGGATAGTGGGAAGGGATTTTGAGCTGGGAGGGTGGGCAGGCCCTGGCACAGGTTGGGCAGAGAAGCTGTGGCTGCCCCATCCCTGGGAATGTCCAAGGCCAGGTTGGATGGGGCTTGGAGTGAGCTGGTTTAGTGGAAGGTGTCCCTGCCCATGGCAGGGGGTGGGACAAGATGAGCTTTAAGGTCCCTTCCCACCCAGACCATTCCAGGACTCTCTGACTTTCCCTCCCTGTGCTGAGCAGAACACAGTTCACCTCTGCAGCACCTAAATTCATAAACTTTATTATTAGAGAAGACACAGTTTACATCAAAGCTGGGAAAACACAGCCAAAAATACCCCACTGGGACACAGGGAATTCAACAGACAGACATCACACACATCCCTGGGGACATCCCTGGGGACATCCATGCCATCCCAAAGGTTACTGCATCTCCTCCTCGCTCTGTGCCCTGTGCTCCTTCATGCTCCTCTGCAACAAGAGCAAAGCACCCAAGTTAGCAGCATGTCCCTGGGTGACTCGTGGAGCTCAGTGCAACCAGCCTGGTCCTGTGCTGGGACATCTCTGCCTGGAGCCTGGAAAGGCTGGGAAGCTCTGACAGAACTCCAGGGACTTTTGGCAAGGGAATGAGCTTTCCAGTCTCTCCAAGGGAAAGGAAGCCAGGCTGTCCCTGGATCAGGTTTTCATGGCAAAGGAGGCTCCACCCTGGGGCCAAGAGATTAGAGAGAAGGTCCTGGAGCTCTCCAGGGATGGGCTCACCTCGAAGGTGCCGAGCACGTGTTGGCAAACACTCATGAGGTCGTTCAGCCCCTTCCGGAACGGCTCCACGGCAGGAAGGGATCCTTTGGGAAGGAGCTTGGGGTCAGTGGCACCGAGGTGGCTCCCAAAGGGCTGGTGGCCCGTCCCTCAGCGCTCCCAGGGCTGTGACCCCACGCCCAGGGCAGTGCCAACCTCCCACCAGCTGCGTGCAGGGGCTGGCAGAGGGCAGGGGAAATCAGTCCTGGTGGGAAGCTGGCAGGAGGAGGAGGAATTCCATGAAAAAAAGGGCTCCTGCCATGAAGGAACAGCACCCAGCCTTACCTCTGGTCTGGATCCTGAAGTTGATCTTGCTCTCAGAGGGGTGTGTGATGCAGTAGCCACAGAATTCCACGTCCGGGCTGCAGGAGGGGAGAGAGGAGAGGGGAGCAGTGACAGCCACAGCAAACCTCAGCGGGGCTGGAGCCCAGACCTGCTGGAGCTTGGGATGTTTCTGCAGGGATTTGGGATCTTCTGGGAGGGATTTGCTGAGAGGAAACTACCAGTGTAAGGTGGTTCACACCCTCCAGTGCTCACCAGGCAGGGGGAGGAGGGGGAGGAAGGGCTGGGGTCAGGTCAGGAGGTCACTCCATGGGTAAATCATTGACTCATGGAATGCCTTAGGTTGGAAGGGACCTTAAAGCTCATCCATGGAAAGGCTTGGGTTGGAAGGGACCTTAAAGCTCATCCATGGAAAGGCTTGGGTTGGAAGGGACCTTAAAGCTCATCCATGGAAAGGC
>JAWWEU010000138.1:19916363-19927712 GCA_035583155.1 Acropternis orthonyx | reverse complement strand
CACTGGGGTGGTACTGGAGTGTTACTGGGTTAGTACTGGTATTACTGGGGTGGTACTGGTGTCGCTGGGATGCTACTCGGGTGGTACTGGGCTGCTGCTGGTGTCACTGGGGTGGTATTAGTGGCACTGGGGTGGTACTGGAGTGTTACTGGGTTAGTACTGGTATTACTGGGGTGGTACTGGTGTCGCTGGGATGCTACTCGGGTGGTACTGGGCTGCTGCTGGTGTCACTGGGGTGGTATTAGTGGCACTGGGGTGGTACTGGAGTGTTACTGGGTTAGTACTGGTATTACTGGGGTGGTACTGGTGTCGCTGGGATGCTACTGGGGTGGTACTGGGCTGCTGCTGGTGTCACTGGGGAGGTATTAGTGGCACTGGGGTGGCACTGGAGTGTTTCTGGTGTCACTGGGGTGGCACTGGGGTAGTACTGGTGTTACTGGGTTGGTACTGGTATTACTGGGGTGGTACTGGGGTGCTCCTTGTGTGTTACTTGTGTGTTAATGGTGTGCTACTGGAGTGTAACTGGGGTGTTACTGGTGTAACTGGCTTGTTATTGAGGTTACTGGGGTGTTGCTGGGCTGCAACTGGCATGTTACTGGTGTTGCTGGCATGTTATTGGTGTTACTGGGGTGTTACTGGGGTGTGACTGACATGTTGCTGGTGTTAATGGTGTGTTACTGGGGTGTGACTGGCATATTACTGGCATGTTATTGGGATGTTACTGGTGTAACTGGCTTGTTATTGATGTTACTGGGCTCTAACTGGGTTGTTACTGGCTTTTTATTGCTGTTACTGGCATGTTACTGGCATGTTACCTGTGTGTTACTGGGGTGTAACTGGCATGTTATTGGTTTAACTGGTGTGGTACTGGACTGTTACTGGCATGGTACTGGGGTGTCGTTAGTGTTACTGGGGTGTCACTGGTGTGTTACTGGTGTTACTGGGATGTAACTGGTGTCATGGGTGTTATGGGCATGGTACTGGAGTGTCACTGGCATGTCATTAGTGTTACTGGGGTGGTACTGGGATGTTACTGGTGTGTGAGTGGCATGTCATTGGTGTTACTGGCATGGTACTGGAATATAATTGGCATGTCATTAGTGTTACTGGGGTGGTACTGGGGTGTTACTGGAGTGTAACTGGCGTGTCATTGGTGTTACTGGCATGGTACTGGAATATAATTGGCATGTCATTAGTGTTACTGGGGTGGTACTGGGGTGTTACTGGAGTGTAACTGGCGTGTCATTGGTGTTACTGGCATGTCACTGGAGTGTTACTGGTGTTCATGGGGTGTAACTGGCACATCATTGGTGTGACTGGGGTGTTAACTGGTGTTCCTGGGTGACTGGGGGTGGAGGGACTTTACACTGGGTGGCTGCGTTAATTAATGAATTCATTAATCAGTAGTCCCGGCCGTGCTGGCAGGGGGTGGGGGTGACCCGGGTCAGGGTAAGGAGGCGGGGTCGGGCTCTGCTCCAGGGAACAGCCAGGGGAGGGGAGGGTGGGATACTGGGGGAAATTCCTGCCTGGAAAGGGCTGTCCAGCCCTGGCACAGCTGCGCGGGGCAGGGATGGATTCCCCATTCCTGGGGGGATGTAACAGCCCCGTGGATGTGGCACTTGGGGACAGGGGGCAGTGGTGGCCTTGGCAGTGCTGGGGGATGGTTGGATTCGGTGGTCTCGGAGGGCTTTTCCAGCCCCAACAATTCCCTGATTCCGTGCTTTTGGGTGTCTTTAGAAAGCTGCTCCGTGTCCTTCCCCCCCTCTCCAAACCCTCCCGTGCCGCTCCCGGGAAAGGTGGGCAGGCCTGGAAAGGAAACTGGAATAGTTTCACCAGCCGATTCCTCCTTCCCGCAGTGAATGCAAGGAGGGGGGGAACCTGGAACGCCGAACTTGGGATGAGCTGGGGGCACAAACGTCACGTTTCTCGGGCTGGAAATGAACACAGACCACCACGGGGCTTCACTTGGAATGCTCTGTCAGGGAATTAACGATTTCCAGCTGCCCCAGCAGCGGTTGAAGAGAAACCTGGGGCGGTTTGTGCTGAGCTCATCGTGCCCCAACCATCCCCTTGTCGCGCTCCGGCAGTTTGCAGGGTTGCAACACCTCCCTTTGGTGCTCGAAACCGGCAGCAACGCGATGCCCTTTGCTTCGGGTAAGAGGATTTCTGGAAATGCAGGCAGTGCCCTCCTCCCCCACTCCCTGGCAAAGGGCTGGGAATCTTCTGGGCAGGGAGAGTCACTTGAAAACAATAAATTGACCCCATGGGCGTTTCAGACATCAGGCTGAGGGCTCAGCTCGTGTTTCTGATGTTCTTGGAGAGGGGTTTTTTGGTGCCCTTGTAGGAAGGGATTGTTCCCTGTGAGGTTGCCCAGAGAAGCTGTGGCTGCCCCATCCCTGGGAGTGTCCAAGGGCAGGTTGGACGGGGCTTGGAGCAGCCTGGGCTGGTGGGAGGTGTCCCTGCCCCATGGCAGGGGGTGGCACTGGGTGAGCTTTAAGGTCTTCCCAACCCAAACCAGCCTGGGATTCTGTGGTTCTCACCTTTGTGCTCCATCCCTGGTTGTTGCCAGTCACTCCTGGCCCTGCTGAGGGGCTCTTTGGATGCAGCTTTTCCCTCCTTTCCCTCCTAATTTGGAGCCTTTCCATGCAAGGCCTGCCTGGTATGTCCCAGGTGGGTTTTCCTTTTAGGAAGGTTTGCTCTTGGCTACTTCCAGCCATTTAATATTGAAATATTAAATATTGTAATATTTAGTAATTGTAATTAGAGAGAAAGCAGTTCTCCAAAGGGGTTGATTTGAATGGATTTCATTCCTGACTCTTGGAAGCACCGAGGAGAGAGATCTCTGACAGGTTTGAGTTACCAGCAGGAGTAACATGAGTGTCACAGTGTCACAGTACTCCTTGTTCATCTTTTCTGCTTCATTTAACCCTTTATACTCAAAGCTGGGGGGGCTTTGTCATTGCAGAGCACGAGGGTCTTGTCTCCTGAGCAAGGTGTGGGGACTGTGGATTCAGGGAGTTGAGGGACAGTGTCCCCTCACTGGGCTGAGTTCTGCAAATATTCAGTATTATTATTTGTATAGAAGTTTTTCAAGGAGTAGGTCAGTGTTTCACATATTATTATTTATATATGGCTTTGTTGAAATTACTTGCTTTTGTTCAGAACTGTTTTGCTTAGAAATGTTTCAAGACAGACATTTTGAACAGTATTTACTTGACCAATATTTGTGCTGCATTTTGCTGCTGTTGTCTTTGGACAGTCATTCTGTTCAGAAGGAAGATGCTTCATTTCTTTTATCCTTTGGGACACCAAATATCGTGCCATCAACTTTTTGACCTATTGAAGGCATTCACTGAAAAATCCATATTCCAAACAGCCTGTGCCAAAAAAAAGGAGAACTCCAGAAACTCCAGAGACTCGTGCAAAACGTCTAAACCACTTCATAACCCTCATTTTGAGCCTGGAGTTGTGCTGCTCTGGGAATCCAGCTCTCCCTTTGCCCCGTGAGCTCCGAGGGCTCGCCCTGCTCCGCGTGCCGGGGGGCTGTGCCAGGGACTGGGGATGTGTTCCTGGCACAGCTGATCCTTTCTGCCAGCCCTGCTGGGTGGCTGCAGCGGGCAGACACAGCTTTCCTGGTGCTGGACAGTCACCTGATTGCTCAAGAGGCTTAGTGGTGTTTGTGGTTCCAGGGCCGGGACCTGGGGGTTGCCCCACTGGCCTGGCCTGGTGCATCCAAAGGGACAGGAGCTGCCAGTGAATTCCCTCGGGGCTCGCAGGGGTGTGACTGGTCACGCGTTCCCTGGTTTGTGCAGCTCCTTTTTGGCAAAACTGGGATTGGTGGCACCTGGAAGAGCTGAGGTGTGGAGTGAGTGGGGAACCAGGACAAAGTGCAGTTTGTGTCTTCTGGGTAAATCAAAGCTACAGTGTAGGGTGGGGAGGGAGTTTAAGCTTGTACAGAATCACTTCTAAAGGCCAGGACAGTTGAATTTACTGTTTTTCTGGCCACAGCCATTATTTTTTTGCTGGGAAAATGTGCTCTCTGTGGCCTGGTCAGACAGGAGGGAGCTGCTATCTCTGAGCATGAGAAACCAGGACCAGCTCTGTGGTTACAATTAATCCTTGGTCTCTACCAGATCCCAATCCCAGAATCCCAGAGTGGTTTGGGTTGGAAGAGGCCTTAAAACCCATCGCATCCCACCCCCTGCCATGGCAGGGACACCTTCCACTATCCCAAGTTGCTCCGAGCCCAGTCCAACCTGGCCTTGGACACTTCCAGGGATGGGGCAGCCACAGCTTCCCTGGCTGTGTTGCTGCCCTTCTCTCTGCTGGGAGCAGCTTTTAACGTGACCTCTCCGAGGTTTAGTTTTGTTTCGTCCTTGCAAACTTGTTTGCTCTGCTTTCTGCCTTGTCCTCCCTCACAGCTCCTTCAGGTGGAGGTGGTGGCTCTTGCAGGAAAGTTCCAAAGAGTTGCTTGTTCCTTTGTGTTTCAACTCTGAGTAATCTCCCCTTTGGCTCATTTTCAGGTCCAAACGTACCTGTCTTAATGTTGCGAACATCAGGCTAAGCTTTTGGTCTCTTTAGGTCTGATTTGTGATTAGTAACTTACTCATGAGGTAGGTGAGCCTTGCCTTGGAGCACTGGGGTCCTGCTTGGTGACCCTCCCACTCCCATGTCTGTGCTTTGAAGAGCTGACAGGAGCTTTCTAAGGCCAGAGGCAGCAAAATATCCCTGGAATCTGTGCCTGCTTTTCCTGCTCCAATGCAATCAACATGTGGTCGATGCAGCAACTTCAAACTGGCTTAAAAATAAACCCAAGCATAAGGCCAAGCTGACACTGGCCTCTTGTGGCAGGATGGCAGAGCTCAGGGCTGCATGTTTCTGTGAGTGTGCAGGTTACTGGGAGCTCTCCCAGGTGAGATTCCTGGAAGGAATTAGGAATGTTGGGTAGTGGAATGCTCAGCAAGGTGGGCTCAGGGAGAGGGTGGAAGAGGCTGTGGTCAGTTTTCTAAGAGACCTTGCAGCCACGGGACGTTCTGGGTGTTTCCAAGTGTTGCAAGAGATGTTGGGATGCCTTGGAAGTGGGTTTGGGAACTCCCTGGAGGCACTGACTGTAAACTTGGAGCACTGGGATTTCACAGGCCTGTGTTTAATCAACTCTTAATTGTTGCTGCATGAGCAGAGCTGTGAGGAGCAGCCCAAGAGCTCCAGCCCCCAACTGGGGCTGCCCTTCAGGCTCTGCTGCTTGAAGGCAGCAGGTATTTTTCCCCTTCAGGTATTTTTCCCTGGAAAAAGGAAGTCCTGAGCCTGTGGAGTCAGTGGTTCTCTGTGTTCTGGCTGTGTTGAGTCAGACCCAGGCGGGTCAGAGGGGATGTTTTGGTGGGGGGTGGAAGAATGGGAGAAACTCGTGATGGATTTTGCTCCAGGGTGATGTTTGTTTGATGGTGATTCTTTTCCTCCCTAAACCGTTTCTGGCCTCATGTGAACACTTTTCCTCCCTGATAATCTGTGGGAACTCTTCAGAGGATGAGTTGTGTGAGGAACTTCCCTCTGCTGGGAACTGCTCTTGAGCTTTGTTTCCATGGCTGTTGTGGTCACAACTTTCTTCCCTGCTTTATGGTCTTTCTCCTTGGATGTCTTTGTGCTGAGGAGTTTCCTTAGGAAAGGAAAAAGGGAAGGAGAAAGCTGTTACCTTGCTTTTCCAAGCTCTGTTGCCTCCACAGTCATCCTCATCCTCAGGTGGGCATTGATTTAATTGACCATGATAAGCACCACTTGTCCTTAAAGATCATTTCCTCTTAAACAGGAAAGAATCTGGGGTTTTTTTCAGGAATTCTGTCAGGCTGGATGTCAGAGGGCACTTGGGAGCTGAGACTGTGGGAGAGAACAAACCCAAACCTGGCTGTTTGTCACCTCTTTTTCCTGGCATTTTGAATGTGCTGGAGCTTGTTCAGCCTGGAAGGGAGGGGGACAGGCAGGGGGACAGCTCTCTGCAAGCCCAATTCCTTCCCCAGAGGGAAAGGGGGCTGCAAGTGTTGGAATCCTTCCCCTTCCTCCCTCCTGACAGGTTTTATGGGTGTAAATCCTGTGGTGCAAATCCTGAGGGGAGGCACCTCAGCCCCTAAAAGGGATTTACAGGGAGCTGGAGAGGGACTTCTCAGGAGGGCATGGAATGACAGAACAAGGGGGAATGGCCTTAGGCTGAAGAGGACCAGCTTAGGTGGGATATTGGGGAGAAATCCTTCCCTGTGAGCACAGTGGGACACTGGCATGGGGTGCCCAGAGAAGCTGCGGCTGCCCCACCCCTGGGAGTGTCCAAGGCCGGGTTGGACAGGGCTTGGAGCAACCTGGGCTGGTGGGAGGTGTCCCTGCCCATGAGGTGGGACTGGATGATGTCTTTAAGGTCCCTTCCAATCCCAAAGCATTCCATGAGTCTGTTCCCCTTGGCAGTGCTGGCTTTGAGCACCTCTGTGCCCCCAGCTGGTTGTGGCTTAGCCGTGGAGTGTGTCCTCGGAATAAATCCATGAGCTGATGCCTTTCCCCCTCCAGGGCTGAGCTCAAAGCTGTGGGAGGTTTGGGAGGGACATCACCTGGTTGCTGGTGGATCTGTGAAGCTCAGACTCCCCACCGCTGGGGTGGGTGGTGCTTGGACCTCACTCAGGACCTCCTGGCTCGCTCTGTCCCTCCACCTCTACCTGGGGCATCATTTCCTGGGAGAACATCCACCCTCCAGGGCACAGCAGGGCCCACCCCTGAGCCAGAACAGATCCATAAATCACATCAGGCAGCACCAGGGGGGTGGAAAGTCTGGCTGGGCACGGCCTGTGCTCCTCAGATCCCAAAGCTGAACCACCCCTTCTCTCCAGCTCCTTGGCTGCCTTGAAATAGGTGTGGGATCTTTCCAGGTGGCTCTACACACCAAACAAAGCAGGCAATAAACGGGGAAGTGCCAAGTGAAAAATAAGATTTTTGGGGGTTTTGGAGGGTCAAAAGTCATCCTGAGTCTTTCCTAAGCACAAAAGAGGCTTATGGATGTGTGGGATGAGCAGAGCAGCTGCCACAGCTGGGCTCTGACATGTGGTTTCATGTGTCACATCTGGGGTCTGACAGGAGATTAATGTGGTGATACTTGAGCTGATTAAGTGTGTCCCTTTCTATGCCAGCAGGGATGTTTTTCCAACTCTGGAGAGAGACTTATGGAATCGTGGAATGATTGGGTTGGAAGGGACCTGAAAGCCCATCCAGTGCCACCCCCTGCCATGGGCAGGGACACCTCCCACCAGCCCAGGTTGCTCCAAGCCCCGTCCAACCTTGGCCTTGGGCACTTCCAGGGATGGGACAACCTGTGCCAGGGCCTGCCCACCCTCAGAAGGAAGAATTCCTTCCCAATATCCCACCTAACCCTGCTCCCTTGTCCTGTCACTCCAGTTCCTGCTGAACAACCTCTCTCCCAGCTCCCTTGGAGCCCCTTCAGATCCAGGAGGGAGCTCTGAGCTGTCCACACAACCTTCTCTCCTCCTTCCCTCCCACACCTCCACTCTGGGATGCGTCCAGGTGGATCCACTTGTAGAAATTACGTGTTGCTGAGGGCATAAGATGAGTTTGCAGAAGCTCTGCCTGCCTTGAGAAGGGCAGCTCGCAGTGCTGTCACACACCTGGAGGCGGGGGGATGTTCTGGGGGCACTCTGAGCAGTGATTGTGGTGCAGTTTGGGAGCAATCAGAGCCAAACCTTGGGGAGGGGGCATTGGGCTGTGTCTGGGTCCCTTCCCTTGTGCTGGGCACGAGCAGCTCTGCCAGGAGCCAGCAAGGATAAACCAAAGGGTCGGTTATAAAGAGCAATAAAAAAAAGCCCTCGGAGGTAGAACTCCAGGTGGGAACAAGGCAGGGAGGCTTCCCGGCGGGATCACAGGGCACAGGGGTGATAACACCTCCCCATTTTCCAGGCATGGGTTGGAGTTCTGGTGTGGTTGTGAGCAGAACCTCAAAGGGGAAGTGAGAGAACGTGGTGCTGGGGGTGCCCTGGCTGAGCCCGCCGCGCCAGGGCTGTGCCAGTCCCCGTGCCAAGGAGCTCATCCCAATGTTTGTGTTCCCAGCAGTGGGAAGCCATGGCCATCCTGTTTGCTGTCGTGGCGAGGGGCACCACCATCCTGGCCAAACATGCCTGGTGTGGAGGGAACTTCCTGGAGGTGACGGAGCAGATCCTGGCCAAAATCCCATCGGAGAACAACAAACTCACCTATTCCCATGGGAGGTAACAGCCCTCGGGGTCTGGGAGGGGGGAGCAGGGAGGGGGCACCCCAGGGCAGGAGTAATCTGAGTCAGTTTGGGGTTGTTTTCCTATAATTCCCTCATTTTTTGCTGTCCCACAGTCCCATTTGGATGGGAGCGTTGGCTGATGGAATGTGCAGTCGGCTCAGCCATCCCTTCTGCGAGGATTTGATCCTTTGGATCAACTTCCCTTTCCCCTTTTCCTTCCCCACTGTGTCCTTTCCAGGAGGGAGGAAAGCTGGGCTTGGATCACAGTCAAGTGCAGAACTGTGGTGAGCATTCCAGCTTGCACTGAGGCTCCAAGGATTTCCATTCCCAGCGTAGGAAGCAGGTTCAGGAGCAGGATAAATAACCTGAGGAGGTTGATCCAAAGGAGCAGAGTTGACCCAAAATCAAGTTTTCTACTTTTATACAGCTCCAAAGTGAGCTGGAGGGTGCCCAGCTGGGAAATCTTTGGAGTTTGGCTTATGGAATCTTTCCCTGGCTTATGGAATCTTTCCCTGGCTTTTCTGAGGCTTGGACATGGCTTTAGGTAGGACTGTGGATCACCTGTAGGGCTTTAGGGTAAGTCGTGCTGGCAGATCTTTGGAGTCATCCTGAGCTGCCACAAATCCAGCCTGTGGGACAGGCGGGTTTTCCCAGCTCCTCTGAAGAGCCCCTGGTCGGTGTTGGGATTAGATTATTCCTTACCTGAAGACTTACTGCATGGAAAACAAACTAAAACAACCGGGAAAAACCAACTTGGGAGGCCTTGGGCCCCTTTTTTTGGAGCTGGGAGTGGGGCTGGATCCTCTCTGCTGCCCAGGCTGTTCTGGCTGCTGAGGGATTCAGGAGCTGAGGATTGGGAGGATATTCCCTCATCCTGCCCTGGCTTGGGAGCGTGAAAGGGAGATTTTTAAGTCAGCTGCCTGCCCTGGCATTCCTTGGATGCTGCATCTTTTCTTTCCTGCTGCAACTCTAGGCATGCAGTTATTTCCTGGGAGTGAAAGGAGATAACTTTGCCTCAAATGCTGTTCAACCAACTACAGAGTTGTGTTTTAGGAAGGCTGTGGGGCATTTTTAGAGATAACTGGGCAGAACAGGAAAGCTGGGAAGCTCAGTGAACACAAGGAGCTGTTCCTCCTGTCTGGAGTGTTTCAGGAACCCTCTGCCATGCCTGGCTAGAAAATTCCCAGGTGTCTGTCTAAGAGAATTTCTCTTCTTCTTGAAACAGGAAAAAAACTTGAGTTTCTTTGAGCTCCTTGCACTCATTTAATGGGTTCTGTTTGTTTTTAAGAAGAGCTTCTGTGTCTTTGATGTAATCTCTGAGGAAAACCAGCCCTCTGGCATCAGGAATTCTTGGGGTTATTGGTGTCTGTGCCGTTTGGATTCTTCTGGGAATCACTGGGGAGCCTACAAGGTGCTCCCAGAGAAGTTGCACCTCGCTCCTTCCAGGAGAGCTGTGGATTTACAAGGATTCTTTTATTTTTCTCATGGAAACAGACCCTCAGGGCAGTAAACTCGAGTTCTAAAGCTTGTTTTGGTGTTGTCTCAATGATTTAATACAAAAGCTGAGCGTGGAGCTCCTGAGCTCTGCCCTTGGAGCGGGACAAGGCAAGTGCTGTGTTGTGTGCTTGTTTTATCCTGGAGTTTGGAAGAGGTATTTGGGAATATCCAAATGCCAGAGGGAAAGGAACCCCAAGTACTCCTGTGGCCCATTTCAGTGGGCACCCTGTGCCAAGGCCTCCCCACCTTTACCTGAACGTTTTCCTGGGATATTTTGGCATCTCTCTCAGCTCTGTAGAGCCACTGGAACTTTTTCTCCTTCCCCAGTCCCTGAAGGCTCCATGGGCAGCAGGATCTTCTGGAAGGTGAGTCCTGTGGCAGCTCCAAATGACCTGTTTTGTTGTTCTTTTTAATTCTCCACAGTTACCTGTTCCATTACATCTGCCAGGACAGGATTATTTACCTCTGCATCACAGATGATGTGAGTATTTTGGTTCCAGCTGTTGCCCAGGCAGGTTGGGAATGTTTTGGGAGCTGTGCTCATCTGAGGTGCCTTTTCCCCACGGGAGCTCCTGCTCATGTGCTCATTCCCATCAGCTGCAGCTTTGAAATCTTAGCCTGGAATTCGAATCACACGCTCATGGAATGGTTTGGGTTGGAAGGGACCTTAAAAATCACCCTGTGCCCCAGGCAGGGACACTCTCCCTGGCTGTGCACTGTGAGTTTGGAGGCGAAGTTCTTGGTTTTGCCCAGTTTCTCTGCCAGCAGCCCCAGTGCAGTGGGATGGGGCTGCACTGCCCCTGAAACGTGCCTGGTGCTCCTCCCTTCTGGAAGTGCTGAAGCCCAAACTTCCCCCTCAGTGCAGGAAGGTGCCAGGCCCAGAATTAGAAGTGGCACTGCAGTCTGGCTGCTCTTCCACCCTTTCCTGCCACCACCAGCCCAATGTGTCCCTCACAGACCTACCAGTTAGAGCTGGGAATTGCAGCCCCTCCACACTGTGCAGGTTGTTATTCCCAGTGTCTCTGCTCTCCCCTCCAGGACTTTGAGCGCTCCAGAGCCTTCACATTCCTCAATGAGATCAAGAAGAGGTTCCAGACCACGTACGGCTCCCGGGCCCAGACAGCCCTTCCTTATGCCATGAACAGCGAGTTCTCCAGTGTCCTGGCTGCACAGCTGGTGAGGCCCCAGGCTCCAGGGCACTGCCCTGGCAAGCCAGACCTCTCCCAGAAACTCTCCTTGTGTTTTCTCCCTGGCAGCTGCATGTAAAGGGAGGGGTGGAGTTGGTTGTGCTCCCCACGCTCCCCCTGCAGCTGGGCTGCCTCGCAGTTTGGGCTGGGAATTGGGGGGGTGGATTGGCTGTTGGGATCAGGTACCTGCACTGGAGAGCAGAGATTAGTGGGAGCACTGGAAATGTCCAGGCTGGTTCCAGTTACCGTCCAGTGCAGCGTGGCTCTCACTGAGAGCAAGACAAATGCGTGTTACTCCTTTTCTGCTCAGCTTCAGAACTTGAGTATTTGGTAACCCCTTGCCTTTCCCCCCCTTGCCTTTCCCCCCCTTGCCTTTCCCCCCCTTGCCTTTCCCCCCCTTGCCTTTCCCCC
>JAWWEU010000138.1:19903426-19916263 GCA_035583155.1 Acropternis orthonyx | reverse complement strand
CTTGCCTTTCCCCCCCTTGCCTTTCCCCCCCTTGCCTTTCCCCCCCTTGCCTTTCCCCCCCTTGCCTTTCCCCCCCTGTCCTTTCCAGGAGGGAGGAAAGCTGGGCTTGGATCACAGTCAGGTTCAGAACTGTGGTGAGCTCTCCAGCTTGCACTGAGGCTCCAAGGATTTCCATTCCCAGCGTAGGAAGGAGGGTCAGGAGCAGGATAAATAACCTGTGGCAGGTCCCTGAGTTGAGATTTGCCTTGGGTGCTTCCACCCCCAGAATGAGAAGTGGGAGAGGAATATCTGTTGTCCCCTCAGCCTGCCCTTCCCAGCTGGGATGGTGTCCAGGATGGATTCCCAGTCTGTGGGACACTGTGGTGTTGGCAGGGGGAGCTGCTCCAGCCTGGATTCTGCGCAGGCAGAACACTGTCAGTGTCCTTTCAGGGAAATTCCCAGGTTTCAGGAGATTATTCTGGCTACTCTGGGTCTGTTCTAGGATTCCTGAAGGGAAAGGTTGGAAATTTGCCTCTCTCTTGGAGTGTGGGAGTTGTGTGCTGATTTGGCTGGATGTCCAGCCCATTTTCAGGAGAGCCCTGGCTTTTTGTTTGTGTGTTTGAGGTGTCCCAGGTTGCCACACCAGGAGAGGGCTGAAATAATTGTGTTGCTTCATTTCTTTTATTCCCAGCAGCATTGGGATGGAGGTTCTGCAGGAATGTTTGCATCTCCCTGCTAGAACCAGATGCATTTCACAGAGCAGTCAATTAACTGTCTTCTAATTAAATTTTCTTGACTTGCTCTATAACCTGGGTCTGCTGCAGTGGGGGTTTTGGGGGGGAGAGGAGGAACTAAAGCAGGTTTTTGGATGTGCTCTTAAAACATGATCTTAGTGCAGAGGGAGCGGTGCAGTTTGTGCTTCTCCCTGGGATTTGGGCTGCAGGGATGGAGGAGGGACAGGGCTGCTCCCAGAGGGAATAATGGCAAGTGAAATGAGTGGAACCAGATGGAGAAGGACTAAAGAACTGCCCTGTGACTCAGGAGACCAGTAATGTTCTTAGTGCACAACCCCTGAGGCTGCAGGGTGTGCAGGGAAAGGGCTTTGGATCTCCTGGTGGAGACTCTTCAGAGCCCTTAATTGACTACAGACAACTTGATAACCTGGTTTGGGGTCGTTTGCTGGGGGGGTGGGTTTTGAGCTCTCCCTTGAATTAAAGATGTCCTTGGAATATTATGTCCTTGGAATATTGGCTTTCAGGGCTTGTGCCTGGGCAGTGCCTGGGGGTGGGAGGTTCTCAGTGCTCTGCTGTGGCTGGTGAGGGTGTCAGCAGGGCTTGGCTTTCCTGCTGATCTCTGGGAAGTCTTTCCAAACCAGGTTTAACTGGCGTTCCAGGTGCAGGAGTGTAGGAATTTGGGATCACTCCCAGCTGCACTGGTTGTGTGTCGAGGTGGTGGGTGGAAGGTGAGGGAGGATTTGCCCCTGCCGTGTTGCTGCCTGAAGTTTGTCCTGGAATTTGGGACAGGAGCCCACAGTGACTGGTGAAGGTGGTTTGGAGCAGGAGTTTATTCTTCTTTGGCTTGCACAGCACAGAGAGAGCAAGGAATAACAGTGCCAGTGCATAAGGAAGGAGATTAACTCCCTGTGGGTGAGAGGATGGAGTTTTGCTTCTCCACCAGGCTTTGAGATGTGGGGACTGAAGCTGCCTGAAGTGCTGACTCGGCACTTTTAAAGCAGCTCAGGGCTGGGGGACGTTTAATGAGTTGCCTTATCAGAAGAGCCAGCCTGGTGCTGATATCCCCCTAAAATCCCAGCCTTCCCATCTCCCTGGAGCACCAGAGGAGCTGCCTGCCTCAGCTTTTGCATGCTGATGGAGGTCAGTGCTGACAGAGCTCTTCCCTCCACGGCTCCAGGATGGGAGCCTGGTGTGGTGCAGGAGCAGGGATGTCACCCAGGTGACACCCTGTGTGAGGCAGACATCACACTCCAGCTCAAGTGCAGCCCATGGATAACCCTGGGAAGGGAGGCTGTGCTTCCAGGAAAACCAGTGACCAGCTTTGGTCGTGGGCCAGTCTGGGCCTTCTCCCAGAGGTTCAGTTCCAGAGGGGGCTGTAACCATGAGCTGTCACTGACCACGTGGGTGCTGTCAGTACTTCCCACTCTTGCTCCCTGTGCTGTCAGATAGGGCTTGGAATTCAGCTTTTATCCAGAAGAAAATTGGGATTGGTGCAGCAGAGCAGCGGCGATGGGGACAGTGACTTCAGACCCAGCCAGGAACAGCAGAACTCAGTTCCCTGATGGCCCTGGCCCTTGGTTTTCCCTCCTGTGGATCTGCAAACACTGAGGCTCCTCGGACCTGAGGGTTGGGTCCCTGGGATCCCAAACTCAGAGGGAACAGGGGTGAAGTCCCTGTCACTCCCAAAGGGAAGGGATGACAGGAATGGTGCTCAGGTTACCAACATGGGACACACCAGAGGGGCTGGAGAGCAGCAAAGCTGTTGGCAGAGTGTACCCAGGGGCTGACCTGGGTGGGCCCGGGGTGTGGCTGCTCCCGTGTCCTGTTGGAAGGTGTGGCATTCCCAGTCCACAGACACTCCCTCATCTTTGGTGGGTCTCCATATGGAGATGGATCCTGCTGTCCTGCCCGTGGGATTGCAGGGATGTGTCCTAGAGAGATGCAGAGCAGCTCATCAGAGGGTTTTGCCTTCACAAGTGGTTCAGAACTGGTGAGTGGGACCAGTGACAGTGAACCAGATTCCTGATTCCTGTCTGAACTTCCCTTCCTTGCTTCCAGTTGCTTCGACCTCCAAAGGGGGCTGTCAGTTCTGGGCCCTCTGGAAGTCACAGGCACCAGGTGGGAGCTGGAAATGGCTGGAAAAGTCACATTTTGGTCTTCTATGCACTGATAAATGTCTTGGGTGACTTGAAAACTCACAATTATGTCTGTGCTGTTCTGCAGTGCCCTGGAGTTGCTTTTTTTCTTTTTGTAGTGTTAAACATCTGAAGTGGAACTTTGAGAGTCCTGTTTTCACTGACTGTTGTTTGTTGAGGGTCCTGTTTTCACTGACTATTCTTTTCTGAGGTCCTGCTGTGTCACTGACTGTTGTTTGTTGAGGTCCTGCTGTCACTGTTGGTTTGCTGAGGGTCCCGTTTTCACTGACTTTTGTTTGTTGAGGGTCCTGTTTTCACTGACTGTTGGTTTGTTGAGGATCCTGCTGGCACTGACTGTTCTTTTCTGAGGTCCTGCTGGCACTGACTGTTCTCTGTTGCAGAAATACCACTCGGAGAGCAAAGGCCCAGACCAGGTGGCAGAGACACAAGCCCAGATTGATGAACTCAAAGGAATCATGGTCCGGAACATAGGTAACCTGCTTCCCTTGGGAATGCTCCCTGGAGCCTCTTTTCCTTGGTGTCACACTGGTTTGGGTCTTGGCAAGCCTGACCATTCAACACAGAGAGGGTTAGATGTGGAATTCACCAAAATCCGGTCCCAAAAAGCCCTGTGTGATGGGAGGCTGCTCCTGAAGTACCTGGCAGTGCCAGGAAGGCTCCAAACTGCATCCAGGAGCTCCTGCCTTGGGGCTGGGTGTTGGAAGCAGCACTGGGATTCCACGTCCAGCTCTGGATTTTTGTCTCTTTCTCCAGACCTCGTGGCACAAAGAGGAGAGAAGCTGGAGCTGCTGATCGATAAAACAGAGAACCTTGTGGATTCGGTGAGTCTGGGGGTGTTCCCACACCAGCCGTGCTCCCCAGGGAGCAGGGGAGGGGGAGCCCAGCAGCTGGGGACACTTGGAAAGGCACAGGAGCATGGAGAGCCTTCCCTGGGTCAGATCCAGCTTCCAGTGGCTCCTCTGTGCCACCACCATGGGCTGCCAGCAGCAGCTCCGAGGTGGCTCCTCATCTCTTGTGCCCAAGGTGGGCAAAACCCACTCCTTGTCTGGAGAGATAGGAAAGATAAAACCACCGTGGAAACTCCCCCGGTGGGAAGTCAGGTTGGTGCAGATGAGGAAGTGAACCTGTGGAGTTGTGCTGATACCCCAGTGGGGAAAGTGGAGCTGCTTTAATATGAAAAAAGCTGAGCTGTTCCACCTAAATAGTCTGCAAAGACTCTGGAGCTTCTCAGAGTGTTCCCAAAGGACAGAAGGCTGAAAAAAAGCCCCAATTTAAGGTAATTCTAAAGCACTGTGTTATCTAGTGAAGGGCTCTGCACTCTGGGAGCTTTTTGCCTTTCCTTTGGGAATCCCCAGCCCTGGCTCAGCATCTTCCTTTGCAGCCTCCTGGTTTGGTGCCCAGTCCCTGGGGCATCCGACCCTCCAAAGCCAATCCTCAGCCTGGAGAGTGCCAGGATCTCCTGGGAGGGGCCTCTGGGGATCCAAACAGCTCTGAGGTGTCAGGAAGCCTTCATGGAGAGGCAGGAGGGATGCCTGGAGCTTATCCAGCGGGAATGTTGTCCTGCAGCTCCCGGGTGTTCAAAGCTTGCCACGGCCTCAGGTGGTGGCAGCTCAGGACATGCTTTAGGGAAAGGGACTGGAATTCCTTCAGCAATTTGGATTCACTGGGAGCTCTCCCAGGGAGTGTTGGCTCTTGGAAACCACGGAGGAAGTGAAGGGATGGGATTTGTCCAGTGGGAATGTCCTACAGCGAGTGTCCTGGGGGATCCAGGGCTGACATTTGCCAGCTTGGGAATGGGCTCCAAGTCAGGACTGTAGTTCACAGGGGTGCAATTCCTGCCTGGGGTGGGGTGGTTTGTGGGAAAACTGGCAATGCCCAGCAGAGTGAGCTGTTGGATTGGCTGGATTTGGGCACTGCTGGGCAGGAGCATCCTGGGAATCCCTGCACTGACCCAGCCTGGTGAGTGTTTGGGCTCATTTGGTGAACAAAACCTATTTTGAATGAGTAGAATTGAAGGATCCAGAGAGGAGACTTGGAATGGGACAAGTACAAGCTTTCCATAACAGAGAAGCTGTGGCTGCCCCATCCCTGGAAGTGTCCAAGGCCAGGCTGGACAGGGCTTGGAGCAACCTGGGATAGTGGAAGGTGTCCCTGCCCATGGGCTTTAAGGTCCCTTCCAACCCAGACCATTCTGTGACTGTAAAAAGCAGGAAGCCCAAATTCTGGAGGAATGTTTTGGCACTGAAGGACTTGTCTCACCCCTGGGATCAGCTGCCAGGAGTGGCCCCATGGATTGTCCTGTTTTGGCAGGTGCATTTACACTAATCGAAGTACCTGTAACAGGGTGGGGATCAGGTCAGTGGATCTATAAATATTTTAGAGCACTTCAGTTCCCAAAAGGTTCCCAGAAGTCAGACTAATCCCTGTGGGCAGCCCCAGACCTGGTGAGATTCCACGTTTAATCCTTCCAAGCTGACTCTGGACTTGGGAGTTTTCTCTTGGTGCCTGTTCAGTTTTGCACAGGAGTTAAATAGCTCTGGAGGAGCGTGGATTTGGGTGATCAGGGTCGGGTAGTAGCTGGGAAAGGCATGGATCTCCTTGGGATACAGCTCCCTTTGGGAATTAGCTCCTGGTTTTACTTTCCCTTGCAGTCAGTCACGTTCAAAACAACGAGCAGGAACCTCGCCCGGGCCATGTGTATGAAGAACCTCAAGCTCACCATCGTCATCATCATCGTGTCCATTGTAAGTGGGCAGAGGCTGGAGCTCCCTGGGTCAGGCTGAGCCTCTGGAAAACACCAATCCCCCTTTCCCAGCCTTGGATCCACGTGTGTTGCTGGAGGACAGTTGTCACCCCTGTGTTGCTTCAGGGATGGGGAAGGGGAGGAGGGGTTCGATATCCTGGCGTTCCCGGGTGTGTGGCAGCTGATTGAACAGTGGGAATCTCGAATTCCCTACAGCATTCCTGCTTTCCCTCCTCAGGTGATCCTCTACATCATCCTCTCGGCAGTGTGTGGTGGGCTGGCCTGGCCCAGCTGTGTGCAGAAATAACCCCTGAGAGGAGTCCCAGGGGCGTGAAGAAGCCACCTACAGAATAACTCACCCCTCACCTCTGCCCTTCTCATCCCTCCAGGACTTTGGACTTCTTGCCTTATCACCCCCATCGGGCCCCAAAGGAGCTGTGACCTCCCAAGGGGGCTGGGCTGGGATACTTGAAGGGGTTTCTTTGTTCCTTTTCCTGCCCACCCCCCCCCCCCCCCCACGCCCTCCCTCCCTGGCTCTGCACGCTGGCCCCTTGGCACCTGCACGGGGAACAGGCCTGGCCTGCCTGAGCGTGGAGCCAGAGGGTGGTTTGGGGGAGGGGGGGAGGCTGAGCCAAACTTAACAGGGCAGGGACAAGATGGATTGAGTTTCCACAGATCCTGGAGATGCACATCTGGCCACATGTGGCTCTCAGCGCTTCGACATGTGGAGGTCACGGGTCTAATCATGGCAGTAACAAAAGGAAGGGGGGGTTTGTGCGCCGAGAGGTGGAGGTGCTGTGGGAAATCTCCCTTTTCCTGGAGCGTTCCTGCAGGGTGGGAGCTTGGAATGGCTGCCTTTCCATCCTCACTTCTCCCTCATCTCCCCTTTCCTTTGTGGCTGAAGGGACACAGTAAAGGACACAGTTGCACATGGTGACAGGTGCAGTGATGGATGTGCTTTCTCACGGGTTATTCCTCCTGCTGCCCCTTGGGAAAATGGATACACTGCTGGCACTGGCTGGGGGGAATTTGGGGGCCAATCTGTTGCTTGATCAGCTGTCAGGGAGCTGAGGAGGGATGGGGGTGCTGGGTGGTGACTTTCTCTGAGGGCTGAGGGAGGAAGGCTCTGCCAGAGGCTGGAGCGATGTGCTCCTCTGGAAAGAGTTCAAACCAAACCCAAGGCTGATAACCAAATGCAGGCTCAGGTGGGCTCCTCCTGTCCCAGCTGCAGCCCTGAATCACCAGCCAGGCCTGGCTGGTGGAGCTGGGTGAGGGGTGTCCCACACTTCTGGCCCTGGAGCTGATGGGCTCAATCCCCAGAGAAGGAGAAACACCCTCACCTGGGCTCCAGAGGAATCTGCTTCCTTTTGTCCCAGGGAAAGGGGCTGGGGTGGTGGGAGGCACGGGAAGGGGAGGATGTGCCACTGCTGCTCCTTCACTGTTAACAGACCCTGGAGAGGAAGAGTTCTCCTACAAACCAGCAGCTCCTTTGGATTTGTGCTGTGCTGAAACTTCACCAAGGGTGAGGGGATCCTGATACCCACACCGTGCCAGCAGCCACTGGCACCTGCTTTTCTCTCTGTAAATGGAATGTAAAGCTTAGGGAAAGCCCCCCCTCTCAGCTCCTGCAGCCCCTGTACAGCTGTGCATGGTCGGGCTCGTGGTGTTAACCGTGCTCATTTCGATGATTTCTTGTCTTCTGTACAAATGATTTTTAAAGAAAATCCTTCCTTTCCTTTCAGAGGATGCACTGAGGCATTAGTGTAAAAAATTTCAATAAAACTCCTGTACAGAAAGCAGAGTTGCTTAGTTTTGTGGAAGCCTTTCACCTACCTTAGGAAGGCTTGGAAGCAGGCTCATGCATCGGGATGAGGGGATTGGATTTCCTCTGGGACTTGCAGAAACTGTTGGGAGTTGTTGATTGTTACCTTGGTTTGAGGCAAAGCTGCATTTTAATGGATGACAGGGAATATTGGAATCTGAAGGGAGAGCAGTGGGTGTGAGAACAGCTTAGAAAAATGAAAGGATAAAAAATTCACAGCTCCTTAGTGCGACGGTTCTTACAGAGCTGGGGTTTGTGCTCAGTGTTCCCCTCTTGAAGCCACTTCCAAGTGCTTGTCAGCATCAGCTTTGTGTTTAGAATTCCCCTGAATCCAAGCAGAATCCAACCTCAGCACATTCCTGCTTCTCTGTTCAGCCCAGAACTGTGTGTCCAGGTCTGTGTCTCCACAGCCATCCAGGCTTCAGAGAAACCATCCCCCCCCTGCCTGATAGGCTTTAACTAGAACATAACCTTCAATTAATTAACATTTTACTTTTTCAGGCAGTTTTTGTCCTTTAACTGGTGTTAAGTACCCACAAAAGAGCAGTGCATGGAAGATGCCAGCGCGCTCTCACCTTTGGGATACAGAGCACAGCAAAGACACCGGGACAACCCTCAGACAACACAGAAACCAACCAGAAATGTCGCTGCTCTTTTTACCTTTCAGTGCACTGGGAAGGGAAGAGCAATGTGAGCAGGTTCCAGCAGGTGGGAGTGTTAGAAAGGAACGTTCTGGGTAAAGGAAGAGCCTCAGCAGGCCTGTGCTGTGGAGCTTTAGCAGGTGGGGAGAGGCCTCTTTGAGTAAGAACTGGGAGGGAGGGGGTGCACTCACAGAAGGAGCAGTTGAGGCTCATGTGCCTCTTCTCTCCCCTCTAAGAGTCCATAACTGTGTCCTTGTAAGTGACACAGGAACACACCTGGGCCACCTCTTGATCACAAGTGATGTCTGCAGCTAAGATCCTGCAGAGTCTCCTGGATCTGCTTCTGCTTAGGCCACGTGTGGATGTTTTAGGAACGATGGGAATTAAGTTTTCCTTTGCTAACACCCACCTGTTTCTCCTGAACTCCAAGGAATTCAAGGCAAGTCTCGCTGCTCTGCATCCCAAGAGGCTTCAGTGGAGCCCTGTTTACCCAGGCAGAGCTCTAAGAGTCCAACCTGTCAGGAAAAGGCTCATTCCTGGCACAAAACTCACTCCAAGACAGGCTCCTTGTTGGAATAAAGCAGATCTATTTCAGCACCATAACATTTTATTAAACTACACTATCAAAGTCACATTGATGGCAGGGAGAACATTGCTATCAGTGCATATTTCCTGGACTAAGACTGTATTTGTAGCATCCAGCACTTGCTGAGGAAAAGGACACTGGAACAGAATCCTCAAGAGACAGTAAAAAAAACTTCTATAAAAGTCAGGGCGGTTGGGAACCAGCTGAGAGATCAAGCACTTCAAGACAAAGCTGTCAGGGGAGGGTTATTTTGGAAAAGTTTTACTCTTCCCTGATGTCAGCCTCCTCAGCTGAGGTAAGAAGGTGCTGGTACCCAGCAGTTTTTAACTGGCATCCCTGCCCCTGTGCCTGTTCACACCCCACACAAATATTGTGTACTGCTCCTTCACTCGTGCCCTGTGCTGACACACCTGGATACAACAGCTCGAAGTGTTCTACAGTTATAAAAACCTGCTGCAGCTCTAGACCCAACAATAAAAAGTAGCAGAAATACATTCTATACAGAAGTTAAAAAAAAAAAAAAAAAAAAAAAAAACCAAAACCAAACCCGGTTGGGTTGCGGCCAAAGATTTGAGCCCCTCAGGGTGGATTTAAAAAGTCTTAATTCTAACACCTAGGTCACTATTTCTAGTCTCCCCGAGCTCTGCCACCCCACAGCACCGGCTCAGGGCTGCTTCCTGGCACAGAGAGGACACCCCCAGCCTTCCCAGCGCCCTCAGGAGCAGGTCACAGCCCAGGTGACAGGGGGTGACACGCCTTCCCGAGGGCTGGGAGCAGGGGGCAGATGAAATAAGGCTAGTTGCAGTCTTCCTGGGAAGACTCGTGTCTCAGTTGTGGGCTGGAGCCGTCGCCTGTCCCACCGCGGCGAGGCCGGGCTCTTGGCAGAGCAGGAGGTGGGGATGGTTCGTGTCGGAGAGCAGAGGAACGTGAGGAATATGTACAGGAGTCTGCAGGGAGAGGGAGCCCGAGGCTCCTTTCCCAGAGAGGTGATGCCCAGCCAGCTGGGGCTCTGCTCCACGGAGGTGTTTGGAGAGGGGGGAGGGGGTCAGTAGCACCCATCCTTCCAGGAGTCGTCCTCGGGGGCCTGTGCTGACTGGAGGAACCTGGTTTGGGACAAAACAACAGGTCAGGGACAGCTCCAAAGAAAGCCCCAGTGACCTGTCTGAGGATTTACCACCGTCACCACATCTCAGGGGAACTGCTGCAATCACACCCTGTGCACCAGGCACCACCCCCAGGCGGTTCAGGGACATCCAGTGGCCCTTCCCGGGTGTTCAAACACTGGCACCGATCCTGCCCTGCCAAGTTATCAACACTTTGGGGGGGGCGTTTATCCCATGACTAAATCCAAGAGAAATATTTTTCCCTGCAAATACAGCTGAACACATGAATAAATAATGAGGTTTGCAGAGTACTGCTACAAATTAAGAGGTAAAACAGTCCCCTTTTACCATGTTTTTAAAGAAAGTAGATACTTTCAATTTAAGGCTGCATGGGACATGAAAAATCAACACTGTTTGCTTATTAGTCTGATATCAGCCATATCATGAGTCTGAATTTACTTAATTTCTCCCAGTCATGAAAGCCTGCAGCAAAACTGTAGCACAAACAGCTGCAAAAAAATAGCAACAAGAACAAAAATTGCAAGTTATTGGACACTCTGCAAGCTCTGCCTTCACCCTGTTTGTATAAATCATGTTTAAATCATGCCTTGTTCATCTTGTCCCACTTCTCAAACCCTTCCAAAGCTTGATGAAGCTTTGGACAATGCCCACCTACAGACCTGGCTGGAGACTAAGGAGGAAAAAACCCACCAGTGTATTTTACCAGAGGCAAAGTTTCAGAGGCACCAAAGTAGGTCAGCTGGGAAGATTTCATTAACAGTACAGTTTGTTAGTCTCTTGGAAGAGTTTTTCCCCTTCTCAAAAGCACAGATATGCACCAAAATCGTGCCATAATGTTAATTTCTAATATAAGTAGGTTTGAGCCTCTTTGTTTTCCTGGAAAACAGGTTTGTTTTTAAAAAAAAAAAAAAAAAAAAAACACATTTATTTTTTTAAAACAGATTTAATATGGAAAGGTTTGGTCAGAGATTATGTGGTAAAAAGGGGCATCTGCCCCCAAGTGATGAGTCCCAGCCTGACAGTTCACGCACATTTGCAGGATTTGATGTCAGAGGTGTTTAAGGGGACTGGGATCTTTTGCTTCTTGATTCACTGGCCATGAACCTTCCCGCTGAGTCCTTCCCTGTCTTGGAGGGTCCCCAACCAGAACCCTACACTGGAACAGACTGCCCAGGGTGGAGTCCCCATCCCTGGGAAGTGTTCAAAAAATGTGTGGAGGTGGCACTTGAGGACACGGTTTAGTGCTGAACATGGGGCTGGTAATGGACTGACCTTGATGGTCCTAAAGGTCTTTTCCAACCTCAGCAATTCCTGATTCTATGAGTTTATCTAAAGTCATTCAGTAGCTCCATACCCACATCCCACATTACAATTGGAGATGAATGTGACTTAAGGAGGAATTCCTTCCCTGGGAGGGTGGGCAGGCCCTGGCACAGGTTGGGCACAGAAGCTGTGGCTGCCCCATCCCTGGGAGTGTCCAAGGCCAAGTTGGACGGGGCTTGGAGCAACCTGGGCTGGTGGAAGGTGTCCCTGCCCGTGGCAGGGGGTGCACCAGATGCTCTTTCGGGTCCCTCCCAACCCAACCTGCTCTCTGATTTATAAAAAACCCCTTCCTGAGCTGTGAGCGGAAGGCAGCCCTTCCACCCCCGAGGTCTGCGCTCACCTCCTGGCCGCGGGCGCTGCCTTTCCCTTGGGCACCGCCATCCCTCCCACGGCCGCGCGCGTCTTCAGCGCCGAACTTTTGGCCACGGTGACCATGTTGGTGGTTCTGGAAGTGCAACTGCTGCTGGGTGAGGAGGCCGCGTGGAGCGAGGGCGCCGCTGGTTTCCTGACTGCAGAGCCGGGAGCCGCGTAGCCACAGGGCTTCACCGCCTGCCTGCTGGCCAGCAGGGAGCCGGAGCCCGAGCCCCCCTTCACCGGCTGCCGCACCGTCAGCGGCGACTGCCCCGCACCCGAGGAATACCTGAGCTTGCCGGGAGTCAGACCTGCGCAGGGGACACGGCAGGAACGACCCGCTCAGTGCCAGAGGCCGAAGAGGGAAAAGGGGATGAAGGGCAGTAGGGTGGCACCGACCTGCTGACCGCTGCTGCGTCCTGGGAATGCGGCTGCTCGGCACCTGCAGGTCGGACTCCAGGCTCCGACTGCTCCGCACGGAGTCAAGCGCGCGCAGGCTGGTCCTGGCCAGGTTGGGCATGCTGTGCCTCAACTCCTCTGGAAGGACACAAACACAGCATGGGGCTGGTTGCTGCTGCTCTGGCCATGGAGCTGACCAGGGGTTGGGCTTTCTCTTGAAAAACGCGCTTAAAAGTAGAGGAATGTGTATCTAGCTCTTGGCTTTTGAAATCATGGGATTATCAAGGTTGGAAGAGACCTTCAAGACTATTCAGTCCCACCATCAACCTAGCACCACCACAAACACCCCGAATCCATGTCCCCAGGGGCCACATCCAGATGCCTCTTGAACACTTCCAGTGACAGTGGCTCCACCACCTCCCTGGGCAACTCATTCCAAGGCCCGACCACTCTGACAGTGAAACAACTGTTTCTAATCCCTAATCTGAACCTCCCCTGGCATAATTTGAGGCCAGTTCCTCACTTGGGACATGGCACAAGAGCCTGACCCCCACCTGGCTCTACCCTCCTGTCAGGGAGCTGGAGAGAGTGAGAAGGTCCCCACTAAGCTTCCTTTTCTCCAGATTAAACTCCTCAAGTTCCCTCAGCCGCTCCTCCTCACACTTTTTGCTCCAAACCCTTCCCCGGACAAACTGCAGCACCTCAACGTCCTTTTTGCAGCGAGTGGCCCACTAGACAAGTGATTTGAGGTGTGCCCACTGCACTGGTGCCGCTGCCACGCTGTTCTTCATGCAGGCCCCACTTGCCCACCGGGGGCACACTCACAGCCATCCATCCGCCAACCACCCCCCCACACATCCCTTCCCGCCGAGCAGCTCCCCAGCCCGGAGCACTGTGTGTCCCCCTGTGAGGGAAAGGAACAACCTGGTAGGCAGAGGCATGTCTGGAATGTCCGCAAAACCTTGAGAAAATATTGGGA
>JAWWEU010000138.1:19888374-19902485 GCA_035583155.1 Acropternis orthonyx | reverse complement strand
ATGATGCTCTGGGGCACAGGGGGTGACTCTTGGGGCTGGGCCTGGGCAGGGCTGAGGGTGGGACTGGGTGGTCCTTGGGGGTCCCTCCCAGCTCAGCATATTCTGTGACAGTGATTCATTCCCCCTTGGAAGGGGGGTCAAGTTAACAACTGTCCTTACTGGAGGCACTCATGGAATCCATAAACTGAGCAGTGTCACCCGTATCAGAACTGTGTAATTACAGCCAATTAACACTCAATGGACCTGAACTACTGCTTATTTCCACACACGAACAACTGAGATTGTGGACCCCATAATGCCATGAAGCACCATTAGGTTAACCAGGAACGGGAGTCCAAATTCACAGGGTGAACGTTTCAGTTCCATTAATTACACACCACCAGCACTTCAACAGGTGGAAACAAGGATTTGAACATCTGCTCCAATGAAAACACACGTGTTTTGCACTGACATCTGGGTTATTTACAGCTCTTCCCCCAGCCTACGCCTTCACTCAGCTCTCCCTGCCTGACAAAATATAAGCAACTCTTAAAAAAAAAAAAGCTGGTGTTCCCCTACTCTTCTCCCTTCACAGTGAAAACAGGAAAAGCTCCCATCATCCTGAGGATTAATGTATTTTCTATCCCACTGGAAACTTTAGAACGTGACAGGATTTCCTTGACTTTTTTTTTTTTTAAAAGTGATTGCAAAGCATAAAAGAATAATCAAGTTTAGAAAGAAAAAGGCTGTTATTTGCTTTATTCACTTTAATACAACTTTTCCTCAGCTGCAAAAAAAGTGATAACAAGAGCTTCTGTCTTTTTTTTCCTCTTTGGTCTCATATCCCAGTTCCCAGGTCAGAGAATTTTCCTGATTTATAAAGGCACAGTACTAAAAGTAAATGTTCTCCTAAAGAAAGACAGAGAACTTCATTCTCTCTTTCCTGTAAATCAAATTAATGAGTCACTTGCACACAAACACAGCTCCAGCCCCTTTTGCCACCTTGCTCTTCAATTAGGCCCTCAGCCAAATTCCAGAAGTCAACAGAAACTTCCCCAATGATTTCATGATTTGGGGGCCCTGAAATCCCCCCTATCTGGGACACAAAACACCTGAAGTTACATTTGCAGAGCTGCCTCTGAGCACTTTACCAGAGCCAAACTTCAATTGCAAATTCAGCTCTTTCAGTTTTAATACCCCTGAGCTCCTGGTTTTTTTAACTTGACACAGCAGTGGAAAAATTACTTGTGTCCTGTGTGAAATAAACAGCCTGTAAAGCTCAGCCCTGCAGAGCCTCTGATTTCAGCCTGCTCAGAAAACCATCAATTCACAAGAAAAGCCTTTTGCTGGGTTGTTTTTCCCCGGTGCAGTCACAGCTGCCTGCGTCTGCTCAAGGGAGGGGACAAGGCCTGGGAGCTGCTGCTGCTCCAACTGCCCCAGTCCCCCTGAAACCTCAGCTGTGCTTCACAGACAACCTGGGATGGAGCATTTTTAAATGCCAAAGGGCACTCACATATTCACAGAGTGGGGGTTTGGGTAACACTCCCAAGCCCCGTGCTTTGGGAGGTGCCACCTCGAGGATGTTCTACAACCGCCACCTTGGCAGTTTGGTCTGGCGATGTTTTAGAGGAAGCCCCTGCAAGCCACGAACGTTATTTTTTCCCTGGGGAAAGGGGGAGGAGAAGAAGGATTGGAACCCATCTGCAGCTGCCCAACTGTAACACCACGTACTCTCCTCCTGAAGGCGTGCCATGACCTGGACATCAGTGAGGTCCTGCAGTTTGTAGCCCATGGAGATGGAGTCGTCCGAGGTGCTCAGCTCGCTGTCCACCGAGGACTGGGAGCTCAGCGCTGAGTGCATGCTCAGGTAACCTTGGGGGCAGAGAACACACAGGCAGTCAGGACTCCCCCCCCCCCCCAGGCAGCACAGCATCCATCCCAGGAATCAGTCGGAGCAGTTGGGAGCTTGGGATGTGGCTGTGAGAAGCAAGGGAGGAGTCAGCAATCACCCGAGGACAAAACGCTGCGTTATGAACCTGCAGGTTTCAGGAGGCAACATCTTTGGGGGCAAGGGGAAACTGTGGAATTCTGCCCAGAAGGTGGCAAAGGGATGCCTGAGGATTTTGAGCTTAGAGACATGTTTTAAATATCAGTAATATTTGTGCTTATTTTGAGAAAAGGGCAGCTGATGATCTAGAAATTAAGCAGGAAAGTCATACAAAGTGCTGACCAGGGTGTTGGTGAGCAGTCAGAGGAGTAAAAGGATCCCAGGAATAAAAGGGTCAGAGGACAGAACCTCAAACATCAGCCATGCCCTCTGCTTCTGCAAAGCAGAGCTTACCCTAAATCCCATCCTCCCAGTTCCTGAGGTTTATCCATCTTTTTTCCTCTCACCACAAACCAAAGGCTCTCTTACAGAGAAGGACACGGTTTGTTCATACAGGTCATAAAAATCAAACTGGGAGAATCTTTCCACCAGGTAAGTTCTTCCTTTTGAATGATAATGATAAAAATACCATCATAATCATCCCTAAATGCAAATTTTTACCTTCTGGTACTTTTAAGTCAAGCAAGTCAGTATTTTCCTTGGTATAAGAGCTCTACTATTTGCTGCTGAAACAGGGAGAAAACAAGCTCTGAACTTCGGCTTCCTCGTCCTTCAGCTGTGGGAGGGTTGTGAGCAGCCCTGCACACAAAAGTGTGGGATCACAAGTGGTTTTCCTCATTCCTGGCACCTGGAATGGCTGTTCCTGCAGGAAGGCTGAGCATCCCCCATTGCTCACAGCAATGACAGGAGAATTCTGTCACCACTCCATCAATGGCAATTATCTGTCAGTATTTATCTTTGAGAGTGAGCACACCTCTATCTCCTTCCCCACCTTGTAACTACCACTCTGTTCTGTATTAAAGGAAATCCAGCACATAAACACTACTACAAAGAACTTGGAATCACAGAAATATTAGTGCATGTAAAACCTCTCCATGGCAAGTGTGCTTGTCTGTGGCATTTGTCACAAGAGACCAGAATGAGCAACTTGCACAACCAGCCCTCGAGCACAGACTGGAGAACCCAGAGAGCTGTTTGAGGAGAGAGGACATCATTACCTTAATTAACTCCAAGACAAGATTGCAATTGGTGCTATACAGATTTAGAAGAGAAGCTAAAACATGATCTGCCCAAGATCAGATAAAGCAAGAGCCCAAGAGCACTTACTTCTTAAGCTGAAAGAGATGTTTAAGTCCTGCTCAAGGAGGGACTGAGATAATCACTTTTATCAAATCAGCAAGTAGAGACAAACCAGGAATAAAGCCAGGCTCCCAAGGTATCTGTATGGTGTCATTCCCCACTGACTTTTCCTCTAGTTCAGCTTTCCTGCCATGTTCCCACACCTGAAGGCAGTGCCCCTCCTGAATAATGCTCAACACTGATGCTAAAATATCCAAACCCCATCCTTGAGCAGGCCCTTCCAGCTGGGGTCAATTCCAGTCAATATTATTCCTTCAGCCAGTTTGGATGAGCAGTAACTGCTGACAAGGGAAACAGGTTTGAAGTCCAGGTGTAAAATAAATTCCTTACGTGGGCACTGAACAAAGTGCTTTGTGCCAATCAGCCTCAAATTCCTCGTTTGAAAGGCATCCAGTTTTTCCAGCTTCAAGCTTTTCAGTGACACCTTTTCCAGTGGTAAAAGCACGACTGTAACACTTCAGGGTCCGTCTGTGTGTGTGTGTGTGTCGCACAAACGCACACTAAAATTCAAGACACTCCACCACATAAATCCCACCTCTTTCCTCCTGGTGTCAGGAAAGGACAGTGTGAGCAGTTGAAATAAAGCCACCCTGAGCAGGGCTTGCCCCTGTAGGATGTGGTATAAGGAACAACCAGAGGTTTCCTGCTGTAACTGACACCACCTCCAATACCAAGATTTTTTAATAGCAGCCTTTTAAAAGGCAAAGTTCCCAGTTCAACTCGATTTTTAGTTTGGTTGTTGGATTTCAAATTAAGGGTCTAGTTAAAATCAGCCAAGGAGGGGCTAAAAATCCCCTTTCTTCCATCAGAAAAGCTCTAGTTGTCATTAGAGAAACCACATCTGGATTTTGTCAATGGCTTTGTTTAGTTTTTAAGGGAAGTTACTGTTAAACATTTGTCATCTGAGTGTTTTTCTTAGGAATAAAATTAGAGTCAGGTGGGCAGTGAACCCTAAACTCCTGTTAACACTTGCACAAGTCCCAAGGTAGAGCCACCTGAGGATGAAATCCCAGTCCTGTACCTGCCCCTTCCACACAGAACCTCAGCACCTCTGCAGAGTGAAGGGCCCAGAAGCTGCACAGACACTTTGGTTTGACACACCAGCTGCTGTCCGTGTGTGAAATGGAGCTCAGACACCTGGACTGCCCACCAACCTCATGTCACAACCAAGAAACTGGCTTAGAGGTGCTTCCCTGCAGAGTTCAGCTTGCAAAAACCAGCCCTACGTGCATCCCGTTGTTTGCAAACCAGAGATTAAGTGTTAATTTCTATTTGCAGCGGATCTCCAAAGCAAAGCTGCACCTGTAAAAACATCCCCAGGCAAGCCTTTTTTTCTTAAAAGAAGAGGGGGGGGAAAAAGGTTCATTTAACATCAAGTTCCAAGGCAGAGACTGTTAAACATGCTTTATGTTTTGAAACATGCAAAGTAGGATTTAGCAATTTCCACACAAAACAAACAAATAAGGAAGACTCCTTTGATAATAAAGCCAAGAGGCGAAGCAGTTGTGCCAGGAAACAGCAGGAACCGCACCAAGGACAACAACTGGAGCTCCTGGAAGAGGGTCTGTGGCTCCTCAAGCAGCAGCCCAGGGAGGCTGGAGGCCAAACCATTTTGGAGGAGCTTCACTGTCACCCCTACAAACCCAGGCTGCCAACAGGAGTTGTGGCTGGGCTGCCTCCGAGGTGGGAAAGCTCCCTCCAAACACAATAAGGCTGAAGGAAAGCCTTTGTTATTTTGTTTTTGCTGCCCACTCAGCCAATTTAAGAGTTTACCCCTGGAGACTTATCTTGCAGCACAACTTTCTGTTACCCTGCATTAAGCAAGTATTTCCAAAATTAACTGCTCAAACTCTCAGAAAACTGAACCCAAGTAACTTTATAAAGATAACACCTACAGACTACAACATTATTCAAGAGCAATATTTTCTTTGCCCCAACAGCTTCTATTCTAAAGTCCCTTAAAATTAGTACATTTGAAAAACACAGAGAAAGTTATACAATCCCAAAGAAGAAATAACTACAAGACATTTAGAATGCAAGGAGGTTTTCTCCCATGTAACAGATGAAACCTGGGTGAGGAAGTGAGAAAATCAAAAGGAGGAAAACCCCACGGGTGGATGTGCATCTCTTGGCAACTTTTCCCCCTCTGCCCCTGAATAATCCTCCTTGCATTTTAAACCCTCCATGCTCTATGCCATGCCATACCTGAGCTGCCACAGGTTAGTAGTGCTTTGTTAGTCGATTTGAGGTGCCCAGGAGAGTTTAGTGCATTGCTACAGGAGCCTGGCTCTGAATTCAAGTTATGTGCGCTGGGAGATGCCAGGGGGCTGCAATACAGGTTTTTCCATCTACTGGCTAGAAGGAAAAATACAACAAAGCCATAAAGGTTAGCAAATTGGGTTTGAGACAAAGAGCAAGGTAAAGAACAAGACACAGAGGGATCAAACAGGATTAAATGCTGTCACAGAGGTACCTCTTGACACGCCAGTGACAGGATGTCGCTGGTTTTGTCCCTTCTGAAAAATTCCAGGAATAATTCCTGACAAACCTGGCTTCAAAGGAGCCATACATTTTGGAGAGTTTCAGTGCTGGGCTCCCCAGATGAGTTTTCACCAATATCTGCCACTTCTACCCCCCACCTTCCTTGTAAAGAACTCATTGAACTTTATGTTTACACGTGTGTTATTCTGAAGTTTGAATGCTGGAATCAAGACAGCATTAAATCACAAAAACCATGCCTTTACATTAAAGGAGAGCAAATTAATGTGACAAACAACCATCTGAATTCAATTTATTCAGCACACACACTCAACATGTTCAGGAAAACAACCAAAATAAGCCAGGTAGCAAAACTTAGTGCAGCCATCCTTACTGGAGGTGGAAATGAGCAGGTACAACACTGAGGAAAACACCCAGACTGTGCTCTGGATATATTCAAGGGGTTGCTGAATTGCCCACAGAACTCAATTCTCCCTGTTCAGAGAGTACCAGCTAAGAAAATAATGAAGATTCACCATATAAAAAATACATTTTCTTTTTTATTTCTCCCACATAGTCAGACTGTTTTAGTTAAAAGGAGTGACAGAGTCCAACTAAAGCCTGGAACAGCTCAGACCGAAAACAAAGAGGTCATCAAATGGATTTTCATTCAAATTTTTAAGTGCAGATGTTTTATAAAAGCCAGTGAAGTTTGTTCTCAAAGTGTATTATATTCAATTGTCTCAAATCAGGAATTTCAAGGTTAAACTCAAAAGTAGCCTCATCACAAACAGTGCCAAACACTGTTGGTATGAAAAACACAAATCCACACCAAACACCCCAAAATGATCTCACACTTGAAATCACTGAGGTCAAATTAGTGGCTAAACTGAAATCAGAATATTTGCATTCACATGCAGACAAACCCAGCCAGTATCAAACCCTCAGACAACAACTTTGTTACCAAACTGGAGTTTTATTTCCAGCAGTTAAGAACATCCCTGAACTTCAAAATAAAACCTTCCAAGTGTCCTTGGCTCTCAGGATTTCAGTCCCTTTTTACACACAAACCTGGAGCACATGTGAAAGGACAAAGGGAGGATAATCCACCAGCTTGAGAGGCAGGAATAATACAAACTCATTTTTGTCCTGAGGAAACCCTGCACCAGTTCTAACAGCTCTTCCATCAGGGAAAGGCCAATAAGGGACTGATCCTTCCACCCTCTGGAAAAGCAAACCACAAACCCAAGGTCCCCAGAACACTGCAATAATGGATGTCACAACTCAACAGAAACCCTCCATGTTTTCATTTCAGGCACATGAAGCCAGGGATATTCCCTCAGGATTAAGTGGCACAGCCAAAAGCCACCACGAAGTGCTTTTTAGGGGATGATAAAATTGGAAGGCAAACTTGGTTTCCAAGTGACACACTTTCTTCAAGTTTAATATTTCATTGTTGTCAGCTTTGAGCATCAGACAAGTATTTTACATTTACATCTGGTAAGGGTACAGGAGGAACAATCCCCATCAGAAACACTCAACACCACCAGGATTTCTCACATGGGAAAAAAGCTGCAGTAACAGCTCCCTGGGATCCTCTTCCCCCCCTCCCCAGGAGAACATTTTTTCCTCTACGTATCTTTCCCATGAAAAACGTTTAAATATTCAAATACTTAAAAAATTCCAGAGCCTGCAAACACTAAGAACACATCAAGCCAAGCCAAGGAGGCCAGGCTGCCCTACCTTGGTCCAGCCTGTTGATGAGGGTCCTGCAGGCTGCCTCGATCTCGGGGCTGGGGTTGTCCAGCACTTGGCGGCACCATTTCAGAGGGGACGCTGTTTTCTCCTCTGCAGATTTCCTTGGGGACACGTAGAGCCTTTGCAAGGGTTCAGAGGAGGCAGGAAAAAAATGCTCATTAAATTCAAAGCAGTCAGCCAGCAAAGGATATACCTTAGAGCAGCCAACAGTTGTCCACAGGAAACCAGTTTGAGTTGGAATTGTATGTTACGACATGGAGGCAGAATTTACAACCGCGACAGTAAAATCCAGGGGCTCTTTGGATTTCTCTTTGCAGAGAAAGTCCACAGGTTGCAGCCTGGGTTGTTGGAATGTTCCCCATCACCTGTCACCCCTCCAAAAAACCCACCTGCTGACAAAGGCAGCGAGGCTGGGAGGTGGCTCTAATCCAAGCTACTTCCAGGAGTGTAATTGTTGTATTTTTTTGTTAAAATCCCTCTGGATATTCCACCTGCAGGCACCAACAGCTCTGACACAGTGAAGAGTCAGAAGTCCATTCACAGATTTCAGGGATAAAAGCCTTACATGGAAGATTTAGAAATTCTCAGACAGTTGGGAAGTGGGACTGTATGTTATCTCCCTTTTTTGCTGCTGTAATGTCAGATAAGTTCTCCTCAAGCCTGAGTGTTTGTCAGCTCTATTACACCCACCATCGCTCTGCATATACACATAGGATTAGCCTTATGGAGGGACAGATTTAACCATCTTAGAGCCCTGGATTATTTACCAGGGATTGTGTGTAAAGCAGCATCTTCACCATATTTCCAAAGTACAAAATTCCTCTGCAGAAAGGTCAAAAGCTGTAAGAGCTTTTGCTACACACCAACTCAAGTATTTTATTTACATATCCAGTATCTGTATTTTCAAAGGCAAAAAACCCCAACAAAAAGCAGCTCCCTGTATTTTAACATTTTTGCTATTCAGCAGCACGTTCAAAACTCTTCAAGGGAAAAGCAAAAAAAATCAGTCCTGTGTACACAGAAAACTTAAACTGGTTTTAGTTGCTGCACATCACTTAGAGAACAATACCCTGGTGCAGAGGGCAGTGAGACCTCGACCTAGACCTGCAACTAGATGGTCTGTAAGGTCCCTCCCACCCCAAAGCTTCTGGGACTGTATGATTTGAGGACAGCAAGGCTGGCTCTGGGGTCCCCCCTCTGCTGAGGCTCTCAGGAGCTGCTGGCAGAGTCTTTAGCCCAGCTGATCCCTCTGCACCAGGAAAATTCACACCACAGGTTTCAGGACCTCCTGGGAGAGCAAGGAGCTCTTCCATGCACACAATAATCACACAAGGGTCGGGTTTCCCACCCTCACCTTCCTCTCCTGAACCCCCTCACCTCAGGACCTGCTCCAAGGTGACAAAGAACCCACCAGCAAATTGCCTACAGCCACACTTGGGGAGGGCTGAGCTCACACTGATGTAGCCATAAGGTTTCACCTTCAGCAGAGCAAAATCCAATATTTAAGCATGGGGATGGTGTTAAGATTCCAAGGAATGTCTGCATGCGCTTCAGCTACTCTCTCTCCCAGCACTAACTTCTGACCCTCCTGCAGCAAGGTATGTCGAATCTTTCTGCTCCAATTACTCACCCTCCAACAGACTTCTCAAATTCAATCCATAAATTACTCATTTCCACAACCAAACTAACATAACTCAAAGAGTTCAGTCATTATCCCATTCACTCCTGACACCCCTCATGTTTACAAGACACAGAAACACTGTGGGGCTCTCAGTTGTCGGGTGTCCTGTCCACAACAGCAATGTCTGGCCAAGACACAACATACAAACAACTGGGATATTTAAAATACTGTACAGGCATAAAAATGTCTGTCTGACCTACTGCTCTGTCTCCTGTCCTGTATCCAGGTAGGGATAAATATGGAAAAAGTCAGTCTAAAAGCTCTACTGATGCAGAAACCTCTCCTAGGCTCCTGTGAGTTTGGGGCTACCAGCTGGAGCATCTCAGCGTGCAAGAGCTCTCCAAATACTATTTGTCATTTGTAGAAGGTCATTATTCCCTACTTATTGCCTCCTGACACACCACTCATGACTTTACAGCCTCCACAACACCCCTGTCCTGGTCAGAGCCATCTTTCTCAGGGAGTCAACACTCAGCCTCTTCAGTCACATCTCACACAGAAGCTTTTCCATCCCAAGCTTTACACAAAACCACATGCAAATAGAAAAAAAAAAATCCAAAAGCTAAATTGCTGTTAACAAAACAAATGCTGAGAAACATGAACACAAATATTCCTGAATCTCCAATGTTACCTTTTAGGAAAGCCCCCACAGCGTTTCTGCACAGATAAATGAGCATTACAACCACTCACATCCAATAAAACAGAGGAAGCAAAGTGCTCCCCTCTCTCTGGATTTATTTTACAGTTCAGACCACAAAAGGAGCAGTAAAACCATCAAACAAAAAAAACCCAAAAAACAGGCCAACAGCCTCCTTAGGGCAGGTCACGCTGCTCTTCACTGATTTTAGGTTGAGAAAATCCTGCTCTACTTCAGCAGTCCTTGTTCCTCCCAGCTCCTTCCATGCCTCTGACCCTGTTTTTACCCAGGACTATCCCAGCTGAGGATGGAACACTTGTGTGACTGCCAGAACCTCCTCCACATGGAGCAGAGCTCTCAGAGTCCTCTTGTCTGCCAGAGGACTCTCATTTTTCAGCTGACAAGTCTATTGGCAAGGGATGCTTTCACTCACAGTTTCCCCAAACTCAATTAAGTAACACAATTTTTCAGAGCACTGACAGGCAACTTCTAAAATAGGGGGAATTCCTGTTTGATTTCACAGCACCAGGTTTATTGTTTTCCTTTTTTAAGTAGCTTTGGGGCTGGATTCAACACTCTCAGCACCCTGACACCTCAAAATGTGCTGGCAGAGCACATTCTGGAGCACTGCACAGCCTCTGCTGCTGCACTGAAAGCACCAGCCCCATGAACACACAGCAATATTTCTCTGGATACAATATTTAGAATCAAAAGTCACCTTTTACTACAGATCAGTGTCCCCCTTCAGCAGCCACAGCAGGACCAGCAGATGGGCTAACCCACCATCACACTGCAGGGAGCTAAAACAGCCTTTCCTCCAAAAAAGCAGGGGGTGACGAGGTAAAAAACACACAGAATTTTATTTCTGGGAGGTTTAGCCTCCGAGGCTGCTGGATTTGTCAGGTTAACTGAACCCCAAAAGCATTGGAAAAGCTGTCCTGGGGCACCCCAGGCAGGACCCCCCCCCCCACTGCCTGAGCCAGTCAAAGCCTTTGGGCTGGACAAAGCCCTGAGCACTGACCAAGCTTTACTCTGCAGTTTGTTCCAAGGACTCAGCAGTTTGTGTGAGTTCTGTTGAAATGGCTTTGAATCACATCTTGTTTTGTCAAACTGCAAATGATACTCACTTATTTAGATAGTTACAAGGCCTCATACAAAATGCAGGAAGTCAACATTTGGGCATATATTCCCAGCTTGATGTGTTGGGGTTTTACTGCATAAATCATGAAACATGAGAGAGATTTTTCTTCAGCTTCTGAGAGGAAACCTTTAGATAAAGTATCTTTAATTTCTGCTTACTAACGTTTGTGTTTCAGATACAAAGTATTTAACAACAAACACCTCTGGTAAGAGTCAAGTAGTTGCAGTTCTGCCACAAGCACAACGTGATTGTAAGGCACTCAAAAATAATTTGTGGGGCTCTCTGCACTTTATTCTGATATAACCCAATGTACTAAAAGCAAAGCATCTTCTGGATATAACTACTTTTGGAATCAGCATCACAGGAGGATTTACTGGAGTTAATGGCCACTGCTGCTCTAAATAAAGAGCCCCAAGAATGTAGGGTATACTACAACCTTCTCAACTTGCACAATGCACTGAAAGAAAGCACCTTCACAATTCAGTAAGTCCTCTGAGCAGCTCTAAGTCAGCCTGGCCTGAGAATTTCAGACTCTAACCGCTCAGAATACTCACACTGGCAATCTATAAATCATAAGAAGAGACACCAGGCTGCAGAAAGCTCCAGAAGCGGCACATTAGCAAATTAAACTGAGCGTAAAGTGAAGCCCATCTTTGAAGACACATGCCTGGTTTATTGTACAGCTTCCACAGCACTTGGCACCAGAAGCTGCAGCAGTTCCAAAAACGGCAAACAGCACACTGATTCTCAAACCTCTGAGTTACACACAGTGCAAGGAGAGAGATCTGGGGCAGCTCAGTGGGTTCAGAACAATTTAGCTTTAGAAGATACAACTCTCCATAAAGTACTAAAAGGCAGCTGAATTTGTCTATAAAGCATACATTTCAAACAGATAACACATTTCTTTTCCTTTCCTTTACATATCACATATCAGAGAGTTGATTTTCACATTTATTACTGTGCTTTGCTGTTCTAATCTCAAATCTAAACACTCCTGCTGAACAGAAATACCAACACAGACAAGGCTGTGGTGGAAAGCCACAGTGAATACTGTGAAGGTCCTGAAATGATAGAAACATAAAAGGAAAAAAATCAGAAAGACCCTGTGGCGAACACCCCCCACAAAACCACTCTGCTACTGGCTCAGGTGGAGGTTTGAGCCTTTATTCCCAAGAAAGAGAGAAAAGAAATGCTACTGAGCAGATACTTTCTCGTGTCTATGTAGGGACTAATCCTGCTGCACCCCCCCCCCCCACAATCTAGTCACTGAGTCACGGCAGTTCTAAGGATTTCATCAGCTTAATCCCTGACCCGGCCAACAGTCCCTGCGAGGAGCAAAAGGCACCTTGGGGCAATCTCCGGAGCTGTGCTGAGGATCCGCTGCACGAGGATGCTGAGCAGCATCTGCAGCACACCCAGAGCCCTCTCCCCCACCTTTTTGGCAGCACAGCTGAGTGATTTCCCTGCCCACACACCTCACCGTGCAGAGGTGCAGTGCACAGGGAGCCTCGAGCCCTTCCCCGAGGATTCAGCCCCGCCGTCAGGAGGGATTCACCCGGCAAGGCTGTGCTTCGCGCGCGATGCCAGGGGGAACAGCTGGGCATTCCCTGTCAGGTGACTCTGCAGCAAAGGTGGGTCTGGGATCGCTCCCACAAAGCTGCTCAGAGGGTTTGCAAGATGCTCGTGGACCCAGAGGGTGTCCCAGCCAGGCAGATGTCACACACACAGTGGCCGTGGCCAGCTCGGGTGGCACCAGGGGTAACGTGCTCCTCACAGCAGCCAGAACCACGAAAGGTTTGGGGTAAGTCACCAGGCCGTTATTTAATTCCCCACCTCGGGAAGGCTGGCATACAGCGAGCAGTCTGAGAAAGGAAGACCTTGCAAATTGCTGCTTTTAAGTCACGTCCATCTTGTCAGCAGAGATCGCAGGGAAATAGGGGATGGCCTGGGGAAAGGCACAAATGGGTCACACAGAGCGCAGGGAGTTAAAGTTCTCCCCCAAATGAGAGGCACAAGGTGAGGCACTGGTCCAATTTCTGGGGTTTGTGCAGAACCACATCCTCATTTGGTGGAACTTCTCCAGACTTTCTTTCTCTATATCTGATGCTACAAGCAACCAACAGCAATGATATCTCCAATACTGAATTAAAAGCCTTCAAACTTGAATATAGAAGGTCACTGGACACGGGGTAAGGCTGAAAACACACACTCCCAGGAGAATCCTAAACAGTAATTCTTTGAGCAATCCATGCTCCTCCTCCCTACAAACACTAACCCAAGGGCACCCCACTTGCTGTGTTGAACATGGATTCAAGCAGGAGACAACAAAACACTGAGATGAAGGCAGCACAGGTTGTTGTCAGCAAAAGACAGGGGTTTGGGGAATGAAAACTGTGCAAGGTGTGGATGTAGAAGCAACACGGGTTCACCTGAGTGACAGAGACTCCTTCTTTTCCTCACCCCATAAAAAACAGCCCCACATTAGGCTGAGCAGAACTGTACACTCACAAACACACCCTTAAGATTTTATATATTCTTCTAAAAGAAACTGTAATTTAAAAGAAACATAAAGAGGTTCTGTTGGATGGATTTGTGTGATTGTTGTGGTGTGTTTTGTGGTGTTCCTTTTTTTAAAAAAGCAGGAGAACATCCGTAAGAGCTTATCTGAAGGCCCATGTTAAACCACTGGGATCAAATTGTTAAGCAACAGCAGGAGCAACACAGGGCAGACACAAACACAGGCCTTGTTCCTTCCATCAGGGACAAAACCTGAAGTCGTTCAAGGGAGGCATGGACAGAGTTTGGTTTTCATCCCATCAGAGGGGATGGAGGCAAAAATAGTCTAATCCAGTAAAAAGGAAGAGTCTTGAAAAAATTTAAGGTTTTCGCTTTTGCTATTTCTTGATCTTGGTCTCATCTATTACGACAATAATAAGCACATTTTATAGTCCACAGGGGGAAGGAATTTAAATCATTTCATCATAACTCCAAGTCAAAATTCTCTCTCCCAAGCCTCACCAGGAAAAATAACATCACTTGGTCTGTTCAGCCTGGAGCAGAAGGGACTGAGGGCAGAGCTCACCTGGGTCTGCAGCTCCTCCTGAGGGGCAGCGAAGGGGCAGCTCCAAGCTCTGCTCTCTGTGAGCAGCGACAGCACCCAGGGAATGGCTGGGGCTGTGCCAGGGGAGGG
>JAWWEU010000138.1:19869277-19882299 GCA_035583155.1 Acropternis orthonyx | reverse complement strand
ATGGGGAGTGAGGGGTCAATATGGGGAGTGAGAGAAGGAATGGGGAGTGAGGGGAGGAAGGGGGAGTGAAGAGATGGTCCTGGGGGGAAATGTGGGAATGAGGGGGGAATGGGGAGTGAGAGGGAATGGGAAGCGAGGAGGATATGGGAATGAGAGGGAATGAGGGGGGATGTGGAGAGTGAGAGGGATATGGGGAGTGAGGGGATGATCCGGGGTGGGGGGCTGTAGATGTGGAAAGGGACTGAGAGGGATAAGGGGGTGAGTGGGAGGAAAAGGGAGTGAGGGACAAAAGGGGGGTGAGAGGGGAGGAAAGGAGGGGAGTGAGGGAGAAAGGGGGGAATCGGGGGAAAGGAGGTGTGGGATGGGAAGTGAGGGAGGAAGGGGGTTTAGAGGGCAATGGTGAGGGGGGAAAGGGGATGAGAGAGGAGCAAGTGGGGTGAAAAAGGGGAAAAGGAGTGGAGGGGAAAGGGGCAAATGAGGGGAAAAGGAGCGAGTGAAGGATCAAAGGGGGATTGAGGGGGGAAAGGGGCAAGTAAGGAGGGAAAAGAAGGAGTGAGGGAGGAAAGGGGAGTGAGGGAGAACCAGAGTAAGTGAGGGGGTGATTGAGGGGAAAAGGGGTGAATGACAAGGAAATGGGGTCAGTGAGAAGGGGAAGGGGTGAGTGAAGGGGGAAGTGAGTGAGGGGGGAAAGGGCTGAGTGAGAGGGGGAAAGGGTCTCTCCCTGTGCATGTGATCCAGAAAAAAACACCCAAAGTAAAGCTTATCTGGGATCTCCGAAAGCTCCAGTGAGTGTTAACGTTTCTTCAGGACACTCTTTCATCAGGCAACAATAAAAACACCATCATTCTTCTGACATCCTCCCCCCAGATGTGCGTGTTGGACCCAAACACACCCTCTGGCACCTTTTGATAAGAAGCAGGGGTGGTTTTGCAGTCACCAAGGCCAAGGGGTATGAGCAGAATGTGTTTTATTGTACCAGTTGGCCTGAACACCAAGCGCAGCCCTGACACTTGTGAAGGTTTGTCCTGGTTTTGGCTGGTCTGGAGTTAATTTTGTCTTTCTGTTGTGAATTTTCAGGTGTTCTGGGAGGGTTTGGACTGCGCAGGAAATGGGATCTCTGAAAGCAGAGTGCCCTGTGCCACCACACAGTGGTGCCAGGATGGGTTTGCCTCCATCTCTGCTCAGTCTCTGGCAACACATTTCATAGCTATTAAATATATATTTATTTGATTTCATGTGAAGTGACCTGCTAAAGGTTTGTCCCCACAAGCAGCAAGATCCTGAGTGAATGAAAATGCATGACCTCACGTGTCATGTAGGAGAAATTTGTGTGCAGGACACCCTTCTCCACAAATACATGGGGATACCAGGAAATGGGAAGATTTACCTCTTTAAATAAGTAATTTCTTTTCTGTTCATAAGGGGTAGGTCAATAATTCTTCCAAAGTTCAGACCAAAACAAACTGCGAGGTATAACATTTTAAGAATAGCTGCAGATTCCTTTTGGGTGATACAGGCTTTTAAGGAGGGAAAATGCCATTTTTTATGATGCTACACACAGGTGTGGCTGGCAGTGTTCAGACTGATCCCAGGAAATGTGTGAGGAAGGGACAAGGAGCACCCCCAAGAGCAGCATCCCTTGTTGGACACAGGATTTTCCAGCTCAGGGCGCATGAATACACCAAGGATCATGGGATTGTTCAGGTTGGAAAAGCCCTCCAAGACCATCAAGTCCAACCATTCCCCAGCACTGCCAAGGCCACCAACCCATGGCCCAAGTGCCACATCCACATGGCTGTTAAATCCCCCCAGGGATGGGGACTCCAGCCCTGCCCTGGGCAGCTGTGCCAGGGTTGGACAATGCTTTTTGTGCAGGAATTTCCCCAATATCCAACCTGCCCCTCCCCTGGCCCAGCCTGAGGCCGTTCCCTCTCCTCCTGTCCCTGTGCCCTGGGAGCAGAGCCCGATTCCCCCCTCCTGTCAGGGAGCCACCAGGTCCCCCCTGAACCTCCTTTTCTCCAGGCTGAGCCCCCCCAGCTCCCTCAGCAGCTCCCAACCACAGAGCACTGGGGATCAGGGCTCCCTTTCCCCAGGTAATCACAGGTTTTTAGGGAAACCAGACTGAAATTTTTGGAGGACACCAGACTGTATTTGCTGCTGCAGCTGCTGCTCCCCCTCAGTCTCTCATCCTCCAGCCAAGCCTTGGGTGACTTTGTGGATGGGCCGGCAAGGAGCACAAAAACCACAACCCATGAGCTCAAAGGGCACTGACAGGAGTGTGTGACACGAGACAAAGGGGAGGGAAGGATGTGTGAGCTAAGGCTGTTTATTAGAGCTGAGTGCTGAGGTGAAACAATGCCTACAGGAGACAAAGAGCTGAGGGGAGATGGTGCAGAACATGGACCAATCCTGCTCCCCGTAAGGCCACGTGCACAATCAGGAACTCTGGAACCATCCAGGAACTCTGGGATCAGGGAATAAGGTATTTCTGCAGCTCATCTTCACCTTTGGCACAGGCCCTTCTGCTTTGGTACTTTAAACAATCCCCTGGGACCCTGGTGGAGCTGGGGCTGGTCCCAGCAAGGAACTTCTGGATGTGGTTTTCATAAATTCCTCCCTGTGAGGGTGGGCAGGCCCTGGCACAGGTTGGGCAGAGAAACTGTGGCTGCCCCATCCCTGGGAGTGTCCAAGGGCAGGTTGGACAGGGCTTGGAGCAACCTGGGCTAGTGTGAGGTGTCCCTGCCCATGGCAGGGGGCGCAATGAGATGAACTTTAAGGTCCCTTCCCCCCCCCAATCATTCTGGGATTCTATGGTTCTATAATTCCTGGTGATTCCCAAGAGAAAACAGCAACTCTGGACACTTCTAAGACACAGAGGTTGACTTTCAGGACTTGGTATCCAGCATCCCCAACCTTTGAATTAAGAGCTAAAATGACACAATTCTGATGTCTGTGAGTGCAGCAGCTGCTGGAAGTTCCATTCTGTGAGCATTTGTGCTGTGAATAATTCACAGCAGCAGGAGGCACCGGGAAAAGCCTTGGTGAGGGAGCACAGTGGGATTGGCAGGAGAGGGAATGGAGATGTCCCTTGCGTGGCACTCGAGACCCCTGCCCTCAGAGGCTGGCTTAAAGGAGCAGGTGAAGGACAGTGTTATCTCCCCACCCAGGCAGGAGAAAGGAAGGGAATTAAAGCTGACACACAATTAGAGTAGAGCGAGGCTGCAAGAGCTCCTGGAACCCCATGGAAAGCAAACTGAACTCAGGCAGAAGCTATCTCTAGGCTGAATTTGTGGGGTGAAAGAAGCAGCAATAAGGCTTTTGCTAAGAATTCAAACCCTCCCCAGAATCCAAATTTAGTGTTTAGGGCTTCCTGTGCCCATGTGCCAGCTCCCACAGCCCGAGGTGCACGTGGGAAAGAAGGAAAACCACAATCAGATCCCATAAGCCTGAGGAGCTCTGCCTGACTCCCAGCACCGGGGGCACTCGGGATCTTCCTGCAGTTAAAGCCAGGCAGAGAGGCTCAGCACCTTTGGAAGAGCTTCTCTTTGAGGATGAGGCTGCCTTGTCTCACTGCAGGTGACAGTGTCACCACCAGGTGCCAAACTCACTCATGGCCACGGGGAGAGGGAGAGAGAGAGAGAGAGGGGGGGGGAAAGAACTGCGGGAAAGCGGGAGCAGGAATTCTGCTGTCTTGGCCGGTCAGGAGCTGCTAGCTATATTCCAGAGTGTGCTGCTGTGCACTTCCATGGGCTGCCTTCCCAGCTCTGCAGAACCCTGGAAGCAGATAAGGGGCAGGTGAGCACAGGGCTGGATCCCACACGGAGCAGGGAGTGTGCAGGGATGGGTGGCACAGCCTTGCCAGTCACATCACATTAGGAGGCACATGGAGCAGTGAGGCAGGAGCCCCTTGCCCTCCTCCTCCTCCCTCAGCAGTGGGAGAACAAGAGGCCTCTACAACCCCAGTGCAGAAGCTCTGGTTGCTCCCTTGGTGCCTCCTGCCCCTTCCAGATAATCAGACAAAACCAATCCATGCCAGTTGGCAGAGCGTACAATTCCAGTTTTCCCAAACGTTTCCATCTCAAAGGATCTTTATGTAAAGGAGGAGCTCCTTGTCAGAGGAATGTCACAGCTCTGAACCACCGGGGTCAACCCAGGACACAGGGAGGAGCCTTTAATTACCTTCCAAGAGGACTCACTCAGCCTCTGAGGGACATTTCTGTCATCATTCAAGCCAGCCCCCCTGCCTGTCACCCCCAGGAAAATACCACAGCCTGTTTGTCACCGAGATTCTGGCTCCAGCTGAGACCCCCCACGACCAGCTGGAACGTGTTCCCAGCTAATCCTGCAACAAGGTCACTGCTTCCCACAGGAAGATCCCTGCATGGATCACTCAGGGAACTGTGAGCTCTCCCCCAGCCCTCCTGCTGGCTCCAGAAAGGGGCACTGCAAACTCACCTAGAAGAGCTTCTCGTAGCACTTGTCACAGTGGACAATGTCCCTGTGGATAAAGATTTTATCCAGGAGCTCTCCCATTGCTTTGTGGCAAATCCCACACTGTCAAAGGGAAAATGAGGAGGTTGGATGGTAACCAAAGCCCCACACAGTGAGGACAGAAGGGAGAAAAGAATCTCTGCAGCATTTTATAGCAGGGTGAAGATGTGACCTTTGAGGCTGAACTTCCCTGCAACAGCCAAATGTCCCTGTAGCCTTCTCCTGCCACCCTTCCCATCCCTCCCTCCTGCCACTCTAAACTTCGCAAGGTTTGAGTGTTTAGCCAGACCTCTGCTGGGGCACAGAGGCCACGAAGCAGCAAGTCTGCCCCAGGGACAGGGACATGAGGGTGTCCCTGAGGGTGCTGCTCACAACAAAAGAATTCTCCTTGCTCTAAAAAAACACCTGAAAAACTCCCGGGGGACACAACCAACACTCTACGACTGCCTGACCATTTTTTTGTCCTGATACAGTGCAAGGATTTGGCATCCCTCTGAAAGCCCAAGGATGGAATTTGCAGGGAGCTGCCCCCTCCCACACCCCTGATGCCAGCAGCAGAGGGAGGGCAGGCAGCAGGGAGGCTTACCCTGAAGCAGTACTCGTGGCAGTGGATGTTCAGGTGCTCGATGATGATCTTGGGGCAGTCTCGGATCTCACGGCTGCAGTAAGTGCACACGGGATCGCTGGGCCTGGGGGGACAGCACAGTGGATTCCTCAGGTCCCAGTCCCTGCACTGCTGCCAGAGGTTGTACCAACCACCAGCACTGCCCTCTGTGAGCAGCTGCTCCCACAAGGGTGTCACCGTGCCAGGTGACAGCACTGTCAGGGATGCAGAGACCACAGCAGCAGGGTAGGACAGATCTTGGAATCATAGAGTGGTTTGGGTTGGGAGGGAACTTAAATCTCATCTCCTTCCACCCCCCTGCCATGGGTAGGGACACCTTCCACTAGCCCAGGTTGCTCCAAGCTGCATCTAACCTGGCCTTGGACACTCCCAGGGCTGGGGCAGCCACAGCTTCTCTGCCCAACCTGTGCCAGGGCCTGCCCACCCTCACAGGGAAGAACTTCCTCTTAATGTCCAATCTAAGCCTATTCTCTATTAGCTGGAAGCCATTTCCCTCTGTCCTGTCACTCCAGACCCTTGGAAATAATCTCTCCATCATTTTTGTAGGTTCTCCTCAGGTCCCGGAGGGTCACAATTAAGATCGCCCCAAAGCTTCACTTCTCCAGGCTGAACAATTCCAGTTCCCTCAGCCTTTCCTCACAGCAGAGCTGCTCCATCCCTCTGATCACCTTGGTGCTTCCTCTGACCTCTCTCTCTCACTTAGAGTTGATGTCACTGCGTTTTCCAAAGGTCATTTACACTCCACCTGCTGTTTCACCAAGCACACACCAACATCCTCCAAAAGCAAAGCCTTCCAGTCATTTCTGCTTTAGAGTTTGCTGAACCCCCCAGGGCAGCCCCAACCTGTCCCACCTGAGCAGGGGAGTGCTGGACAGGTAACTGTGGTGGCTGTAGCTGGCTCTGTCCAGGTCAGTCAGATCCACAAGGCTGCCAGTGGAGATGAAGAAAATATCAGTACTTTGACAATGATAAATGGGAAGAGAATCTCGGCTGGAATCATTAATCATGAACCCAACGATCTGGAATGTCCCAACACCTGTTCCTTGGGGAGGAGGACCCCAGATTTCCTTCCCAGCACAGGACAAAAGGAGGGACATTTAATTACCTTCAGAGACAACTCTCCACCTCTAAGGGACATTGGGAACATTCTGGAGGAGGGAGAGGGCAGGAGAAAGCAGCACCTTTCCTTTGCACTGCAGCATTTCCCAGAGCAGCAGGTCAGGCAGCCGGTGCTGGGAATCCCACTCCACGGTCTGGGAAATGCAGCTCAGGAAGGGGCTGAAAGCCAGTGCAAAGGGAAGGTACTCCCTCTTGCTCTCTCCCTTCTCCAGGATATTCCTGACTCCATGCTCCCACCCCTTGCCAGCCATCAGACCGCTCCATCAATGGGGTTCTCTCATTAAAATATCAGAAAAGGAGCAGGGATACAAAGAGGGGGAGCAGGACAGGAGGAGGGGGAGCAAGGGCTCCTCTGCCTGGGCTCTGCTGTCACAAGCCCACAGAGAGTGTCCAACGGCTCTGGAATCAGGACATGCCCAGGCTGTGACCCAGAGGTGTTTTCCAACATATTTTCCACTGGCAAAATCCTGCACTGGTGGCTGGACCAGCAAAAATCCTGCCTCCAAAACACTCACCAGCAAAACCCCCCTGGCCTCACCAGGGCCCTGATATTTCCATCTGGCTGCTAAAGCAGCAGTTTTTTTTTTTTCATTGCCAACTCCCAAATCCTGCCCTGTTCTTCAGCAAAAGGCATGGAGCACATCCCTTGTCTCACCCAGCTGAGTGTTCCCTCCCTGCCTGGCTTTCCTGGATATTTGGCTTGTCTTTGGCTGCTGACAGTGGCTTCGCTGAGCTCTAGGACAGGCTGGAGGTTTACAGTGTGTAATCAGTTCCCCCAGGAACGCCAGCACAGCGCCCACGGAGGCCCAGTGCCGGCAGGGAGGCATCGAACTGGTGTCAGCTGGCTGCCACATCCCTGGAGGATGGGCCAAACTCTGCTCTCAGACCCACCAGGGCCAACCTGGAGCAGCTTCACTCAGTTTCCTTTGAGCAGAACACAAAAGACTGAAGATTTAAGCTTGAAAACGGCCTCATTTAACTTTTTTTAATCGCATAAATAACTTTGGTTTTGAGTGAGAGCTCCCAACCTCCACGTTTCCCTCAACCAATTCCAATCATTTATGTGCTCAGGTGTCCAGCAAAGCCTCACAGCGCCAAATGAACCCGCCTAAAAACCTCCCGTGGGGTGTTTCCATCCTCCTCAGGGAACCCACCCGCTCCAAGGGGCGCTTCCCTGGGAAGTGCAGGGATACAGATCCTCCTGTCACCACTAGAGATGGCTGGCTGCAGGGATCCCAGCTGACCCTCACCCCAATAACCACCCCCACCCAGGGCTAATTAGCTGCGGAACCGTGCTGGGTGGGTGGGATGTGCGAGTGGGCAGAGCCACGGGCTGTGCTCACACGAGTGTCCTGGACACCCCTCGTACCTTCCGTAGCGTGGGGAGGCTGAAGACCCGCCGGTGTTCACGTACTCCTTCACAAAGAGGATCCCTCTCCTGGGAACCAGAACGGGAAGCATTTGCATGAGAAAAGAGTGGAGCTAATGAGAGCCAGCCCAGGGCCGTGTGTGTGTGTGTGTGTGTGTGTGTGTGTGTGTGTGTGTGTGTGTGTGTAAGGGAGCACATGTGTGTGCTGGGACATGGAGCAGGACGTGCTGTTTTTCTGGGATAAATCCTGAATATCAAGCGTTGTTGCTAAATAACACCTAAATGCGCTCCTCTAATTACCCCCACCGAAACAAATCAAGTTAATTAGAATGAATGGGATGCAGAATGTAACCCTTTCATCCAGTTATCCGCTGTTGTGCGAGGATAAGTCTCTCCCAGCCCGTGTCAGGATTATGCACACAATGAGCACGCAGAGCTCGTGGTTCTGCCTTTAGCATCGGGCACTTCCCGGGAACTGCCCTGCCTCTGGAATATCGCCAGTGTTTGCATTCAGTACAAGCTGCTGCTGGTTTGTCTGGGGATGTTTTCCCTTCCCCAGCTGATGTCCCCTTGCATATTCATGTTCCTCCCTCTCTGCAATTCCACGCCCCATCTGTGTGAGCTCTGCCCAGGCTGTGCCCTGTGCCCCCGGCTCTGCCTGCAACCATCACATGAACTAATCAGGCTCTCCCTCCACGGTGCATTTTCACTGCTGCCTAAAAGCCACAGTTAATCCTCTGCTCCTACACGAGCAAACTAAGCCCTGTCAGAGCTGAGGAATGAAAAGTGCTTTTTTTATTTTTTTTTTTTTTTAACTGAGAAAGGACACTTTCTATATCACAGAAACATGAATCCCAGAATGGTTTGGGTTGGGAAGGCACCTTAAAGCTCATCTTGTCCACCCTTTGCCACAGGCAGGGACACCCCCCACTATCCCAGGTTGCTCCAAGCCCTGTCCAGCCTGGCCTTGGACACTCCCAGGGATGGGGCAGCCACAGCTTCTCTGGGCAACCTGTGCCAGGGCCTGCCCACCCTCCCAGGGAAGGATTTCTCTCTGATCAGGGTGCTGTGGCAGCCCCACCACAGCCTGGCACCCCTGCTGGAATCTGCTTTGCTTGCTCACCGGTGACAACGGGGCAGAGTGTCCCAAGAGCCTGTGATGAGTGTGTGGAATGGGGAGCTCCATCCTGGCCCTGCAGGATGGGCTGTGGAGGGTTCCTGCTCTTGCCACACCACAGAGAAAGGACAGCTTGCACAGTGACACCCTGGTCTCTACAAAAGGCACCTGCAGAAAAGGACCCAGCCCAGCTCTCACTGTGGGTGGCTCTGCCCTCCACGGCCACATCTGTGCTCACAGCCAGAAGTGGCTGAGGGATGCCCTGTGGTCCAAATCATAGAATCACGGAATCATTAAGGTTGGAAAAGACCTTTAAGGTCATCAAAGTCCAACCACCGACCCAGCAGCACCACCGTGTTCAGCCCTAAACGCTGCTCCCAAATGCCACATCCACATATTTCCTGATCACTCCAGGGGCTGTGACTCCACCCCTGCCCTGGGCAGCTGTGCCAGGGCTGGACAACCTTTTCCATGAAGAAATTTTCCCTAATATCCAACCTGACCCTCCCCTGGTGCAGCTGGAGGCCAATTTCTCTCTTCCTGTCCCTGTTCCCTGGGAGCAGAGCCCGACTTCCTCTCCTGTCAGGGAGTTGCAGAGCTGGAAGGTCCCCCCTGAGCCTCCTTTTCTCCAGGCTGAGCCCCCCCAGCTCCCTCAGCCACTCCTGCTCCAGCCCCCAAGGTCTTGTCTGAGGGTCCCAGAACTGTCCCCCAGGGCTGGAGGTGCCTCAGCAGTGCCCAGCACAGGGATGGGCACTGCCAGGCTCCCGGGCTGCCTCCCCCCAGGATGGGATTGTGGCCCCCTCGGCTCTTTACCCGGCAGTGCTGGAGTCAGGAGGGTACCCGGAGCCTGCTGGGCTGCTGTGGGGGCTGCAGAGCCTCTCACTGGAACCAGAGAGGAGCCTGGTGGGAGAGGGAAAAGTCTGTGAGCCAGGGCAGGATGCAAGCTGGATCCCAGGAGAGGACCTGCTGCTCCTGCTGGGAGGGCAGCTTGATATTACAGCCCTTAACTGGCACCAAACCAGCTCCTCTGTCCTTTTCCGTGTGCTTCCCTGGGGAAGGAATTTGGAAAAGTCTCATCTACAGGGCCATGGGAGAGAAGATCAAACAAGATCTTCCAAGAGGTACAGACTGAATGAGTCAAGCAGCCTGAATGGGAGCAGCTCCGGGTTGGAATGGCACAGGATGGCCAGCAGGAGAGGAGGAGCTGGGACATGCCAACAGCACTGTCCCCACTCAGCCATTTGAAAAGCTGCAGAAAAGTGGCAAAACTATGGAAAACAACTTTTACCACTGGCTCAGCAATGAGACCTGGTCTGTTTGCCTGGCAGGGATGAGGCTGGTCTTTCCTGGAGCCATTCCAAGGCTATCCAGGGAGCTTATGGCTCCTCCTCACACCCACAACATAGTCCCCAGGACAGATCCAATGCCCAGCCCTACACTGGTGGCCCCATGTGTGTGTGGATGGGCTGGCACTGCCATGAGGGGCTGCAGAAAGCCCAGGGCAATGGTATTCCATCCTGGATACGTCCTGCCCTTCCAACAGCCTTGTTCTGGGAGCGGTTCAGTCTTTTCATCCTTGACATTCTGGGGACAGCAATCCTGTCTCTCCACATCCCTCTGAGCTCTTTTTTCCTGTATCAAAGGCCAATTCCTGGCCAGGAACCAGCTCTCTATTCTCCTGCCCCTCTGTTCTGGCATTCCACATGGTGGAAAATCTCCAGAGACCAGAGATGGATATATCCCAGACCCTGTGCTGGGCCGCTTTTGCTAGGAATGGGTTAAGAGTAGGTCTGTGCCTCTGGATCACACACACACTCCCTGGAAACCATTCCCGTCTCTCTCAGCTCTTGGCTTTGCTTCCTGGCCTCTCTTCCCCAAGTTTCCTGGGAGTCTCCCTCACAGCCATCTCAGCTCCCCGTTTACCTGGTGCTGTTATAGTTTAAGCTGTCCATGTAGAACGGCACCCTGTGGCTTCTCTGGGACATGGGCATGGTGGGATCCCTGGGAAGGGAGTCATGGCTATGGAAAGGAAGCGGAACAGTCTCAAGCTCTGACTTTGAGCACATGAGGGGTCCTCAAACGTGCTCACACTTGGCTGAACGTCCCTGCTGGGCCCCAAAGTCTCCCCCCCCACATCCAGGGAATGGGGACACCCAGATCCTGAACTAACGTACAGCGGGATGGGGTTGGGATTGGTTTGGATGCCCCCCAGACTCACCGCCCAGCCGGGGGGGAGAACTCGCCGTGCCCCCTGGCACCGTCATATCGGCTGCTCCTGGGGCTGCTGCTCCCGGAGGAAACTCTCCCTTCGGAATAATCCGGGCTGGGCCTGCCGAGGAAGCACAAAGCCCTGAGCACGTGGCAGCCGAAATCCCTGGAATGCCCCCTGGGCAGTCACTCCCACGGCCCTGGCACAGCCTGCCCTGGGCCGTGGCTGGAGTCACCACGCCTGGAAGTGTTCAGGAAACGCGTGGATGCGGCACTTGGGGACATGGGTTGGTGGTGACCACGATGGGGGTTGAGGGCTTTTCCAGCTGTAAGGATTCCATGATTCCATCATGCTTATTCTGTCCATGTGCATATTCTGTACCCGTCACACACACACACACCACACCCCCTGGCCAGGAGAGCAGCTCCAAACCCAACCCCTGAGCACTGGGATATGCCCAATGGATGTATCCAATATTACTTCCTTTCCCAGCACTGACCAAACCCATCATGCACCCCCTACCCGTGTGCCCTGCTGGCACATCCCTCTGCCAGTCCTGCCCCTCTTCCCTTTTCCAAGGCAGAATTCCTTCCAGGAATGGCTTTAACCCACGGGCACAGCTCAGGCTCGTGGTCACTGTTTCCTGGCAGGGGCACAGATTGTGTTTGTGTTGTCTCTCAGCTCTTGGGTCCTGATTAAAACTTCAGGAAACTGGAAAACTCAAGCACTGCTGCAAATCCATGTGGGTAACGAGAGGGAGGGAAGGGCTGAGCTCAGCAGAAAATGAGAAAAATCAGGGAAAAAGAGAAAACTAAAGGAGAAAACCCTGCTCAGGGCCAGACAGGAATTTGGTGTGTGGTGTAAACCCAAGGGCAGGAGGTTCCTGCACTGCAGGGACGCCTCAGTGTCACACAGTGCCAGGGGTGGGGGACAAGAGGCTGGGCAGGGCTGGTCTGGCACAGTTTTTTTAGTCCTAATCTGCAAATGCCTCCAGATGGGAGCTTTGGAGCCCAACTTTTTGCAAAGTGCTGGAAGAGGTGAGGGTCATACTCAGATCGTGTGAGGGCAGGGTTAGGTGGGATAGTGGGAAGGAATCCCTCCCTGTGAGGGTGGGCAGGCCCTGGCACAGGTTGGGCAGAGAAGCTGTGGCTGCCCCATCCCTGGGAGTGCCCAAGGCAAGGTTGGACAGGGCTTGGAGCAACCTGGGATAGTGGAAAGTGTCCCTGCCCATGGCAGGGGGTGGATGAGATAAGCTTTAAGGTCCTTCCCAAATCAAAACATTCTGGAATTCCAAGATTCTGTGAAATGGTGTCTTGCACCCTCCCAGCTGAGGTGAGGAGGATCTCAAGGCTCCCAGCAGGACGGTGTAAATCCCAAGGCTTAGAGCTGCTGCTGCTGATGTGGGAATGTCTCCCCCGAATTTCCTCACCCTGTACTTTGTCCCAGGTGCACAACCCTGTGACAGGCCAGATTCCACGATGATTTAACACCATTGCTCCCTCTGGGAACAAAATCCTGCTCTCACTTCTCAACACATGATGGAGCAAAGTCTCTGCCAGATCCCCCCATGCCAACGGCTTTTCCCAGCCTCTGCATCCTAAACCCTTCATCCCCAAACCTTTACCTCCTGGTGCTGAACACTTGGCTGTCCACGTAGCCTGGAATCCTGTGGCTGGGAGCTGAGCCAAAGAAGGGCTGGGGGTCCTGGTACAGGGGCATGGGAACAACACCCTCTCTGGAACTGAAGTTGGACCTGCTGGAGGATTAAAACCAGTTGTACCATAAGACAGTGACTGTTCTTGCTCTGAGCAGCACACAGAGGTGCTCAGGGTCTGCTGGGGCTGGATCCTGCCTCTTCCTGCAGGAAAGATGGAGAACTTGGGACAGAGCACAGCGTTAAGAGAAACGTGGAATGCCAGAATGGGTTAGGACGGATCTTAAAGCCCATCCATCCCACCCCCTGCCATGGGCAGGGACACCTCCCAACAGCCCAGGTTGCCCCAAGCCCTGTCCAGCCTGGCCTTGGACACTCCCAGGGATGGGGCAGCCACAGCTTCCCTGGGCAACCTGTGCCAGGGCCTGCCCACCCTCA
>JAWWEU010000138.1:19851023-19869177 GCA_035583155.1 Acropternis orthonyx | reverse complement strand
CCTTCTCCACGTGAATATTCCCAGTTCTCCCAGCCTGGCTCCAGAGCAGAGGGGGCTCCAGCCCTGGAGCATCTCCAGACCTGCCCTAAAAGCAGAAGGTGAAGCCCCAGCCAAGCCCCTGCCAGGACCCCTCCCCTCCTCTGCCCCCACGAGGACACTTTCCCTGCCCCGTGACCCGAGCACAAGAAATGCTGAGGCTGTAACACCTTGGAATTAAAGCTCCTGCTCCCCTTCCCCATGGATCTGCCGTGGGATGAAGGACAAACATCCCGTGCAGAGGCGGGATGTGCCAGTGCCCCATCCCTGGCTCCCAGCAGCACAACCACGATGACATCAGGGATTTTCAAGCATTAGGGTGTTGCTCCAGCCCCAGATCTCCCTCTGTGATCTCCTCAGGCTGCAGCACCAGCAGCAGCCGGGCTCAGCTGAGCTTTGTTCCAGGTGATCCCAGCTGAAATAAGCAGGAGAGGAGCTGGAGTACTCGCAGAGCCGCACCCTGAGCTCTGAGAGGGCACAGGGGTGTCCAGCTGGGGGAAATTCCAGAGGGTTAAAGCGGGCTGTTAAAATGCAGCCCAGCCCCTTCCTTGGTAAAGCATCCTCTGCTGCAGGGCTCCAGCTGACAGTGCAGCTTTATTTTCAGTCACCCCTGAGTCATCCCATCGTTTGCTGAAGGTTTGTCCCTGTTCTTTCCTGAAATAACAGTGACTAATCACCTGCCCTGGCCAGCCTTGCAGGTACAAGAGGTCCTCAAACACGCAGAGGGACACCCCAGAGTCCAAGGACTGTCTCCTTTCCCGGTGTGAACACACTGCTCCACAAGGAATGTTCAAAACCTGGGAAAAAAAAAAACCACAAAAGGCACTTATTATGAGCACCTGAGTATTAAACAGTGAAAGAAAAGGATAAGGAGATGCCAAACCAACACACCCAGAAGGTGTTTTTAGAGGTGCATCTCCCAGTGTGGGCAGCAGGGCAGGGCAGGGATTGTGCCCCTCTGCCCCCTCAGGTGGGACCCCCCTGCAGAGCTGCCTCCAGCCTTGGGGTTCCCAAAAGGAAGGACATGGAGATGCTGGAGAGAGTCCAGAGGAGGCACCAGGATGGTCAGAGAGATGGAGCAGCTCTGCTGGGAAGGAAGGCTGGGAGAGCTGGGATTGTTCAGCCTGGAGAGGAGAAGTTTTGGGGTGACCTCATTGTGGCCTTCCAGGACCTGAAGCGTGACAAGAAAAATGGAGAGGGACTATTTCCAAGGGCATGGAGTGGCAGGACAAGGGGGAATGGCTTCCAGTTCAAAGAGAGTGGGTTTAGATTGGAATATTAGGAGGGTGGGCAGGCCCTGGCACAGGTTTGGGCAGAGAAGCTGTGGCTGCCCCATCCCTGGGAGTGTCCAAGGGCAGGTTGGACAGGGCTTGGAGCAACCTGGGCTGGTGGGAGGTGTCCCTTGGAACTGGAGGAGCTTTAAGGTCCCTTCCAACCCAAACCAGCCTGGGGTTCTGTGAGTTGTGAATTGCAGTCCTGGGGAGGGGCAGCACCACTCCGTGTCCACGGTCATTCCAGAGCTGAGGTTCCCAAGGCTCCTCCAAGGACATCGCTCTGCCATGGCAGCACCTGCCTGGGATGGCTGGTGGAACATGGAATGGGACCTCCCATCTTTCTCACATGGATCAGGAGAACAGCAGAGGATCGGAGAGAGCAGATTCCACGGAATATGTAGTAAATGTTATATTAAATTATAATCACATACCCCAGAGCTTTATCTTTTATTTTCCACTAAGGTGAGTGGGATAGGAACACAATATTTGTTCTTTTTCTTTCCCCCCTCCCTGTGGAAAAGGCTTTTCATCCTCTTTGTTCAGTTCAGTTCAAAGTAGCCCTGGCCATTCCTGCAGGGAGCTGGGATTTCCAGGCCTGCTGTGTCACTACAGCCCCCAGTGCCCCCAGCCAGCTCCCGAAGCTCAGGAAGCACCTCCGTGGTGCTCAGCAGCTTCGGCAGGGAGGGACAATCCATCCCCAAGGAGGTTTTTGTGGATTTATTCCATTTAACCCCTCAGACAAACCACTCTGTCCACGGCACAGCTGGATGTCACTCCCAACCAGCAGCCACAGAAAGCCTGATGGGTGTTTTTCCTCCTCATAATTAAGGGAGCAGATTCCATTCTTAATAACATGGCATTTTGAAGTCCCAGCAGTGGCCAGAGGCAGGAGCTTTCCTGCCAGCCAGGAGGAGCACCAAGGGGGCTGCTCGAACAGCATGACCAGGTCACCCCAGAGCAGAGGACAAAAGGTGCCCAGGAAGGCTGGAGACAATCAGAGCAGGAGCACCTTCCACAAGAGGTTTGGGGATAAAGGGTCCAGATTTATGCTGGGGACACATTCAACGTGCAGAGAGTGTGAGTTAAACGTTCACCAGCTCATGGGGCTTTGGGACAAAGGCCCCAAACTCGGTGTCACGGGCAGCACCAGCCTCACCTGGCCAACAGCACGGGGGACCTGTGCAGCTCTGGGGCAAACCCTGCGTGGGCTCAGGGCAACAGCACAAAAAGTCCTCTCAAAATCAGTCCTGAGCAGGTCCAAGAGGGGCAGGGAAAGCCTGGAGCCCAGCCTGGAGCGGTGGGAATGTCCTGTTGCTCTGCTGCACCACCACAACCTTCTCCAGGGACACACACACACACACACACACTCCTGGAGCAGGGGAGGAGCAGGAAAAAAAAGAGCCTTTTCCTCCATTTCCAGTTAAAAACATTACTGTCTGTAAAAACTGGAGGTAAATTTCAGCCTGGATTCTCCTCTACAAGAAAAGCACAGACACCCCTCCCTCCCACGGAGAAATCCCACAGCTTGATCCTTGTTTCCCTGCCGTTCCCCTGCCTCCCTTGCACCCTCAGCAGCTCAGCTGGGATCAGTGAGACGTGGGACTGACATCACACGAGGAAGCTACAGCCACAGAAACTTCTCATGGGGTGGAGACAACGCCTGAGAGGAGAAGATTTAAAGATCTCACAGCATTTGGCTTAGAAAAATAACTTCACAGAGGAAACAGAAGTGCCACTGCCAGCAAGAGGGGGGGTTAAACCAGCTTGTGAAACCTCCAGCTCATTCCTGCCCAGAGCTGCAGCACCAACACCTTCAGAAACAGGGATGGCTACGAGGAACCTGCCCAGCTCTAGGAATCCAACTTCCACGGGAAGGTGTTTTTTCCCCACGTAATTCTTGCCATTCCTCCGACAGCAGCTCGGCACAGCTTGCATTGGAACGGTTACTAAAACACATTGTTTAGTTTTTGGGGTGTTTTTTAGTATTTCTCAGCAATTCAACCCCCCCCCCCCTCCCCAAAGCCCCCTGCAGAGCTCTGAGCTGCACTGGAGCACCTCCTGCCTTTCCAAGCCCACCTTTGTGCCCTTTGTGGCCCCCAGCCCTGCACTGCAGCGCTGAGGTGACACCAGAGCAAGGAGGCTGTAAAACCACTACACCCATTTGTCACAAGGGAACCCAGCTGGTTTTGCGTGGGGCGTCACTGCCAAGCTCTGGCAGAATGCCAGACCTCACCTTCCTAATAGCAGGGAATTGTCTCTCCCGGATTATCCCGTGCTGGAATACAACAGCCTCGCACGGACACGCCTGCACAGGGGGTCAGGAGCTGCCAGCAGGGACAAAGTGATCTTGTCAGCAGACACAGGGCACAGAGAGCCTGGCAAGGTGCCACTCTGAGCCAGTGCTGTGCCAGGAGGGAGCAGCACCCTCCCCAAGGGAGATGCTGATTGGTTTTCCATCATTTCCCATCAGCAGCTTCCCCCGGAGCTCCGAGGCAAACAGGCTGAGTTCCCTCTCCCTACGAAGGGCCAGGTTGCACCACACTCACCCTCCCTGGGGCTGGCACCTTCCCGGGATTTGCACAAGCCCCAGCGAAACTCGGGAAGGGTCCAGCCCATTCCTGGCTCTGCAGTGCTGAGAGGGGTGGGGACATCCCAGCGCCTGCTGCTCCCCTGGGATCGGCACATTGGGAGAACAGGGATGGGGAGCTACGGAGCCAAGAGGCTTCCACGGCTTCCCTAAAGGCGGTTTGAGCGCTGGAATGTGTCCTGGATCCCTGTGTTTCTAAGGTCCCACAAGGCTTGGGGGATGCAAACATTTTCCTGCACCCAAACCTTGTGGAATGGTTTGGGTTGGAAGGGACCTTAAAGATCATCCATTGCCACCCCCTGCCACGGGCAGGGACACCTTCCACTATTCCAGGTTGCTCCAAGTGCCATCCAACCTGGCCTTGGACACCTCCTGCATCCCCAGCTCCAGCTGGAGGGCAGCTCCCCCCGTGGCTCTGGGCCTTTCTGCTCACTGGCCATGCAAGAGAATTTCGGAGCAGATCTTTCATCAATTTTTCCTCTTCCCTGTTTCCTTTCCCCTTTCCCTTTCCCTCTCCTTTTTCCTTTCTGGAGGTGTGCCTGGACAAGAGCTTCCCCCACGCTCCAAGGGCAAGACTGGAAGGAATTCCTTAGGCTGTACAATCCTCCTGAGCACGTTGGTTTGCAATCTCCCTGTAAAAGGGGGGTTTGGTTACCTGAACTCCACCCAGAAAAGCACTTTTATTCCTGTCTCCCTTCTCCTCCCTTTCCTTTCTGTAGGATAAGCAACAGATCTCTCCTTTATCCCTCCCGCTGCCAAAACCAGTCTCAGGTCAGCAAAATTAGGAGCTGCAGCGAGAAAAAGCCAGGAAAGCTGAGGGAGAGAGATAAGAAGTGTGAGCAGGGTGCTCCAGGGAACTCTTTGGAGGCTTGAGGAGCTCCTGGTGAGTGTTGCTGCCAAGGACAAACTGCACCTGACCTGGGATATTTGGAAGGAAAATTTGATAATGGCAGTTTCACTTCACATCCTCCTCCTGCCTGACACAGCTTGGGTTGGGAGGGACCTCAAAGCCCATCCATCCCACCCCCTGCCATGGGCAGGGACACCTCCCACCAGCCCAGGCTGCTCCAAGCTCTGTCCAACCTGGCCTTGGACACTCCCAGGGATGGGACAGCCACAGCTTCTCTGCCCAACCTGTGCCAGGGCCTGCCCACCCTCCCAGCCAGCAATTCCTTCCCAATATCCCATCTAACCCTGCCCTCTGGCAGTGGGAAGCCATTCCCCCTTGTCCTGCCACTCTTGGAAATAGTCCCTCTCTATCTTTCCTGTAGCTCCTTCAGGCCCGGCAAGGCCACAGTTAGGTCACCCTGGAGCCTTCTCTTCTCCAGGCTGAACAATCCCAACTCTTCCAGCCTTTCCTCAGAGCAGAGCTGCTCCGTCCCTCTGATCATCTTGGTGGCCTCCTCCAACAGATCCACGTCCTTCCTGTGCTGAGGAGGTGTCACAACAAAGAGACACCAGGCAGGAAAGAACAGAAGGATCTTGTTGGCTTGGCCAAGAAAACATAAGATGGGATTTACGCTCATGAGGATGAGAAAATGATTTGGGAGGAGGAGGCTGGAGCAGGGGTGGAAGATGCCACGGATAAAGGAAGGTTCTCCTGCACTGTGGCCAGGGACAGAGGCACAGTCAGGCTCCAGCAGAGCAACAAGCCCTGGTTACTGGTGTTTGGGAAACAGCAGCTCGTTGGCAGCCAGAAGCAGCGCCCTAATTACAGGGAGAGCAACCAACCCAACCTGGGTGTGACTCCTGGGCTTCCCTCCCTGCCCAGCCCAGGGAACTGCTCTCCCCCATCCCAGAAAAACCCGGGATTACCCTCCCTGTGTGAGGGAATTCCGCTGCTTTCATCCCAACTGGCTTGAACTTCCAGTGCATCTTGTTTTGGAGCACCTTCTGGTGGTCCCTCCACCTCTTCCCTTGACAGGCCTCCAGAGGCAAGGGGAGACGAGGAACCGTGTCCAAGGACTGGCAGAGATTTTTGGGACACATTGAAGCAGGTCTGGCTGGGAAATGCCATCTAGAGGCCAAAAGTGCCCTTGCTGTGGTTTGACACAACCCTATTCCCTTCCCACCTTTCGGGGGTAATTCCAGGAGGACAAGCTGGCTGATCAGTGCCAATCACAACTGGCCCAGGCAACTGGTCAAGATCAAGGCCAAGGTTGGTAAAACGAGCTCTTAAAGCAGCACATAAAAATTCCCAGGAAAAAACCCCAAAACCCAACATAAAGCTCTCCAAGAAAACAGCCAGAGGTTTGAATTTTATAGGACTCCAAAAGCAGATCAAGGTCACAGTTGTTGGTGGAGGTTGTGGCTGCCCCATCCCTGGAAGTGCCCAAGGTTGGACATGGCTAGTGGAAGGTGTCCCTCCCTGTGGAACTGGATGGGCTTTAAAGTCCCTTCCAACCCAAAGAATTCCAGGATTCCATGATTTGATGAGTGAGGGAGGCATTTTCCATAATGCTGGAATTTGAAACACCAGAACTCCCAGGAGGCAGGAACTGGCACGGAGAGAAATTCCACCTCTAACCTAAACACTGCAGAACAAACCCCAGCTGGAGCACTTAGAGAGATTATAGGGCAGAGAACACTTAATATATATATCAAACCAAACTGCATCGTGACCATTTCCTGGTGGAAAAGGGGGTTTTTCATGGATTTGGTGGTCAAAGCAACGAAAATCAGCAATAAGAGGTCAGAGAAGACGAGCTTTGTGCTGCAGGAGCTTCCAACTACTGTAATTCCTGTGGGAAAACAGGGTGAGTTGCCCAACGCCAACCACAGCAAAGGGAATCATCTCCCCCCACAGAGGGGATCATTAAATCTGAGGTGGCCAGAAGGGGATCTGCCCTTCCAAGGATGGCACACACAACGAGGAATTCATCTCTCTGTGATTTATTTGGGTTCTTCTGGGAGCAGAAAGAGGCTCCTCGTGAACAAAGGGACAAGTCCTTACAAAGAGAGGCCTTTCCTCAGGTCTTCTGACGGCTCAGTGGGGAGCCAAATCCCCCCCTGACCACGGAGGAGCTGCAATGGTTCAAGAGCTGGTGGCTCCTTGGCACGTGCTGCTCCTGGCTAGAGAAAGGCCAAGGTCAGAGGAGACCCAGCCACGAGAAGGGGTTGGTTCCCCAGCCCTGGGAGGAGGTGGCCGATGTCACCAGAGCAACAAAACACGGGCCAAACGTGGAGATGGGAGAGCCAGGAACGCCCAGTGTGCCACCTCGGGACGGAAGAGGGCACAGCAGGGTGTCTATGCACAGCCCAGAGAGTTCAAAACAAGAGGTCACCTTCAAGAAGTGTTGGCGCAGCTCCTACGGGGGGTGGGGGGGTGGGAGATGGTTTCCAACGTGGGTAACGGCGAGGAGGAACTTCGGGAGCAACTCCCCGTTCACGTTAATCACCACCGAAAGTAATCAATCACCACCGAAAGTAATCACCACCAAGAGTAATCATGAGAGATGAGGCAGGAAGGAGCCCCTGCAGGGCTGCTCAGGCCCGGGGCCGGCGCAGGTGGGGGTAGCTCTGCAGGGTCCTGGCGATGGCCTCCTCCAGACCCACCACGGGGCTGTAGCCCATGTCCCTCTTGGCCCTCTCGCAGCTGTAGTAGTGGAAGGTCCCAGCCAGGGCCACCCTCATGGGCGTGAAGGTGGCCTTGATGGTCACCAGGGGCTTGAGCAGCCACAGCAGCAGGGCCAGCAGCAGGGCCAGGGAATAGGCCAGCCAGTAGGGAATGTGGTATTTGGGGGGGTCGTAGCCCAGGCCGGTCAAGATCCGGGACATGAACGCCCAGAAAGGAACCGGCTCGTCGTTGGTGATGTGGAATGCCTGGAAGAGAGGGAGAGGAGGAGCCAGGTGATAAATCAGGGTGGAATTCCCAAGCTCGGCTCTGTGATGGCCCAGCTCGTGTTCATGCTGAGGAGACTGACACCCCTGACCTGGGCAAGAGCACGTTTGGAGGACAAGCTGCTTTGCACTGCCCACCCCTGTCTGAACCTCTTCTTTTCCAAGGAAACGGCTAATCTCGACACTCCAGGGGCTGGGATTCCTCACAAATGGCAAACAGACTGACAGACAGCACAGGACAAACGTTAAAGCCTCCCCAGAGTGCACAGGGGGCCAGGAAAAGCTGTGCAAGTTTCTCCTGTTCTGAACTCTGTCCTCAAAGCCTCTGTATTTCCCTGTTGGCATCTTGGAATGCTCTGCCTGGATCTCCTCCCACAAGGATTTTATAGTGTGTTCATCCAGCTTAGCCCACGTGGTGGCACACACAGTGGTCACCACTCATTTGTGTGTGGAGCTCCACTCATCTCCAGGATGGATGTTCAGGATGGGGGAAATCAGGACCTCACAGCAGAGGCTTCCAGCTGGAGTTTGCCTGGGAATGCCCTAACCCCTCCCATCCCTTCCCGAGGTCCTTCCTTACCTTCCCACACAAGGGAGAGCCTTTGTGCAGCTTCTCGGCAGCCAGGATGTGCCCATGGACCACGTTTTCCACATAGGTGAAATCCACCAGGTTCTTCCCATCCCTGCACAGACAAAAGGCAAGTCAGGCTGAAAAGCTTCTTGTGGCAAAGGGAAGGACTTTCACACAGGGAATGTTTGTCCCAGGTTTCCTCTTCTCCCACTCTCTTGTGCTGCAGCTCCAGGCCACAGCCTGTCAGAGGGGTGGAATTACTGCAAATGATTTGGGAGACAAAGGAAAGACTGTTCTTGTCCCAGCTTTTGTCACGGCCCTCAAAGTTTACACCCTTTTAAAACCTCCCAGGTTGCCAAGATGTTCCAGGTCCAGGGATCAGCAGGGATCCATGGGAGCAGGACAAACAGAAGCAGAGGGGTAACGAGCACAGAGAATGTCACTTAAGGACAAACTTCCAATTAGGAATTTCTTGGCTCAAGGAATTCTAATTTACTCCCTCGACAAGCCTAGTGCAGCTGGAGCAGATTCAACCCACTGTGTTGAAATCAGAACGTGCATCTGCTTATCACTGTCAAGAGTCCAGTTAAAACATGGAATTATGGAATGGTTTGGGGTGGGAGGGACCTTAAAGCTCATCCAGTGCCACCCCCTGCCATGGGCAGGGACACCTTCCACTATTCCAGGTTGTTCCAACCTGGCCTTGGACACTCCCAGGGATGGGGCAGCCACAGCTTCCCTGGGCAAGCTCCCCACGGTCCCAGGGAAGGATTTCTCCCCAATATCCCACCCAACTCTCCTTTTTCAGTCTGAAATCAAACCAAATCAAAGCATCACCACAAGCAGTTTGTGCAGGTTTGCTGCTCCCAGAGCCCTGTGAGAGGGAATTGAGGAGTGAACTGTGAGAAGAAGAGCCAAAAAAGCCCCAAATCAAATCCAAAAGTATGCTCTCCCATCCTGCCTTCTCCTCCATGTGCACATACAACATATAACACGCACATGACCCACACACCAGGTCCCTGCATGGAATAAAAATCCCATTCTTAATTAAAGAGCACATTTCTTTTCCGGGGCAAAACAACTATTTCTTGCTCTGAGATTCCAGTGGTCCACTGGAAGCTCTGCAAGGCTCCATAACAAGACAAATACCTTTGATCTTACAATCAGAAATATTAAAACACTTTTAATATTTAATAGGCTATTTAATTGCCAGAACCTCAAATACCAGAAGTGTGTAATTAATTAAATCAACAAGCAGTAATCTGAACTTTCCTATCTAACAGCAGAGCCCTGTAGAGAGCTCCAAGCCATGTCAGCTTCCCTCAGGGATATTCCTTTGGCATTAGGAACACTCCCCACCTGAGGGGATGGACCCCCGACAAAGAAGGAATAAGAAACCTGGCTCAAAAGTGAAAAAATTCATATTTCCCCCCCTGCCCCCCACCTCAAAAAGGGCTTTGACAAAGCAATAAAATGCCTGAGCTTTGCTCACCCGATGATGAACTTCATTTTGCCACTCTTGGCTGCCTGGATGAGGATGGGAACCAGCTGAGGGTCCCTGGGACCGAATATTCCGTGGGGACGGATGGCAGTGGTGAGGAAATTGTTCCCTGGGTCATTTGCACCGAGCACTTCCTGCAGGGAAAGAACATCACCAGAGCAGGAGAAAGGCTGGGAAGGAAAACAGGGCTTAGCAAGGATTTCTCAGATCCTCACCAGCTCCCATTCCCTTGGGAAGACACCGGTGGATGGATTATTGCCCCCTCCTGTCATTGTTGCCAGCTCTTCCCCCACTGCTCTTTCATGAGAAAACCAGACAGAAACCAGCTGAACACTTAATGAAGTGACAGGCAAAGGAAGGCAACTCTTTGCTCCTCTCATTTAACACCATAAATCCCAGGAGTTTTCAAAGCTCCTTCACTCATGCTGGAGGAGAGGAGGGCACTCAGCAATTCCACCTCCGTCCCTCCCATCAAATTCCATGGCAAACCCCCTGGATCTCCTCCAGAAGGGGGTGATCCCACTTTCCTGGCAGCACCAAGCACACTCAGCAAAGCAGGAGCTTCCAAACAACGTGTTCTCCTAGTTTCTAACAGCAGCTGGAACGTCTGTGAAACCCCAAAACCACCTGGAATACTTTCCATTTCCCCCAAATTCAAGCCATAATTACACTACACTTGACTGCTGTTCCCTTTGTCAGTGCAAAGGGGTTGTGCTTGTGAATGAATTCGAATTAATTAAGCTCTTTTTGAGGAAAACCCTTAAAAGCTTCAGGGACACACTGGCAGCATCAGCATGGAAGCAACTCTGTATTCTCCTTCCCAGGGCTGAATTCCAAGCCAGGGGAAAAGGCCCCAAAAATGGTTTGTTCCCTTTGATTTACAACATTGTTGCCTCATATTTAAACCCCAAATGCTGCAGCAATAAGAGCATGAAATGCAACAGGTCCTGGTGATGGGTAAATGCCCAAAGCAGTGAAATTTCAGGTGTGGGAAAAGCTTTTAGGTCTTTTTTAACAACAGTATTTGAGTGTATGGCCAAGAAAATTGGGTGGTGTGCTCCTTAGCCCAGCCCACATTCCCATCTTTTCCTTCCCCAGGGCCTTGTTCACAATCCCAGCTATAAAATCAGGCTGCAGATGAGGAAAATGGGGTTCTGAAACAGCTTCCCAGAGCAGAGAAGACCAAAAAAACTCCCCTCAACTGCTCTTAAACCAAAGCCTAAAGTTCAGAACTGGGATTATCATGCCATGGAAGTGACACTTGTGCCAGTTCTGGCACCACCTCTGCAGTGTAAGGCACTATTTCTTTCGACTTCACTGCTAATTTCTGCCACAGCTTTATTTGATTCTCTTTTTAGGAGGTGAATACATTGAAAAATACCACTTTAACCACCTGATGTGACGACAAATACCTTCTCCTGCAAGATCTTGGTCTCTGTGTAGTAGTCAATGGGTTTCTGTGCATAAGGGAGGTCTTCTGATCCATTTTTGATGTCTGTGCCCTCAAAAACCACACTGGCACTGCTGGTTAACACCAGTTTCTGCAAAGGATGGGAAAGGAAACACTTGCTTAAAGCCCAAGACAGAAGGGACATAATTTATGAGGGCTGAGCAAAGACAACAAGAAGGTTTAACCAGATCCTACAGAGAATAAACTGAGCCTACAAGAACAAGGCTAAGAGAAGGCGATCTCAGACTGCAGGGCTGGCTCTTGTCGGTGTTTTGTGCTGCTTCAAAGGAGATCAAAACATTCCCAACAAACATTCCCAGGAAAACGAGAGTGTGAGAGGCCCCCTGTGGCACTTGACACCAATTTAAGGGTCTTAAGGCAGATCTGCTCATTTTCACACTAACAGGATCACTGGGGGATTGAACCACGAGAGACATCCTGGATGTTTTTTGTTGGACACCATTGTCTCCAAGTGGATTCAAGGCAGGAAGTCAGTGATGCACCTGGGCAATCAGATCTTGGAGAACAAGGACACTGGTGGAAAAGCACAGCTGGATCCAAGTCCCAGGAAGAGCTCCCTGCTCCCACAGCACCAGACACAGCCAGGGGAGAACCCAAAACCCACCAGCCAGCCCAAGATGTGAGAGGCAGAACTGAATTCTAGACATGAGCACTTCCAGGTTTATCCACGGACACCGCACAAAATGCTTTGGAGCCTGGAATAACGACGGGATCTGCACCTGTGCTGTGCCTGAGGATCTGCTAAGAATTCCAGGGAAAACTCACGTGGTCCCAAAATAACCCAAGGAGAACATTCAGGGTTCAGTCTGAGCTGCTGAAGTGCAGTTTCCTGGTTTCCTCAGGCTCTTTCTTTCGGGGGCAAATTGACTTTCTAAACCAAATTACCCTGGGACTGTGGCACAGGTGTGCTCCCTCTCATCACAGAGGGAAGAGATGCCACGAATATTTCCACAGCTGGGAAAGCTTAATAATCCCTTATAAAACCATGGAAGAAGGCACTTGCCAGCCCCGGGGTGGAGCAGGGTAGATTTGAATGGATGCTTTTCCTGCACTCAGGAAGGTTTTCTGTGGCAAACGTGGATTGAGTTTGAATCAAACACTAAGCAGGAGACCAACAGAGTCTCTCTGCCACTAGTTTTCATGGAACAAGTGGGAATTCAGTATCTCAGAGCCCTTTGTCTCCCTGTCAGACTAAAGAGATGTTGGTCCATAGTGCAAATGCCGTAAAATCCACGGGCCTCTCACAGTCTCCAGGTGCTTTCCCACCCTTACCTGCACTCCAGCTTCTTTGCAGGCTTCAATGACTGCTTTGGTTCCCAGAAAATTCACCTTGTAAAACAGTTCCCTGTTGTCACTGGAAGGTGCTGGGGATGCACAGTGAAAGGCCAGGGACACGCCTTGCAAAGCTGGGAGCAGAGCCTGGGACACACAACACGGGAGAAGGGAATGAAGGAACAGCCACAGCGCGGGGAAAAATTAATGGGAAGGAAATAAACCACGAGTTTTTCTCATGGAAACATCCTGCTGAATTTCAGACATGGTCCCTCCATAAAGGTGGGCAGCTGGAAGAGGATTTGCATCCATCTCCTCTTGCTGGGCAGACACATTTTCCAGAGAAGATCCTGAGGGCTTCCCCAGGCTTGGAAGCTGTCTGGGCTGAACTGCTTGGAATATCCCAAGTGTGGGTACTCAGAACTCCCTGGAGCCAGGAGCTGGGACAGTGAGGAAGCAGCAGGTTTGAGAGTCCCCCAGGAGGTGACTGTCCCCAAGCCCTGGGCTGGGGGTTGAGGCAGGGGGAGGTGTCTCTGTCACACAGGGCCGTGCAAGGCTCACACTCAGGAGGCTCAGCCTGCCCTGAGTGTTGGGAATACCGAGCCGTGCCGTTCTCATGGAGCTGGGAGAGCCCCCTGCAATTAGCACAGGGGCTGTAATTACACTGAGTGCCTAAATTAACAGCAATCAGACAGAAAGCAGGTCTGTTCTTTGCAGCCCCGAGAGACATCAGGGCTGTTTCTTTGAGATGATTCCACAGGGAGGTGCTGAGGCTTCACCCCAGGGGAAGGTTGGGGGGCACATCTGCATCCCCTTTTCCAAGCTGAGTGGGGCCCCAGGGCTGCCAGGGCTTCAGGAAGGGCTCAGGGTTGGAACCAACACCCATCTAACCAGACATCCTACCCCACCAGAATGGGCCAGACTGGGAGGGACCACTCTGGGTCAGGTGGTCCCACCTCCCTGCCTGCTCCAGCAGCACACGGCACAGGATTGTGCCCAGATGGTTCTGGAATGGCTCCAGCGAGGAGACTCCACACCCTCCCTGAGCAGCCTGTTCAGTGCTGGGTCACTGCACAGGGAAGAAGTTCTTCCCCATGTCCAGGTGGACCTTCCTGGGCATCAGTTCCTGCCCATTCCTCTCGTGCCATTGCTGGGACCATCCTTTGTCCCCTCCCTGCAGACACTGACAGACACTGATGAGGTCCCCCTCTCAGTGTGTCCTCTGGAGGCTCAACAATCCCAGTTCCCTCAGCCCTTCCTGCTCCCACAGATGCTCCAGTCCCTTCAGCATCTCTGTAGCCTCTGCTGGACCTGCTCCAGGAGCTCCATGTCCCTCCTGTACTGGGGATCCAGACGTGGACACATCACTGCAGCGGGTTGGGATCACCTTCCTCAAACAATGCTCTTCCCGATGATCCCACCAAGCCTCTTGCCCCCCAGGACACACTGCCGGCTCAGGGACAGCTGGTTGTCCACCAGGACCCCCAGCTCCTTCTCCCAGAGCAGTGTCTGTACGAGGACCTGCACTTGCCATCGCAGAATTCCAGACGGTTCCTCCCCACCCATCTCCCCAGGCTCGGCCGCTCCTCCCTCCCCGCCTCCGAGGAGGCACCTACCCTTTTCCCCCAAGCACCACTGGAGTGAATGAACCCTGGGCCCTGGGGACAACCTCCAGCTGGCGGGATTGTTGGTCTGTACCTCCTTGTCACAGAGGTCTCCCAGGAAGAACCTCGCTCGGTCGCTCTGGAAGCTCTGCCGGATGTCGAAGACGTTGACGGAGTAACCCCTGGCCAGCAGCTCCTCCACGAGGTGCTGTCCCAAAAATCCCGACCCGCCGATGACGGTGCAGCTCCTGCCAGCCTGCAGGGAGGGGAGGAAAAGCCCTTCAGCAACCAGTCACATCCCAAGGGAACTAACTGAGCTGAGCTTCCCGGGATCTCAGAGCGCCGGAATTCCGCAGCTGAAGACCCTTGAGGCGCATGAAGACCCTTCCACAGGTCTGGGATCTCACAGTGGCTTCGAGTTCAGACTCACTTGGATGTGTTTTGGGAGGGCTTTGCTTCTTGCTCATAACCAAGAGGCCCAGAAAGACAGGAGAAAAAGAGGATCGGCTCCCACAAATCCTGCAAGGATGGGAAAGGCAGCAGGGTTTGAAGGGAGGCAACAAAAGGGTGGAGAGAGAGTGTTTACAAGGGCCTGGAGGGACAGGACACAGGGAATGGCTTCCCACTGCCAGAGGGCAGGGGTAGATGGGATACTGGGAAGGAATTCCTGGCTGGGAGGGTGGGCAGGCCCTGGCACAGGTTGGGCAGAGAAGCTGTGGCTGCCCCATCCCTGGGAGTGTCCAAGGGCAGGTTGGACCAACCTGGGCTAATGGAAGGTGTCCCCTTCCCAGGGCAGGGGTGGAAGTGGATGATCTTTAAGGTCCCTCCCAAACCATTCCATGATTTTATGATGATTCTCTGATTTGCTTCAGCCACAGATAATTCAGAATATTCCCACTGTGCCCGTTATCAGAGCCTGGGACACTCAGGCTCCTCCAAGCCAAGAGAGTAAACAGGCAAAGGCAAAGACTGTCTTTTTAAGACATTAGTTCTTCCTTAATTCTTTTAAGCTTTTAAAACCAATGGTCTGTGTCATTAATTAACAGATTCTTGCCTGGCCACTGGTGTAACTGGAGGGAGACCAAAGACCTCCCCAGCCCAGAACACCCAAACCCGGGGCGGAGGGAGCCTTTGCACCAGGAATGTTCTGTCCTGCCTGGGAACAGGTTTACTCCTTGTTGTTGCTACACAAGTGCAGAGGTGGGGGTTTCTCCCCGGAGCTGCAGGGAATTTGAACCCCCTGAAACCACACAAAGACAAGGGTTGTTCACAAGTTTCCAAGTGGCACATCCTTAAGCAAAGGTTTTGCTGCGGAGCGGGGAAGTTCTCCCACAGGAGCTCCCTGCAGCTGTGACAGCAAAGCAGAACCCCAGTTATTTAGGATGGGACATCCCAAGTAGGGTCTGGAGCATAAATCCTATGGGGAGCCGCTGTGGGGGGGCTCAGCCTGGAGAAAAGGAGGCTCAGGGGGGACCTTCTGGCTCCCTGACAGGAGGGGGGAGCTGGGGGAGGAACAGGGAAAGGATGAGAGGGAATGGCCTCAAGCTGTGCCAGGGAAGGGTCAGGTTGGAAATTGGGTACATTTCTTCATGGAAAGGGCTGTCCAGCCCTGGCACAGCTGCCCAGGGAGATGGTGGAAGCTCCATCCCTGGCAATGTTCAGGTGTTCTAGTGGTGGCCAGGGTGGGATTTGGTCAAAGGGCCAGAATCTGTTTCAGCTCCTCCTCAAAAGGTGGTCGCTCCATCCCACCAACACTTTTCCTTGCCTTGCCCTGTATCCTTCCCACCCCAAACCCTCCCGGGATTCCATGATCCCAGAGTGTTCTTCCCTGAGATGTGTGACCCAAAGCTGAGTGCTGAGCCACTGCAGAGGGTTTGAATCACCTTCAGAGCACATTTATGGATCATAAAACCAGACTGGTTTGGGCTGGAAGGACCTTGAAGCCCATCCAGCTCCACCCCCTGCCATGGGCAGGGACACCTTCCACCAGCCCAGGTTGCTCCAAGTGCCATCCAACCTGGCCTTGGACACTTCCAGGGATGGGGCAGCCACAATTATATATAATTTCATATATAAACTGTCTCTAATTTGATATTGCACAATGTAAATTGCGCAGCAGGCCAAGCTCCACAGGAATACATTGATTTTAGGGGGGGAATCACACCCAAGCAGTGCTGTGGAGACACAACGCTTTGGTCACACTCCTTACCATGATTCTACAATGTGGCTTTTTTGTTTGCTTCCTAAATACCCCAGATTCCCTGGACTTCCATCGGCATCGTATGAATTAATGGGAAAATACCTCAAAAGGGAGAAATTCATAAAAAAGAACCACAGGTAAAAGAGACAGAAACAGCTTCATGGCCCAAATCCTCTCTGTGCTGAGCAAAATGTCCTTTTTCCCACATTCCAACCTTCTGTATTTAATGTAGGGATCACAAAATGAGGGAATAACAGTCCTGGAGAGCTCAGGGAGCTCAGCTGGGCCTTCACCTGCACCACAGACCACCATAAAGCCCCTGGAAATGCTCCTGGAGGAACTCCATCTCCAGAGCAGCACTGGGGCGCTTGGAGCGTTCCTGGGCCTCTTTGGAACCAAGTTATCCTTTGGAAAATCCCATTTCCTGCACAGAATTATCCCTAATGCAGGATCAGCCTCATGCCCTGCCTGCTGATGTTCCAGGAGTACCTGGGAGAAGATGTTTGGCAAGACAAAAGTCTTCCTTCAAGCCCCTTTGTGAGGGCTCAGCTCACCGATCTGAGACGCATGGCCATGGCTCAGGTGAGGGCTGTCCAGCAGATTCCTCAAAAAAAGGGGGATATTCTGTTCTTCACAATAAAATAGCACCTTTCCGGTTCTAGAAATCCGGGTTTGAAGCTGTTACACTGAAGAAGGAATAAAAGAAGGAGTTAATTTTCCTTGGTCCACTCTTAAAAAAATAAGCCAATGGATGTGCTGGGCACAGTTTGAAGTCTTTGGTCTTTATTTTTGTGCTGAGAGGCCCTTTGGAATGGCAAGGAAAAGGGCAGGATTGGTGCCTGGAATACTGAGCTGGTTTGAAAGTGCAGGCTCAGGGTGACCCACCCTCAGCTGTTCCCTCTTTCCTCCTGTGTCCCTGAACATCCCAGCCCTCTCCAAAATGCAGTTTAGGAGCTGCTCCATCTCCAGTTCCCCTCCAGCTCTCTCAGCCCCATCCCAGAGCCCCCCAGTCCTTCTCCCATCCCTCCAGCACCTCCCCAGCTTCTCCACCCTCACATCCCAGACATTCCCAGATCCCAGCTGTCCATCCCACCACCTCCCCTTCTCGGCTCCCACCGTGCCCTTCACGCTCTCCAGAGCCTTCCCAAAGTCCCCAGGACCCTCCCCACGTGCCCCAGGACCTTCCCCACATCTCCCAAGATCTTCCCACAGCCCCAAGTCTTTCTACATCCCCCAGAACCTTCCCCAGTGCCCCCAGGACCTTCCCATATTCCCCAGGATGCTCCTTACACTCCCCAGGACCCTCCCCATGGCCTGCAGAACCTTCCCACAGCCCCCACGACCTTCCCCACGGTCTCCAGGACCCTCCCCAAAGCCTTCCAGATGTTCCCACACTCTCCAGGACCCTTCCCACACTCCCCAGGACCCTCCCCAGTGTTCCCAGGACCTTCCCCATGTCCTCCAGGACCTTCCCATGGCCTGCAGAACTTTTCCACAGCCCCCAGGACCATTCCCAGTGTTTCTAGGACCTTTCCATATCCTTCTGGACCTTTTCCACATGCCCCAGAACCTTCCCCAAAGCCCCTAAGACCTTCTCACGCTCCCCAGGACCCTTCCCATGTTCCCCAGGGCCTTTCCACATCCACCAGGGCCCTCCCCATGTCCCTCAGGACCTTTCCCAACTCCTCCAGGATCCTCCCTATGGCCCCCAGGACCTTCTCACATGCCCCAGGACCTTCCCCAAAGCCCCCAGGACCTTCCCCAGTGTTCCCCGGACCTTCGCACACGCCCCCCGGCC
>JAWWEU010000138.1:19804128-19850923 GCA_035583155.1 Acropternis orthonyx | reverse complement strand
CTGAGGGGTCTGTGAGGGGCTGGGGGCTCTGTGAGGGTCCCTGAGGGGTCTGTGAGGGTCCCTGAGGGCTCTGTGAGGGTCCCTGAGGGGTCTGTGAGGGGCCGGGGGTCCCTGGGAATTCCGCGGCCCCTCCGGGCTCTCGCACACCGACGGCAGCGGCAGTATCGATGCCAGGGAGCTCACGGTGGGGCCGCGGGCCTCGGAAACCATAAATAACCCTTTTATTCCTTCCCTCCGGCTCCCCCTTCCCCCCCCGTCCCCTAATTCAAAATTTTCCTGCCAAAAGGCAGCTCTTTGCAGCTCTTTCATTGCTGCTCTTCGTGGCCAGGCTGCGCTAAAGTCGTGGAGAGCTCGGCGTGTTCTGTCCCGGGCTCCTTGTCTGTCAGTAAAACATCAAAGAAAGCGTTTGTGCACGTTAAAAATGTGGGTTTTTTGCCCCCTGCTGTCTTGTTCGGAATTTAATTGTTATTCTTATCATTACTTATATACTGTATTATTTATATACATATTTAAAATTTTAAATTTTATTGTATTTTTCGTTAATATTATTAATAATGTTATTAAGTAACATTTTTATTTAATACTTACATTTTTATTATATTTATTGTTTAGAATGTATTTAGAATACATTTATAGAATGTATTTAATATAATATGTTATTAATTATACAGTTACAGTAGTTACCATATTGTTCATGACTTGTTTCTTTTATTATTTGATTTATTAAATTATCCCAACCAAGGCACCCACCAATGTAATTCATTTTCATGCATTTATTCACTGCAAACCCCTTTTTGGTCCCACCCCACTCTTTTGAGAACAGTCACCAATAAATCAGGACTTATTTTGCTTCTGGGAATTGTCCTTCCCATTTCCCACCTGGATTTCCATGTTCCCTGAGACCACAGTGGGCAGATCTGGCTTCAAACCTGCCTCTTGTCTCGTAATCAAAGGAGGGGAATGTTCTCCCAGCAGTCCCTGAAAGAGATTTTTATCCCTGGAATGAAAACTAAACTGATTTAAATTCCCCTGTGGTCCCAGTTTAAGACCTTCCACGTTGGATTAGGTTGGTGGAATTGGGGGTTCAGGGAGTCACCTATCCTGAAATTATATTGTTGAGGTATTTCTGGCTCTTCCTTTTCCCCACCTTGGTTACAACAGGGCCTGGAAGATGCTTTTCTTTAAAAAGAATATTCAGTACCTTGTTCTTCCCTCTTGTAGCAGTTCCCTTGACAGGAATGGGATAACATTCATTTCCCCAACACCCTTGGGAATTGCTGTCCATAGCACTGTGTGACAGGCTGGGATTTTTCCTGCAAAATATTCACTCCGTGCTCTGAGAGCCCAGCGCAGAAATTTTAATTAATACACCCAAAATAAGAGCAGGAAATAATCCAGATTTCCTCAGCGTGAACATTTCTCCCAAGACTCTGATAAAGCCAAATCCCTCCCTGTGCTGAGCTGATGGCAAGAGTGTGTGTAGGAAATTCCTGAATTAACTGAAGGACAATTCCAGAACAGGAATGTTTATGTCCCTGTTTTCTGCACCCTGATGTGCCCTAAGCTTGCCCCTGTTTTCCTTCAGACACAGAATGTTTTAAGGTGATGGGGCAGAAATTCACCTTTTTAATTCCCTCCCCTGTGGTTTTGCTGATAATTCTGTGGGATTTATAACTGGTTTTGTCCTTCCAGGTGGCCATGAGGGCCCTGGGCTTTGAACCTAAAAAAGAGGAGGTCAAGAAAATGATCTCAGACATCGACAAGGAAGGCACAGGAAAAATCAGCTTCGATGACTTCTTGGCAGTGATGGCCCCGAAAATGGTATGGACGTGGTAAAAGTCAAATTAAAGGCAATTTTGAGATATCTGAGCACATTTCATCTCTTTTGGGGTTTAGTGGGAGATTAAAGCACTATTTAATCTTAACTAAATACAAAAAAGCTCAGGTAGTGCCTTGGATTCTGTCTCATTTTTCCAGGGAAAGCTGAAATAACAGTGTCATCACAACTTTAACAATCAGGGGGGATTATTTGTGTGTGAGGAAAGGGGAAAACCAGGCAAGGCTTTTCTCCCAGATCCAAACCAGCTCTGGCCCTCGGGGAGCTCTCGGAGTGTTGATGAGTGACACGGATGGGTCTCATTTCCTTGAATTCTAATTTACTTACACATTCAATCTCTGGTTTTAAAAATCTTAAAATACGTTGAGTAAAACCGTGGTGAAATCCCAAAGACGTGTGGCTGGCTAGGACAGAGAAAAAATTCCCTGGAAGCCTGAAGTTCAGGAATTCTGGCCGTGTCTGTCTCCCTTACATGTGTCCAATATGTAATTCCTGCTGACTGGGCTCTTTGAAATTTATTCTTGAGGGTGTCTCAGTTTCTCAGATCTTTTATAACTTTGAGCGTTACCTACAACACCCCCACCCCCCCCCCGCTTTTTTTATCCCTTTCAACTCTTTCTTTCTCCTTCAAGGCTGAAAAAGATTCCAAGGAGGAGATTCTCAAGGCTTTCAAACTCTTTGACGACGACAAAACAGGCAAAATCTCCCTCAAAAACCTCCAACGTGTGGCCAGAGAACTGGGGGAAAACCTCACAGATGAAGAGCTGCGGGTTTGTCCCTGGGCTCTGGGGGGGGGATCCTTGTGGAGCTGGAGGAAAATCCCCTCTTTCCTGGTGGGAATGGAGGAGTTTCTGTCATTCAGCGGGTTTTTGAGGTTGAGGCCACGTGGCTCGGCAGAGCTGCAGATTTAGGGAGTTACAGCGATGGGATGGGAATAACTCTGCTCCCAGCACTTTGTTTCTGCCAGGAAATGTCCTATAATATTTTCTAGACAGATTTCTTTAGAAATATATTTAGAAAAACAACTTAGTGACTGGTCGAGTAAATACCTTGTCCCATGCTAGGTCTGACACTGAGTAAACACCTCTAAAACCCTCTAGTTTTAGTACAGCTTCCTAAAAAGTGGTCCTAACTCTGATGAGTCCAATCATTCCTGCTCCCAAACCCCTTGCAGGAGATGATCTACGAGGCAGACAGAGACGGGGATGGCGAAGTGGATGAGGAGGAATTCCTGTGGATCATGAAGAAGACCAGCCTGTACTGAAGCCCAGCTGGATTTATTCCTCTCACACGTTGGGTGGGTGCTTCATTTTTTACAGCCTTACATTTCTTTTGAGGCAGCACAAAATACAGGTCAGTTTTGCTCTAAGTGGATGGTTTGAAAGGTGTTTGTGAGCAGCTACCCACGGCCACCCTGTTCACGTGCAGCAGCCTGGTTGCTGCTTTGTGCTCATGAGATATTTACGCTGTTTTCAAGTCACATTTTTTTGTGGCAGGACTCAAGATCCTTTTCTGACCAAAAAAATATGTCAAACGATTCTAGTTTGACAAAGAGAGAACTCAAAAGCAGACAGGAGCAATCTCTGTTCCCCAGCAGCTGGAGTTTGGGGTTTATGTCTTGGTTTGGCCCCAGGGAACTCTTTATATTTGGAGGGGTCAGCTTTTTATAATCTGTTTTATGGGGATTGTCCTCTCCCTCTTTTTTAGGACTTTCTTTAAACTCAATGTAAATAAATTGCTGCAACTTAACTTGTGTTCAGTTCACATGGTCAAGGAAATCCCTTTAAGTGCCAGAGCTGAGAGCTCTCTATGTTTGCAGGAACGTTCAACAGCTGCAAATGTGATTGTATTTAAAATAAAGTGTCTTATTTTAAGTTCTGCAAAGAGTTTTCATCCCCACTCTCCAAAAAAAAGGTGTGGGGAGGGTGCAGGGAAGGGCCACAGGGATGATCCAGGTCCTGGGAAGCTGCCACAGGAGGGAAATCTGAGAGAACCGGGCGTGTTCCACCTTGGGAAAATGATATTTAGGGAACAACATATCACTGTGTTTTGGTATTTAAGGTGGAAGCTCCCTTTTTACATGGAATCACAGGGGATAATGGTACAGGTTATTCCTGGGAAGACTCTGGATGGACACAAGAGGACAATTCTTCCCAGTGAGAACAATCAGCCACTGGAAGAATCTCCCCAGGGAAGGGCTTTGCACAGTTTTAAGGTGCAGCTGGGCAGGGTGCTGGGCCATCTGCCGACCTGGAATTCTCTGGTTCTGTTTATTCCAGAGAAGAATTCCCTCTCTTCCCCACAGGTGACACCAATTTGATCCTGCTTGGGAGGGTCACATCCATGCCCAGCTCTGGGTTCTGACAAACCTCAGCAAAACAAGGTGGGGGTTGTTGCTGGGGGGTTTTTCCTGTCTTGTTTCCCCACTCCACGGCCCACCAGTGGCACTGAGAGCAGGTCCTGATCCAGAGGGAAAGGACAAACAGCACAGAGTCCAACCCATGTGAGAACAGCAGGTTTTATTTGGGAGCAGAACCGAGTTCCTTCCTTTTGCCACAGTTCACCTGCTCTGGGAGGTGGGGAGGGACTGAGCTGGAGCCCTGCATGGCCTTAGGCTGGAGGAGGGAAGGGTTAAATGGGATATTGGGAGGAAATCCTTCCCTGTGAGGGTGGGCAGGCCCTGGCACAGGTTTGGGCAGAGAAGCTGTGGCTGCCCCATCCCTGGGAGTGTCCAAGGGCAGGTTGGACGGGGCTTGGAGCAACCTGGGCTGGTGGGAGGTGTCCCTGCCCATGGCAGGGGGTGGATGAGATGATCCTCAAGGTCCCTTCCCCCCCAAACCATTCCATGATTCTTTGCCAGCTCAGTGTGTGCCCACACCCCAATCCCTGCCAGTTTGCTGTGGCAGAGCACAACAACTCCAGGCTCTCCCTCAGCAGCCACCAGTGGTCTGGGAAGGGCGGGAAGGGAACGGAACTCCATTCCAGGGGCGCTTTTCCTGGTGACGTGGGTGTGGAAGAGGGAGGAGCTGGACTCTGGGTCTCTCTGGCCTTCAGGCGAGCCTGACCACTTCCTGGACCATTTTCCCGATGCCATCGTAGATCTCATGGATGGGGGCGTTGCACATGAAGGCGCTGGTGGTCACCAGCCTGTGCCGGGGGTCCACGTGGATCTCGGTGACAGCTCTGTTCACGTGCCTGCAGCCCAGCTCCCTCAGGGACTCAGCTGTCTGTGCATAGGGCCACCTGCAAGGGAAAGGGAATGGCAATGGGAATGGGCACACCCCGAGGGGTGGCTCGTCCTCACACAGAGCGCTTGGGTGAAGGCTGAGAGGGAAAAGTGGGTTGATGGTCCCTGCTGAAAACATGCTCAAGAGGATCCAAACCTTTCCTTGCCACAGGGGTTTCTCCAGGACTACAGAACCAGGAAAAGCTCCAGACTGCAAGTGAGTTAAAAATCTGGAGAAAAGGCAAAATAATACCTTGATGTTCCGCTGCTTAACTCTGCCCACTGCAGACTTGGTGTTTGTAGAATCCCAGACTGGTTTGGGTTGGGAGGGACCTTAAAGCCCATCCATCCCATCCCCTGCCATGGACAGGGACACCTTCCACTAGCCCAGGTTGCTCCAAGCCCTGTGCCACACTTTCAGGACACTTCCAGGGATGGGGCAGCCACAGCTTCTCTGGGCAACAATTAGCTTTAGGTGTGGGGGTATTTTTTCCACCAACTTCCTACAAGTGACATTCCTACTTATCAAGAGCCATCAAGGTTCCTTCCCTGCTATTGGGAGGATTCAACCACAACTTTCTTGTAGGCCTGAGGACGGTTTAATTCCCTTCCTCTCTTAACACCCCAAGGCTTGTGCAACCATCCTGCTCCTACCTTGGATCTGCTTGGAATCTGCCCTGGTGTCTGTCCTACCCTGGCTCCATGGGGGAGGCAAATACAAGACTGTATTTAAAATAAAGTGTCTTACTTTAAGCCATCAGAGCTGTGAAAACATAAATATAAAAATGCAAACAAATCTGGTGATAGGTCGTTCCTTCTGATCTGCTGAGAATGGGTAAAATTTTCCCAGGTGCTTGGGGTGAGATTAGACAGATAAGCCCAGCCTGGAAATATGTGATAGCAGCCCATCACTTCATAAATATAAAAACCCAGTCCAACTTTCAGATTCTTCCACAGATTTTCTTGGAGTGTGTGGAGGTTCTCCTGTGGAGCAGGGATGCCTCTTCCTGCTCACTCCCCAGGGGCTGAGTGAAAGATGCTTGTGAAGTGAATTATATCAATCTCTACTTAATGATTGTTTCCTTTGCCAGCTTTGATACAAGTGCTTAAATATAATTGCTCTGATCCAGCCACTTTGTTTTACGCTATATGATACTCCACATGTAGTTCTTAGCTTTGACCCTGTGTAGTAAATAATTCTCATTAAGACCTTCCATTTGTCATAATGAGTATAAACACCTCTGATCTGCCACCATTAAAACCTGTGGGACAAAGGGATTCAATCCTAACTCTGTAATTCCTTCACTGTAACCCACGGACACAACCCGAGGCTGGGATTTGATCCAACCCCAGCCCCCCCACCCCCAGGCTCCTCTCTTGAGGAGGAGTTTAGAAAGCAAGGGGGGCTTTTTGCACCTCACAGCTCAACGAGAGGCTCCTCTGAGAACCTCGAGCCTTCCCCACTCACTTCTCACACTCGGTGTCGTGGCCCACGGTCACCTCACAGCCCGGGAAGATTTTGGCTGCCAGCACTGGGGAGATGCAGCACAGCCCGATGGGCTTGTGGGCGGCGTGGAAAGCCCTCAGGACATCCTCCACCTCCCTGCAGACGGTGCAGTTCTTGCCTTGGGTGGCCCAAGTGCTCAGGTTTTTGGCCACTCCAAAGCCACCTGAGAGAAGAGAAGGAGAGGTTAGGCTGGGAGGATATATCCAGGGCAGGACTTTTCCCGGGAATTGCAGAGTGGATTGCTAATCTGGGTTTGGGGGATGGCAGCATTTGTCCTGTGTTGATTAAAACATTAAAAACTGAGATCCTGAACCTTTGTAAGCTGAGACATCCAAGCACCTCCCTTGCTCCCAGCTCAGAAGCGGAGCAGTGTCAGTGCTTCATCCATCAGCTCTTCCCTGAAGTTCTGCTGGAACACACTGACACATTTCCCTTCTTAATCCCTGCTCCAGGCCTCATCCATCCCACTGGAATCCCATGGTCATCCTTCCCTTACACATAAACTGCCAGACTGACCAAGCTTTGTGCTTTTGGGCCACCTCTCTGTCCCAGCCTCTCCCAGTAAGGAGGAAGGGGTGGTGGTGAGGGAGGGGACAGATTTCCATCCAGGCAAAACAGCTCTGGATGGCACAGAGGATAATTCAGCTGGCATCACCTTGGCATTGCCCTTTTGTCTTTTGATCTAATTCCAAGCCACATCTGTCCTCCCAATCCCTGCTTCCAGCCTGTCTCCCCCAGTTCCTGTCCAGCCCACGTGTCATTCCAGGCTTAGGGCTTACCTCAGCTGTTCCCAAGGCTGTGGACATGCAGGCCCCACACAGATCCTACCTGGAATGATCAGGGCATCCAGCCCCTTGACATCCAGCTGAGCCAGGTCCCTGATGTTGCCTCTGGCTATTCTGGCACTTTCCACCAGCACGTTGCGCTGCTCCGGCGTCGGCTGCCCCTTCACGTGGTCCACCACGTGCATCTGGGAGATGTTGGGAGCAAAAACCTCTGCCTGGGGACAGGGGAAAGGTCTCTTATCCTTCAGGAAGGAGGAATAAACCTGTGGAAGGTCACAGGGAGGGGGTGGAAATGCTGAGGGGCTTTGTTAAGAAAGGACTTTGCCAGGGAATGCTGTGAGGTTCACCTGGATCTGATGCTGGCATCAGGGAGGGAGAGAGGGAAGGAGGGAGGGAAAAAAGGGAGGAAGGAGAGAGACAAAGCAGGGAGCCCCTCCCTGCTTGTTTTAGGGGCTGAAGAGCCTTGGTGAAGCTTTTTCCTGGAAGTTTCCATCCCTATCCCAATCAATCCCCCTCACTGGGGCAGCCCCATCCCTGTCCCAGCTGCTCCACAGAGCCAGCTGAGCACCCAGAGCTGCTGTCCCACCACGTGCCTCCCTCAGGGGCAGGACCTGGAGTTTCCCCAACTACTGGTTTTCCAAATCCAAAGTGCTTTTCTGGAGAATGCTTCCCCTCTTCCCCTTCCTTCAGCACTTCCAAGATCTACACACAGAAATGAGGAGCAAACAGGTGGGTGAAAGATCTGGGGGCTCTACAGCCTGTGCAGTTCCGGACCCCACAATGTAAGGAGGTTGTTAAGCAGCCTGAAGATGTCCAGAGGAGTGCAAAGCTGGGAAAAGGGCTGGAAGGGATGTCCTGTGAGGAGCAGCTGAGGACTTTGGGCTTGTCTAGTTTGGAGAAAAGGAGGCTGAGGGGAGATTTCCTGAGGAGGGGACGTGGAGAGGGATGTGCTGAGCTCTGCTCCCTTCCGACTGAAACGTTCTCTTCCAGGTTTCCTCATGAAAGGAGGGATTGAACTAACGCGAATTTCCTCCACTAGAGGCCCCTGGCGATCCAGGGATGAGGCAGGATGTGCTCCGAGAAGCGGCAAAATCACACCCAGGGCAGGGAAAGTGTGGACAAGTCTCAGCTTCGATCCAGCTGAGCAGGCACAGCTGGAATTTGGCACATGTACTCAATAAAAAACGCAGATCACCGCTGTGCCTCTGTGTTCCACAGAGCGACTCCCATTCCCAGGGGAGCGGCTCTGACCCGGACACGGGGGTGGCTCGGGGATGAGTGTGATATTCCAGAGGGTCCCTCCCTCCTTTTCCAGTCTCACGGGACGGCTCTCCTATTAGAGCTGCTGCCTGAGGGTCGCCTTTTTTTAACCCCTCCCCGAGTTCAGCTCCCGAGAACTTGCCTGTTCTCCCATCAGAGGTGGACTCCCCATCCCTGGAAGTGCTCAGGGCCACGTTGGATGGAGCTCTGAGCAGCCTGATCTACTGGAAGGTGTCCCTGCCCGTGGCACGGGATGGAACTGGACGAGCTTTAAAGGTCCCTCCCAGTCCAAACCATTCTCTGATTCAATTTTCACATCTAACCTTTGAGGTTTTAAAAAGACTGATTTCAAAGAGCCCAAACCAACAGTGTTCTTTTTAAACCGAAACAGCAGAGCAGAAAGGAGGATGTGCAAGTCAAAAAAAAAAAAAAAAAAAAGAAAGAAAAGAATAAAGAAGCCATTCTGCTTGGAAAGTCGTTCAGGAGAGAGTGTGGAGACACAGGGCAAAGAGGACCGAGTCAAGCCGGTGGTACAGCAGAGCTGTGTGGGGAGCTGGGAAGTTCTCCAGGCTCGCTGGAGCAGCTCCCGAGCTGTGCTGATCCCTTTGACTCCACTCTCTCCCTTCTTTGCAAGCGATGGGGAGCTTGTGGTTTGCCTCGGAGACCAGGAGGGGAGGACTGAGGAGCAGAGCCCGGGCAGGAGGAGCCGGAGCTGCGGCAGGAGCCTCTTACCTGTGCCCCCTGCCTGCTGAGATGCACCAGCACGGCCGAAGACTCGTGGATCTCGCTGCCATCGTAGACCCCACAGCCAGCCAGCACCACAGCCACCCTTTTCCCCATGGCACAGGAGCAGCAGGATTCCCTGGAGAGCCCCGAGGCGCTGGGAACTCTGTTCTCCAGAAGGATTCCCTGGAGAGCCCCGAGGCGCCGGGAACTCTATTCCCCAGGAGAATTCCCTGGAGAACCCCGAGGCGTTGCAAGCTGTTCTCCAGAAGGATTCCCTGGAGAAGCCCCGAGGCGCTGGGAGCTGCTTTCCCCGGCAGGATTCCCTGGAGAACCCCCGAGGCGCTGCGATCTCTGTTCGCCACCGGGAGTCTTTTATAGCAAGAGCCCTCCCCTCCCAGGAGCAGGTGGGGCCAGGAGGGTTGGGCTGAATTTCTTGCTGGCAAAAAGGTTTTATTTCCAGTTCCACAGGCAGGGCATGTAAATATTATTTGTTTCCTCAACTGGCTGCTCCCTTCCAGATCTTCTCCCCAGCACGTTGTCTCCAGAGCAGCCCCAGCGACGTGACCTGCTCCACAGAGCAGCTGTGTTTTTCCTTCTCAGCTGTTGATTTTCCATTCTAGTTCAGACTAAAGCACCAAAACCTTAGCACAGAAGGTGGTATCAAAGGGAGCCTGCCCAGAGCGAATTTTGAAGCCAGGGCATTCCTCTCTGTGCCCCGTTTTTTAAACCCTATGGGCTGCCTCAGACTTAACAGCAAGATTTCCTTCTCTGACCCTCAGAGTTCTTTTCCTCAGATCCCATCTCTCAAGAGCACTCAGTTGTGGTTGTTCCTGGTCTGAGGTTAGAAATTAATAGTCAAAGAGTCATAGAATAGCCTGAACTGGCAGGGACACACAAGAATCACCAAGTCCAGCCCTGACACCCCAAAATCCCACTGGAGAGAGTTGCCCAAACCCTCCTTGAGCTCTGGGATAACTTGGTTCTTCCTCCCCAGCCCCACCATTTGGCAGGGAGGTGGCAGCAGGAGTTGGCAGAGCCCTGAGCTCTGGAGGGGCACTGGCAGCAGATTAAACACTGTCTGAAGCTCATCCTTCCCTGCCCTTGCTCTGCTCACCCCCGAGAGGACCCTCTGGTTCAGCTTGGCCCTGCTGAAATAACTGGCCTGTCAAGGCTGCCCTGCCATTCCTCATGAGGGAACAAAAAACCCCTCTGCAACAGGAGTGCAGGGTGTTTTCCAGGGGTTATTTATAAGGCATGTTCCTTGGGTCTCTGGTATATTTGGGAGAGACATGAAGTACATCCTGTGGGTGATGAACCACTCTTTTGGCAAGCTGGTTTCTCAGACAGGATATTGTTGGTGGTGTGACTTCATCTCCTGCATGGATGTCCCAAAATTTCAGGGATTTCAGGAACCCAACCTGTGCATGCAGGAACCAGAAACCTGAGACAGAGGGCTCCCAGTCCCACTGATGGAACACAGGCTTTGCCTTGCAGCTGCTTCTGTTACCCAGAACACGAATTAAACTGTGAGATATGCCTGAAAAGCACCCAAAGCCTTCCCACTGCTGTTTGTTTTGCTATCTGAGGAGCTCTGACTATGGTTTAGTGGAGTATTATCTCATCTTGCCTGAAAATCCGTGCTGCAACTCCAACAGGTAGTTGGAGTTCCTCCAGCTGCTCCAGGAGAAATCCCATTAGTGATGGAGCAAAGATAGCCAGAGGATGGGAATTTAAACAATCTCACAGCCTTTGGCTCTGCCTGTTACACACTCACTGGGCTGGTTCCCCTCACTGGGATAATTGGCTGGTTTAAGTGGACAAGCCAGGCTTGTTTCTTCCTCGTGTGACAACATCTGTCTCAAGAGACATGTCAAGGCTAAAGATCTACCTGCAGCAAACAGAGCAGTGACAAAAATCACTCCTCAGAGGGGTTATTTTGTACCATGTGGCAACATCTGCCCACATTTGTTGTGGTGGAGACATTGGGCTTTGATATTAACCCCTTGCTTTAAGCTGGGCTTTGAATTAACCCCTTGCTTTAATCTGCATTGATGTTCTAGGCAAGAGGGGTGTGAAGGACCCTGTTGCCTCAAAGCTCCTCTCAAAGGGTGAACACAGTTAAAGAGAATTGCCCTCCTGAAGAAAGCAGGGAAGTTTGGGAGCTCTGATAGGGATCCAGCTGCTCAGTGGAAGTGTGTCCCGCTCCAGTTGGCTCAGGAATGGGAAGGGGGGTATCCTTTGGCATTACCTGTGGACACTGAAGGTTGTCCCGCGTGCTGCTGCAGGTCCATCACCCCTCAGATGATCCCACAGGCCAGTGCAGCCCCCAGTTCCGCTTCAAACAGCCTTTCTCTTCCTCAGCCCTGGCTGTGGACATGACTTAGGGGGCAACTTGGAGCGGGGTCTGCCAAGAGGAACATCAGAGCTTGTTCCTGGAGGCAGGACCAGGAATATTCCTGACCAGTCCAGAAATCTCAGCGTGGGGCTTTTCACACTGTTCTGCACCTTTTAGCTTGTCAGGAGAGTGGGATTTGCTTTAAGTGGGGCTGATGGAAGCAGGAGCTGAGTCCTTCACGGGAATAATCCCTACATTGGTCCATCACCCACAGACAAAACGCTGGAGGAACGTGCAGGGCGAGGTAAGTGCTGCCCCTGTTCCCACCACAGCTCTGTCAGCTCCCACAGAACAGCCCCCTGCCCAATTCCCATCATGATCCCAAGGCCAGTGTCCACTCCTTCCTGCAGCCTCTGCCCCATCCATAAATATTCTCCTTGGGAAGCAGCAGGAAGCTGTCAGTAGGTCCTTTATGTCCCTTTGGATACAGCAGCAATCCTGGCAGAGACTGACCCTCTTTCCCTGCCTGCCCAGCTCTCCCGGAAGGCCAGCAAAGCTCCTGTGGACTGGGAGGGATGGATGTGGGTGAGAGCGCTGGGCAGGAGTCAGCTTTGCCCAGCACAGGGCGGCGATGCCAGGCATTCAGAGCTGTGACAGGGACAAACAGCAGGGCCGTGGCCAGTGTTTGGGAGAAACAACTGGTCCCCGAGGAGCTCCTGGGCTTGCAAAGTGCTTGTTTGCTCCAGCAAAGTGGATCCTTGAAAAAAAAAAAAAAAAAAAAAAAAATCCCAAAAAAACCCACAAAAAACCCCTTCACTTTAACCAGTGCAATTTCCTCACTGGCAGCAGCAAAAAGGCACCAAGGGCAATAAACCTTCAGCCTCATTTTTCAAGTGTCTTTTTTAACAAGGGTTAACCCCCCGGCAAAACGGAGAGGCTCCTGGAGGGAGCTCCCACAGCCCGCGCTGACTCACGGCCCCAGATTTATTGCAGCCCGAGCTTCATTTGCATTTCCTCCCGCATGCAGAGAGAGAGAGAGAGAGAGAGGGAGGCGAACAGAAGAGGTTTGTAGAGGAAAAAGGGGTGGAGAGCAGGGAGGACCGAGGGACAGCCGAGATGGTTTGGTTATAAAGAGCTTTGGGAGGAAAGAGAGGCAGCAGTTCAGCCCCTCGGCAGGGATGGGCGACAGCGCCGAGTCACTGCATTCCTGCATCGGGTTCCTGGGCATCGCCGCAGGTAGGGATGCGCCCCTGGCACGGGGCACGGGCTGGGCACTAACTTTGTGGGCACCTCCCTTTGCCGAGGGGGTTTAAGGGGCTGTCCGTTCGCCGGCTTCTCTGCCTGGGGGAAGCTTTTCGATCCCCGCGCCTATTTCAGCGGCCAGCCAAATATTTGTGTTGGCTACAGAGCGCTGGCGCGGAGCTTTGTGCCCGTTCCGTCCTGGGTGGGAAGCAAATCCAAGGTTTTTGGTAGTCACTGGAATAAATCATGTCGGCTTGGATGCGCTCTCCTCCCTCTCCCTTCCCCAGCCGTCCTCCTGCAGCTCTGTTTGTTGTTCCCTCCCTTACTTTGTGTTCCATCTTTCTGCCCCTTTGCTGGTTTTCTGTTGGCACAAAGTTTTTGGGGATTATTTGCAGGGATAGAAACGTCTGCCTTTTGTCCGGAATCACAGATTTTTAACCTTTGTCTGGCAACAGGGGAGCACTTCCCAACATTTGCACTGAATCCCAGGATGGTTTGGGTTGGGAGGGACCCCAAAGCTCATCCAGCCCCAGCCCACCCCCTGCCATGGGCAGGGACACCTTCCAGGAGACCAGGTTGTTCCAATCCCCATCCAACCTGGCCTTGATGGAATGGGACATCCACAACCTCTCTGGGCAACCTGAAATGATTCATTCCAAGTTTCTTAAAACTGAGCACCCAGAAAGGAGTGAGACCTTGGGCACAAAACAAGTTCCCACACTCCCCCAGCTCCTTATTTGCGGATTTGTACTCTTATTTTTCCTCTATTCCCTGCTCTGTCCACTCTGGTCCTCTCCTGGCTTTTTGGGCCAAGTTAACAAGCATCTTTGTCCTTTCCCACCTCCCCTTTCCCACAGGATCTCTCCTGCTGGCCGTGCATTTCTACAGTTCACACAGAGCAGCCCCTCTGATCCCCAGCACAGCTCTTGGAGTCCTTCTGCTCCTCTTATCAGCCCTCTTGGCCTATGCAGGTAAGACCTGGGGGGGGGTGGCACGTTCAAGGCCTCCCCTTTCCACAGCTTTGTATGTGCTGGGGCTGCTTTGCCAGCGGGTTTGAGGAACCCACAGCAGCCTCATGGACCACCGAGACCTTCTCCCAGAGAAGCTGTGGCTGCCCCATCCTTGGGAGTGTCCAAGGCCAGGTTGGACAGGGCTTGGAGCAACCTGGGCTGGTGGGAGGTGTCCCTGCCCGTGGCAGGCGGTGGCACTGGATGGGCTTTAAGCTCCCTCCCATCCCAAACCGTTCCATGATTCTACGTCAACACAACAAATTTTCCCTATATAGGCAAGAGAAGAAATCAGTATTTGTTTTAAAGAAGGATCTCTGAGAGTTCTAACATGCTGAATACACGATTCCTCTAGAAAGGGTTCCCAGGATTCTGAGAGTGCTTTCAGCATCCAGGGATTGAAATGTCCATGTGTAAATGCGAAGAAGTGGATTTATCTGAGAGGAAAAAAAATCACTGTCTGTAGCAAAGGCCTCACTTTTTAGAATGAAAGTTGAATTATTTCTCCTTTTTAATTTGGAGTAATGAGGAAATTAAATCAGAGAATCATGGAATAATGGAATTGTTGGAAAAGACCTCTAAGATCATGAAGTCCAACCACCACTAACCATGCCCTCAAGTGCCACATCCACATGTTTTTTGAACACTTCCAAGGGATGGGAGTTCCACCAGCTCCCTGGGCAGCTGTTCCAGGGCTGGACAACTGTTCCTGTGGAGAAATTCTCCCTAATCTCCAACCTAAACCTCCCCTGCTGCGACTTGAGGCTGTTTCCTCTCACCCTGTGACTTGTTCCCTGCGAGAAAAGCCTGACACCCACCTCACTACAACCTCCTCTCGGGGAGTTGTGGAGAATGGGAAGACCCCCCTGAGCCTCCTTTTCTTCGGGAGAAGCCCCGCACCATGCCAAGCTCCATGCACAGTGACCGTGCTGCCCAAAACCCCACCCGTCCTAACCTCCCCCTTCCCCACCTCCCACCCTCTGCAAACCGCAGCTCTCGTTTGTCCCCGCAGGGATCCGCAGGAGCCCCAGAGACGCCTCCCTCTTGCTGTCCCTGTGCCTGACCATCTCGGTGTTCTGGTGTGGCTACGGAGCGACCTTCATCCTGGCAGGGCAGGGAGCGCTGGGCGACGCCGGCGCCCTCCGCGACGCCGCGGTGCCCGGCCTGGCCGCGGCCACCCTGGCACTGCTCCTGGTGGCGGTGGTGGCATTGCTGTGCGGGGAGCCCATCCTGGCCGTGGTCTCCGCCGCCTCCTCCCTCGCCGGCGCCCACGACGCGGCCGAGCGGCACAGCTCGGCGCTGGGCTCCTCCGCTGTCGCTTGCAACTACCTCCTTGTCTGCCTGCTGGGTGGGTACTTTGCCCTGGGAAGGATCCTCTATTTCCAAACCAAAGGGAAAGTTGCCCTCCCCGGCACGGGTGTGGCCAAGGAAAAGCAGCCCCGCGGCGCGGGCGGCGGCGCGAACCCCTTTGCAGCCGTGGGGCTGATGCTGAACATGCTGTCGGCCGCTGTGTTTGGCTGCAATCTCCTGGGCGTCACCAACAAACTCTTCGTGGGCCAGGTGCCCTGGCTGTGGGCAGCTGGCATCTACCAGATTGGCATCTGCATCTTATCCTACCGTGCAATGGATGTTCTAATGGCCACAGCCTTTGGATTCACTTCCATCCTCAAATTCGCTGGAGGCTACTGCCTCCTGTCCCCAGCGTGGCAGCCAGAGGAGCCAGCTGTGCCCACCCCATTCCTGGTGGTTTTCTCCATTCTTTTTGCCGTCCTGGCCCTTTTCCTGGCTCTCCAGAGCCCTCTGGATGGCCTGTATTTGCTGGTTTACGTGGCCTCCTGTGTCGCCTTGGCTTGCCATCCCAGGGGGTTTCTTGGAGGTGGCCCCCAAGGCGTGGCCGTGGCCGTTTTTGGGGCCTCAGCCCTGGTGACTCTAATTCACCTCTACAATGGGAAAGCAAGTGCCAAGATTCCCACAGGGAAAGGGGCTGTGAAGGCCCTCCTGGCTCGCAGCAGTTTCCTGAAGCTCCGTGAAGGGCCGGACCTCCACGCTCCGTACCTGGGCTATTCCAAGTATGCAGACGCAGAGGTGCTTGCCTTCGCCTGCAGCGTCCTGGCTTCTTTTGCTCTGACAACCACAGGAGACCCCCAGGCTCCCCTTGCCACAGTGGTCATTCCATGGGTAGTGGTGGCTGGTGGGATCCTTAAGCTTCTGGGTGGCTCGGTGGCCTTTGCCCGGGGCAAAACCCTGGAGAGCAGTGCCTTCATCCTCTACGCCGTCATGTGGATCATCTGGGGCTTGACAAGATACGGTGGCCTCTCTGGCACCACCAGAAGCTTCCATGCAGCAGTGGGCATCGTTGCTTTCATGCTCTTCAATGGCTTCATTGTCTTCTGCACACTCTTCTTGAACGTCACCTGGTTCTTCTACTCCCTCACGTTCATGCTCGTCGCTCTCAGCTTCTTCCTGGACTCCATCCACGCTCTTCCCGCCGGATACGACCTCGCTGCCACCCTCACCTTTGGGCTGGTCAGCTTTTACTGCTTCCTGTCCTCCCTTTCCAACAGCATCTTGGAGGGTCCCTGCTTGCCCATGGGTGGCCCCATCGTGCAGCTTGGTGGGGTGGGGGCAGGAATGACCAAGTGCCTTCACCTGCCTGCCAGGAAAGCGTCCTCGGTCAAGAGAATTGCAGGTAAGGGAGGAGCAAAGGGCACAGTAGCGGGGGGTGGAGCAGAAATTCGGGGCACATTCGTGGCAGAACACTGTTGTTCCAATCATAGAATCCCAGAGTGGTTTGGGTTGGAAGGGACCTTAAAGATAATCCTGTTCCACCCCCTCCCATGGGCAGGGGCACCTTCCACTAGAAGAGGTTGATCCAAGCTGGGCTTACTGTGGAAACCAGGATAATCCGATGAAGTGGGCTGAGTTACAAGAGTAATTATCTGAGTTCGGCAGCAAATTCTCCCCTGTATCATTTCCCTGCTCATCCCCTCTGAGCTCCAGGAATCCTCCAGCCTGGGGCTACCCCTGCCAGCTCTGGGTCAATGCCTCCTGCTTGCTCTCTCCACAGAGCTGAATGACTTCTGGCCCTGAGGAACGTGGCCCAGAACGCCCCTAAATGCCAGATCTCCCCTTGGATGAGCTCTAGGAAAGTGCACTGTCAGAGGGAAGGCTTTGTTAGTCAGGAAAAGGAGAGGAGAGCATGGAGTTGGCTGTTTTGGCGGTGACAGCCCTTCTGTGGGAATTACAGCCCCTCACTTGGGGGTTCTGCCCTGTCCATGTGCCCACAGATATCCTGAGGAGCGGAGGGACCTGTGGCATCCCCACGGACACTGTGTATGTCCTCGTGGCCGCCTGCAACCGCCCCGATGCCGTGGAGAAAGCTCACAGGTCAGTCCTTGCCTTGGGCTAAAGAAGCTTCTAGAACACAGAGCTGCCCCTGGGGACTGGCTACAGCAGCGCTCAAGGGCAAGGAAGCTCAGCCTTGGTGGGAACAGAAGGGTGGGGGAGAAGATCCAGATGAGGGAATCCAGGATGCCAAAGGCGGGTGGGGGAGTTTTGCAACTTGGGCATGACAGGAAACCCAAAGAGTGGCAGAAGGGGCAGGGGGTTCTTGGACTGGTTTGCAGGTACGTAATGTCACAGCCAAGACCTCTCTTGTGACAACAGGCCCTTGCTTTGCCTCTGTAGGGAAAGCTGGGACCCCTCACATCGGTGGGGTTTCCTCAGAACTAGGGTCATTGGGATTTCCACCCATCACTACATGAAACCTGGATTTGGAGGATACATTCCTGCCCGGGAATAGTCATTGATGCCCCTCCATGTCAAGGACAGTCCTACTTTTAGTACAGACTGGTGGCCTTGGGGCAGGGCCTTCACACCTTGTCCTAGCTGCTCTAGATCTCACCAACACAGTTTCCTTTTCAGTTCGAAATTAAATCCCACCTCACTTCCATGCTCCTCTTTTCCCACCTCTTTTCCAGGTCCAAGCGCCAGGCTCAGGATCGCCCCATGTCCCTCTGGATTTCCAGCCTGAAGCAACTGGAACCTGCAAAGCATTTGTTCACTCCCCTCCTCTGGGACTTCATGGAGGCTGCCTGGCCATCTCCTATCAGCTTGGTGGTTCCCAGAGGTGAGGAAATGCTCTTAATTCTGAATTCTCTGGACAACTTTGGCTTGGAAACTCCATCCCTGCTGCGTGGAGATATTCCCTGTAAGATCATTGTTCTTGGGCTGCTGTACATCCCTGAGTGCCACGTGACTCTTCTGCAGGTGAATGGGTGGACCTCCTGGGAATGGAGGACTCTGCTAAATACGTTGGGACCCCTCAGAGCGTCGCCATCCGCATCCCTGACTGCTCTGTCACCACACACCTCATCGACCTGGTGAGTGCCACAGCAGGCTCCTCCCACCAGCACTGGGCACCAGACCCTTTCACTGAGACGGGGTGGGGTCTGCAGGCGGCTGGGAGGGGCTTCCTTGCAGCAAAGAGGGTGAAAGGAACAACCACCAGGTCAGAAAGCCCTAAAAATGCCATTAACAGTCACTCTGTGTGATTTCCCACGCTGTTGTTGCAAGCGCGGCCACGGTAACCTCAGAAGGTCCGGAAGGTGGCCAGAGGAACTGTGAGTTCTGGGACAGACACTGTAGGTCTTCAGAAAGCCAAAATGTCATTTCATGGGCCTCATCAGCAAACCCCAATTTAACAGACACTCCAACACAGTTTGGTGGGACTGTAGTTGCCCACAAAGCAGGTGCCTCTACCCGGGTGAGCCACACCGAGCTCTCTCTGGAGCCACAGGAGGGAAGTTCTGAGCTCAAGGCACATGTTTCATCCAGCAAAACCTGCTCAGAGCTTTTATTCCCATTTTCCCGTCACCAGGTTGGGCCCATTGCGGTCACATCAGCCAACCCAACAGGAGAGGCCGACACGACCCACCACAACCAGGTGTATGCCAAGCTGGGAGACAAGGTAATGAGGGCTCTCTGCTCCAGAGGGATTGGGGCTGGAAGGACACAACCACCTGGTGTCCAGTAGGCAGATCAACAGATGGGATCAAGAATGTGGGAAAGCACCTCGTTAAAAAAAATCTCATGGACCTTCCCCATGTTGGGGTCAAAGCGAAAGAACGTTTTGAACTACAGAACTTGGTGGGGAACCAAAACTCTTCTGATTTGCAGAGTGTAGCTATGGCTTGGCAAGGTGAGGGTGTCCACCTTCCAGCACAGGATGATGTGAGCTATGAAACATTCCTTCTTCACTCCCGGGCAATCAAACCCCGACTCCTGAAGGTGCCAGGGCTCCAGCTGGCACTGGGCTGTGAGAACTCAGGGCATTCCCATCTGAAGCTGAAACTGGTGCCAAGCACCAAAATATTCCTGGCTTTTAGGAGTTTCATACGTTCTGGAAGTACCACGGTCATGGACATTCATTGTCTTCAGCTGGTTTAGGTTGGATCTCAGGCTCTTCCCCCAGAGGGTGGTGGGCACTGAGCAGGCTCCCCAGGGCAGTGGGCACGGCCCCAAGGCTGCCAGAGCTCCAGGAGGGTTTGGATGATGCTCTGGTGCACAGAGGGGGATTGTTGGGGTGTCCTGGGCAGGGCCAGGAGTTGGACTTGGATTATGGACTTCTGTGATTCCATGATCTCACCACTAAATCCTGAGGGTTCCACGCTTTGTGTCCGTGGCAAGTGAGGGGAGTTCTAAAGGACAGCTGGTACAAACCTTCCTCCAGTAACTCCTCAAAAAAATCCGGGTTTATACACATTTCTTTTTGTGGATGGGACTTCTTCAAAGCTCCTCAGCTGGTGGAGACCTGTCCTTGCTGTGCTGCTGCCCTGAATCCCACAGAGCCTTCTCTGTCTTTGCTCTGAACTTCCTTCATTCCACATTCATCCCTTGGTGTCGCTGGAGTGGGGTGGGAAGGGACAGTGTGGCCTTGGATAAGAATTACTTGCTGTTGAGAGGGGGAACTTTAATTTCCCAAGTGCCTGAGGGGAATTTGGTGTGGAAATCTTGCTCTTCAGGTGGATGCAGTTCTTTGTGATGGGCCTTCTCCAGAGAACATCGCCTCCACCGTGGTGGACTGCACCAAAATCGACAGTGGGAACGTCGGGTTCTTCAGAGTCGGCATCATCCCCAAGTCTCAGGTAAAAATCACCTGGATTTTCCTTCTATTCCTGTTCTCCATCAGGTGGGTTCCAGGCTGGGGGTTTCCCAAGGACATGAAGAAATCTCTGACAGCATGAGGAGTTATCTCGGGGTGGTGTGGAAGAGGAGAGCAGAGTTCCACGTTGCTCTGTCCTCATCCTGCTCCAGACCATCATCACACCTCGCTGTGCTGGGCGCGGTGCAAGCTGAGACTGATTGGTTCATGGAAAGAGCTCCGAGATCCAAGGCACCTCCATGGGACAGGCTCTCCATGTCACCTTCCAGACACCTTCTCACTCTTCCCAGAGACCCCTGAGCAGGCAGAAAGCAGCGTAATCCCAAAACTGAGCCCAGAGAAGATCTAGTTAAAGATGTCCCTGCCCACAGCAGGAAGTTGGCCAAGATGACCTTTAAAGGTCCCTTCTAATCCATAATTTCATAATTCTATGATTATTTCAACTACTCAGCGCTGTGTTTGCTCCTTCCAGGTGCTGCAGATACTGGAGCAGGTGCAGAAGAAGCACAGGGTGGTCCCCAACAGTGGCACTCGCCCCACGAAAGGCCATGAGGAGCAGGCTGTGCCCAACGGGGCGGGCGCGGGGCCACCACAAGCTCCTGATGATGGCTGGGAGAGTCACACTCGCCTCTGACTCCACCAGCTCCAGCAGCTCCGTGCTCAGCGGGGAAACCACTTGCTGGAAAATGTCCTCTCAGTCAAACTGGGGACTGGGAGAGGTTTCCCAGCTGAGGGGGGTGATTCATCCATCTTCCCCTGGACACTGCTAAAATATCCCGGGGCGGCGCTGACTCCCAAACCACAGTCAGCCAGGAGGAAAATTTTCCCTTGAGGACACTGCCAGCTTTCCCTAAAGGGCAGACGTGACCAAGGAGGGGTTATTTTGGTGACAGGCTGGCCCTGAGGACCATGGCTTTATTCCTTTCACTGCGAGCCGATTCACGGAATCCCCTGGTGGGGGGAAAAAACACTGCCCGAAACTTGAACCATTTTAGGTGGGCCAAGACCTTCCAAACCAGCAGGTTCGGATGTTCCCCCAGCACCACCAACCCATGTCCCCAAGTGCCACACGAGGTGGGAGAGGGAGGAGGGCAGAGGTGCTCGGGTGCCTTGCTGTGCCTACAACGGACTTGCTGAAATAGGGGAGGCAAAGGGTGGGCTCAGGAGCCGGGGGCGTCTCCTGCTGTGTCTTCTCCCGAATGGAGGCCACCTCTTTTGAGCCCCTCCTGGGGAGAACCCACCAGTGAAAAGCAATTCCCTTACCTGAGATGCCCTTTGCTGTATTTCCCAGTAGGAGTCAGGGTGGAATGACCATCCTGATGACTCCAATAGTATATCCTCAGAGGTGCTGGAGAGCTCGGGAAGAGCCTCCCTTCCCATGTAACGTTGTGCTGAGCAGGAATTTCAGGAGAGCAATCTCCCTGTGTTTGAGGAGGCCAGGAGCTGGTCTCTTGCCTTTCAGCCCAACTGTTCCCATCTCATGGCATGTTTCTTCCAGAGGGCAAATTTCCTGGGGTCAGAGAAGGGAATTCCAGCCACTCCAGGCAGGAATTTGTCTTCACCATGGGACCAAATTTCTATGCAGGCTCGTGAAATACTGGGAATAACCCAGAGGAGCTGGAGATGTGCCCTCACCTGTGGGATGGCTCCTGTGACTGGAGTGCTGGAATGGGAGGACACAGACTTTTTGGGAAGGACAGGAAATTCGGTGCAGAGTGGGAGCTGCCGACCAGGAGGAGGCTGAAAGGAGTTTCAAAGCCAGGGGAGGAGTTTTCCTGGGCAAACACTTTGGGGCTGTGCTTGTTTCGCCTCCAAAACCTGCTGATCTTCTTCTTACCTGACTCAGGTGCAAGGTGCTGATCAAACTCCAGCTGAAACCAATCCCATTGAGTCATTGGTTTCACCTGGACTTGTGCTGGAATTTAAGGACAAATGCTGTGCAGTCAGAGGAGCTCGACCTCAACAAGCTCCAGCCAAAACCAGGTCTTCTCAGCTTGTTCTCACAGAGCTGGCTCTCTTCCTGCAGAGAAAATTCCAGATAATTGAGTTCGTTGAATAATATTGCTGGTCTACTTCCTGTATCTCCTTGGAGTTTATTAAAACTGTTTTTTGGAAAGCAATAAAATATTTTCATTGAACTGTAACCCCCCTGTGCAGTTATCTGTGGCAAGGACTGGTGGGTCAATGGGTTCTGGATGTCAATGTGTTGGGGTTCCTGGTCGTGAAGGATCCAAAAAGGATCCAGAAAGGATATTAGGAGAGAATCAAATTGTGGTACTGCCCATGGTGGGCAAGAGGACGGAGAGAGAAGGTAACTCCTCACACCAAAGCCCTGGAAAACACCAGGGCTGAATTTCACCCCTTTAAAAAAAACCCCCAAATCGCCAAAATCTGAGGGAATGTGGTAAAAAGGGTGAATTTGGAGAGGTGCGGGAAAACAGCCCTGGCTGAAATATGCAAATAATTATGTGTTTTAGTGTGCAACGAACAAAAAGTGGCTTCAAGCAATGGATTCTTCACTTGATGCCTCACCTGAGTCTGTTTTTCCTCTTTCTCTCCGTGGTGTTGGCTTTTTGCTCACAGAAAACGTTGATTGTGCTATCAGGACACTGGGAGAACCTTTTCTCCCTTGGCTGAAGGAAGACAAGGAGATATTTCACGGAAGGTTGGATTTCCCCCCACCCACAGCTCTGCCGTGTGCCAGCAAAGAGGAAGGAAATAGTTTAGGCAGGAGGGGATTTAACAGGGATCATTCAGTTCAGTCAAGGCAAGAAAGTATTTCTGCTATTTCCAGTTTCCCCAGCATTTAAAGGGAAGCAAAATGTTTTTAAAGAGGAGTGGAGAGGGGAAAAAAAATTGCTGTTTTAAGTGGCAAATCCAAAACACTTCAGTCAGAAAGTGCTGAGACAAACATTTGAATATTTTGGGGTGAAAACAAAAATCCACGTTGAGGTTTTGACAAGAGGGTTTTCATCACTCTAAAAACAGAGGGTATGGTTAAAAAAGGGTGTCCAGGCCTCCTCAAGCGAGACTCACACTGAGCCCTTTCTGGTGCTGCTCCTCTCCTGTCCTGCTCCACAGGAAGGAATCGCTCCCTTGCTGTGTTCTGGATGAGAGGGATGGAGGGAATGTGGGGCCCTCAGACCTCCCTCACAGCAGGAGTTTGGAGTGACTGGGGAAAATCATGGAATCCAACGAAACCCATTTTGGTTGCGCTGACAATGTCTTGGAGGCCTCTAGGCCTGAAAGGTCACCCTGGGAGACAAAATAACCTCATGAATGGGCCTCTTTGTGCCTCAGCCAACGCTTCAATCCCACTGGGGCTGGAAACAGCCCAGGAAGAAGGGCTGGCCCACCTTGATTTCGCCCTTTGTGGAGTCTAGACATCCGTGTCGATGGAAAGGGGAGGAAAAAAGGAATGGAAAATGAGTGTGTTTTCCAGCCTCAGGAAAAAGCAGCTCAGCCTCCCAGGAATAGACTCTGCCATAGGAACAGGAACTGAGTCAGCGCCACCCTCGAGGCCGCACATGGGTGCGGGGGGTGGACCTGGTACCAGGGTGGGCAGAGAGGAAGGGCGGCATCACAGTCTGGGTGAAACCAACCTGGCAGGACCTCGGAGACATGGGCAGGGTCTGGAATACCCCTGGAACACCCCCAGCTTGCGGGAACACCACGAACCGGTGGCTCTGTGGGGGCATAAGGATCGGACTCGATGGCCGTAGAGGTCTTCTCCAGCCTTAACAATTCTGTGCTTCTGTGGCCTCTTGTCTCTGGGTCTTGCTCCTGAAAAAGAACAGTCAAAGTCTAGCTTGGGATGGGACATGGGATGGAGGAAAATGCGGGAACAAAGTCCTGCTTGACTGGTTGATCCTCAGTCAAAGCAAAACTCTTCGATCTTGGCCCAGTCGAGGGCCATGACCCGCAGTGGTTTTATGTCCATCCTTCCTGCTGCTCCTCCCATACCAGCTGGGGGTTATTGCCACAAGTCCCCAAACCACCTCTGGCGTCCCATCCCCCTGCAGCCTTCCCAAGGACCCTGTTGTCCCACCCTGGGTTATCAGATCCTACGTGACCCCCGTCCTCCTCCTTCCCACCCCTACCATTGCTCCAGGCCCTCCTTGCCCGTGGCTGCTTTCGCTTGCAAAACAAACCAAGTCCTGGTTGGAAATGCAAGAACCTCTTGTGGGAAGTTGGAATGGCCAAAGAGCTGAAGAAATAAAGAAGGAGTAAGGAAGGAGAAGACATGGAAACTTGCTGTTGTTTTGGGAGCGAAGAAGAAACCAAGTCCAGAAGGTGGCATTGACAGCTGGACTTGATGACCTTTGAGGTCTTTTCCAGCCTCAACGGGTCCATGATTCCAGGACTGCTGGGACACAGGATACAGGCTCCTTGGCCACTGAACCATCTGAGGAGGGGTTTCCACAGACATATTTAATGTTGGTTATGTTCTCCACTCTGTTTCCATCTCTAGCTCTCCAAAGACACAGCCGGGTGTGAGTCAAGGGAAGGTGAAGGCCTTGTCCATGTCTCTTCATCGCTAATCCTCTAAATATGAAACAGGGCAGCTTTGGGGGGTTCTTAACTGAGCAACCTGGGCTAGCGGGAGGTGTCCCTGCCCATGGCAGGGGGTGGCACTGGATGGGCTTTGAGGTCCCTCCAACCCAACCCATTGAGGGATTCTGTGAGAACTGAGGGTGACTTTACACAGCAGCTGGTGGATCCTTTGAGGTCACCTTGTCTGTGGTGCTCCAGGTTTTGGAGGCTTGTTGAACTTCTTGGACCGGTAGAGGATAATTCCTTCTGCGTCTTGGGGGAAGTGAATCCCACCAGATGTTGGAGGAAGGGTAGGTAGGGGAGTGAACCCAAGAAGCAGGAAGGAGACAGGTATGGAGGAGGCAGCACAACCCTGCCGTGGATCAGCTCTGGGAAGGGAGTCACCAGCTCCTGGGACCTGCTGTCCCGGCCTAGGAATGACTGGTCCCTTATTTGTAGACTAAACCAGGACTGCTGAAAACCGCCAGCTGAGAGTCCAGGCAGGAGGACAGGTTGGCTCTCTGTGCCGAGACAGGGGTGGAAATTCAGTTCTCTGGGAAATTCAACCAACCAAATCCTGCTTTCCTGAGAAAGGAGCCACCTCAGAGACACTGGAGACCTGGTGGTGCACGAACGTGTGCTGTGACCCTCCTGGTGTCGGGGCACAGAATGGGCCTGTCCATGGAGGGCTGGATGGTCATACCTTGGTATTCCTTTCACAGATTCCAGCCATTCTCCTGGAGCAGAGATGGCATGTCCTTCCCCACCACTGACTTCAGTCTTCAATGATGGAACTGAACATTCAGTTCCTCAACAACACTTCTCACCGTTGTTTCTTTTAATAAAATAATGACTTTTACTGAAATATTTTGCAACACAACATCCCATTGCCTAAAACCTTCTCTCGAATCCCTATTCTGAACTTCTCACCCTCTCCCACCTGACTGCACACTCAGGTGGCTGTTTGTCTCTTCCAGACCTGCCCCACCCATCCCTGAGAAGAATTTCACTGGAGCTCAGCTCACTTTGGAGCAAACACAAGGAAGAGAAGGGGGAAAAATTAATAAAACCATCCACAGGAGGAGATGCAGGGACAAAGATGACAAAGCTTTACTTCCTTTACCCCTAGCTTTGGTTGCTCTTTGCTGCTTCCCACTTGGAAATGAGCCTTCACCAACACATAAGGTAGCAGAAAACACAGCAAGAGGTGTTAAATGTGAGCAACGACCCTGATGAAAGACTCTGTGTTTGGAGAGCCTGACTAAAGGACTTGAAGGCTCCTGTGGTCGGTCTAAGGGAGGGGTTTGTTTCCCTCCGGCCTTGCAGAGGTGCTGGCAGAGCTTGTCAAGACCTGGGCAGTTCGCTTTGGGTCCGTGGGAAGAACTGTGGGAATGCAACCATGGAGAGGTTGCTCCAGCTCCCAACCCTCTCGTGCTGAGTTTATGGGATGGATGTCCAAGCTGTTTTCTGGGTTAGTTTGTCACGGGAACTGTTCGGAGCATGGGGATGAATCCCATCAGATATTTGGCCAAAGTGGCAGAATCAACAACCTGATCAAAGAGTCTCAGAATGGTTTGGGTTGGGAGGGAGCTTAAAGCCCATCCAGTTCCATCCCCTGCCACCAGCCCAGGCTGCTCCAAGCCCCGTCCAACCTGGCCTTGGACACCTCCAGGGATGGGGCATCTCCATGACATTACTATCACAAAAAAACCTTTCTAGTTAAGTGCTGTGAAAGACAGTATTTCCCAGTAACGCTATTTTGTTGCTGTTTATCTGAGATTTATCCTGATGCTCCTCTTGACCATCAAATCTCTGTTCCACAACCTCCAGTGGTGCATCAGAAATGTCCCAACTGCGTGTGCGAGGCACAAGCAACCCGGTCAAGTGGAAGGTGTCCCTGCCCATGGCAGGGGGGCAGAACTGGGTGATCTTCCTTCCCTTGAGCTGACACGACACGCAGACCCACATCACAAGGGGGACAAGTCAAGGAGGGACTTTCTCCTTTTTTGTTTTGTTGGGGTTAGGTTTTGGGGTTTTTTTGCTGTTCCAGCAGTTTTGAGCCAATATTAACAAACCTCATCTGCCCAGAAAGGTCAAGTAATTTGTCAAGCATTAAAGTATTAAAACATGAGAGGAATCTCATGTTGTGGGACTTCACCACACGCTTAAAGTTAAGCCTCAGCTGGCACTTGGATCCATTTATTGGGTATCACGGGATCACGGAATCGTTTGGGTTGGAAGGGGCCTCAAAGCTCGTCTTGTTCCAACCCCTGCCATGGGCAGGGTCATCTTCCTGTAGACTAGGTTGTTTAGCTGTCCTAAGGTATGTGCAGGGGAGGAGAGCCGGACTAAATTCCACTTCCAGATGCTGGCACGGGCTGGGAAACCACAGGAGGCTGGGAATGCCCAGCTGTGCCCGGGCAGTGCCCGCCCTCCGCCCGGGCAGAGGGTGCCGTGGCTTTGCGGGGTCAGGAGGCTGCAGGGTGAAGGGCAGCCTGTGTTTGGCCCCCAGGAGTGGCTGCCAAGGGTTCTTTAACCGGGAGTTTGGGGAGCTGCTTGAATGAAGCATCATGGAGGCAGAGTGAAAGCTGCTATTTATGGTGACTCCTGAGTGCAAACCAAACAGGGGGAGCAGACGGACAACAAGGGCAGAGCCAAAGGAAGCGGAGCACGCTCAGAGCTGCAGTCAGTGTTTCCGTGGCAGTGATGGAGCGTGGGAGGAATCCAACCCAAAGGCTCCCAGTTTGGCTGCTCAGGCCCCGGAGCAGTGGCGGGTGAGCAGGGGGGACGTGGCTTGAGGGATGGCTCCATGAACAAGATGCTCCAAAACAATGGCAAGGAGGAAGAGAAGGGGCTTGTCCCCTGAGTGGTGGGAGGTGGGACTGTGGCTGTGCCAAGGGAACAACCTCCCTGCCCAGAGCAGGAGGGAGGACAAGGAACAAGGGTAGGGAACTGGCACAGATCTGCCACTTGGACTCTGCCTCCAGTGCAGGAAAAAACATTACAGAGAACCTCAAGTGTGTCACGCACCTCTCGGTGTTTTGAAGCCTGTGGGCCATAACTCATTGTTTCCTTTGTTGAGCTTTGTCTTTATTGAGTGAATTTCCCTCATCCCTCACTCCCCCCCGGGTCTTGTTTGCTTTGGAGGAGAGGAAAGTTCTGTTCCCTGCTCTTGGCAGCAACTTCTGCCCCTCCACAGCACGTAACACAGGGCCATGTGCTTGGGGACCTGCGTGGGGACAGCTGCTGGGGCACCAGCAAGGTGTCCCTGTCCATGGCAGGGCTTGGAACTGCAGGATCTTTAAGATCCCTTTCCACCCAAGCCATTCTATGATTTTCTGAACCCTCAGCAGCTCCCAACTTGGCCACGGATATTCCTTTGCACGTTGGATGGAGCTGAGTGTTCCAAGATCAGCTGGGGACTCAACGTGGGCCAAGCAGGGAACATCTGGGAAGGTGCCAGAGAAGGAAAGGGGTGAGTGACTTGCTGTAAACCCTCTGTCAGAGTTACACCTTCCAATATTTATTCCTCTAGCTCTTGGTCATGGAGCTCTGTCATTTTTGGAGGATGGATAGCTCGGTGGAGATCAAAGGAAACTCAAAGCCTTTTCCTTATGTTCCAAAAAGAGGGTTTATTTAGTGGATTTTAGGAGTCTAAAATACACAGATGTGAGTGTTGTGGAAGGCGATACACAAGCAACCAGGGCATTCACAGTCCACTGCGCTTTGGAAACACAGGAACTCTGGGACTGCAATAAAGCAGCAGCTCCTGATCCTGCTGGCATTCCATGGGCAGGTCTCCCAGCCGTTCCAGGCACTTAGTGGAGATAAACAACAGACTACTGCAGAAAGCTCCCAGGAGAGGGAGCAGGTGGGGAATTGCTGCCCTTCCCAAGGAGGTAAGAGCTGGATCAGGGAAGGAATAGCTCTCCCAAGGCCGGGGGCTCCAGCAAGGCATGGGATACCCTGTGTTTTTTAGGGAGACCAGATGTTGTTCTGTTGCCCAGGGGAAGTTTCCTTCGGTTCAGGGCACTCTGTTCTTCACTCTCTCGAAGATCTGCATCACTTTTCCTGCTGGAATGCAGCCTTCCCTCACGATGGTGATGCCACCTTCCCAGAGGAAGGGCAAACAAGTTAGGATAATCCCCAATGGGTGAAAGAAAGGGACTGGGGGGGGGGGGGAGAAATAAAGGAGTATCTCAGACCAACAAAGCCACCAAAACTCCCAGAACATCCCTTAATAACATTGCGTAGAAGGACCAGAAACGTTGTCAAAAAGTCAACCCACTGACTAACAGCGACCTCCCACTTCCTTCAAGGGTTTGATTTTCCACTCAAATCGCTCTCAGATGTCAACCCAGACCCAATAACGGTGTCCCACCTCGTGCTAAGGCGTCACTGTGGACGAGCTCCTGCAACACCTCCGTTCTTGCGGTCCGCAAGCAGCACCCACCCTTCCTTTCAGAGACATCCACCCTCCCACTCGCATCCTTTTTCGCTCTTACAAGGCGGATTTTGTTTCTGCTCACTGCCTTGTTCTCTGTCAACACAGAGGTCCTCCAAGGACATCTTTTGTTTGCTTCTCTTCATCAACATGTTTGCAAACGTCCGGGCACTCAAGAGCTGTTACTCTTGGAGCGCTCTGTGCTGCCGGATTGATACTGGTGAAAGGGATGGAAACAGACCAGGGAAATGCAATTGCTGACGCAGGAGGGTGGGTCTTACACTCACTTTCATCAATCTTTGTGCAGTTGACCACAGTGGATGCCACCACCTCATCAGATTCTCCATCACAAAGAACACCCTCCAGCTTATGGCCAAGACGCCTGTAGGGATAAAAAAAAGGCAACAGCACTACACAGAACTTCATGTCACCTGAGATTCCTCTCCATGCAGGGCGTCAAACCACAATCTGTCACCTTTTAAACTCGCTGGGCAACCCCCTGGCAGGTGGTCTGCCCTGCAACAGAGGTGCCAGTGCCCGGGGGTACTCACGAGATGACCATGTCGTGGTGTGTGCTGTCCACCTCCCCGCTGGGGTTCGCCGACGTGACGGCCAAGGGCCCCGTCATGTCGATGAGGTGCACCAGGACCGTCAGGTCAGGGACTCTGATCATGATGCTGTCTTGAGTTCCCACCCTGCTGTAACCTGCTCCAACCCCTGGAAAAGACACACGGAGGCAAGGCTGGGACGGTGTCACCTGTTGTGGCATCAGGACAGGCCTCCTGCTTCCTTTGCAAGTGTCTCTGCTCCCTCCACACATCCAGAGCCTCCTTGTTTGTGTTCAGAGGAGCAGCATTCTGGAGCAGAAATCCATGACAGCAACGATTCGGGGTCTAACTGTGTAAAACCTGACTTTGGGACAGTAAAACTGGGTTTGGGACAGTAAAACTGGGTTTGGGACAGTAAAACTGGATATGGGACAGTAACATTGTGGGTCTGAGTGGATAAAAAGGAAATGATTCACACCTGGAAACAGCAGCGCTGTTTTCATGGCTATTGGGATCTACTTTTATCCCGAAGTCTAATTCTTGTGAGCACTGCCACGTACCTCTGCCCATTAAACATACATAATGCCTACAGTTTCCTCCCTATTTGCGGAAGTCAGGCTTGAGGTGAATCATCCCACTGCTCACAGTGCTTGACTTTGTCCGTGTGGTCAGGAGGAAGAGGCCATAGGAACCCTCTCAGCTCATCGAGGCTCCACCCAGGGCTTGCTCATTCCCAACAGCGAGGGGCTTGAAGGAGCTCACCCTCCCAGGCAGAGGAGCCTCCCTTGCTTCTGGTTAAAGAGCTCATCTTGGTGGCTCCCACTGTTAATGACTCATTCCAGCTGATTAACACCCTCTGCTAAACATTCCCCAAAGAATTGGAGAGCTCCAGAGGTGATTCCTTGGGATAAAAAGGTCAGAATCCCTCCCCATCACATCCAAAAGGGCAGACCGTGTCGCAAAGGTCAGCTGTCCTGTTCATCTCACCCAACTTCTTCAGCCACTCTCCCTTCTGGATAATGCAGCCGATGCCACCGGGGTAAACATTCTCCATGAATTCCCAGAGCAGGGGGCTGATGGGGGGAGCAGCTGCTCGGAGCTGGTCCAGGTTTGAAATAAAGATGCAGATGGGCTTCTCTTGAGGCCTTTCCTGAAAAAAAAAATAAAATACAGGGAGAGAGGAAGGGGAAAACCAGTTTGCCTTGAGAACCTCAAAGCCCACTGGGCTCCTGGTTTGTGGCTTCCCAAGGACCGGGAGCTCCAGGCAAGGAAGATGGTGTCTCTGCGCCAAATGCTGAGCAAATGGAAGAAGAGAGAGAACAGCAGCCTGCCCTTGGGACCGTGGTGGGATGCATCCAAGTCCCCCTCTTCAGGTGTATCCATCACAGGGACAGCGATGCTCTGCTCATTATCAGCATTTTAAAGATCAAGGTTTTTTTCTGTTGGGGATTGCTGGATTATGGACAGCTTTGGCTTTAAGAGGATGCTGCTGCAGGCCTGGGAAAGCAGTGGGAAACATCACCTGTGTCCTTGGGCCAGGCCCGGGAAAGCTGAAGAGAGAGAGAAACAACTCTAGAAAACAAGAGTGTGTTTTGGGACTTGCCAGCATGAGGAGAGATGGTGACACCCTATCAGAAGATGGTTTGGAATTGACAGACAAGTGTGCTTAGCAAATGACATGTAGCCTCTCTGTGTGTGTTTGCAGGAGAAGAACATTATAAAAGGATTAGTATATAATTAATAAATTGGCTTCTCTTGGTCATCATATCAGTGTGTTGAGTTGCCCAGGCCTCGCATGAGAGTATAAACCCCACAAGAATTTTCCAGGCTTATGCTGGTATAAATCAAGGTGAAACCCACCAAAGCACGGAGAGCCTAAACCCCTGCAAACCAACATCTCCTTTGGCACCTCCTGAGTGCTCTGAAATAAACAAACAGTGAGATGGAGGGGGGCGGGGAATAAAACGAGCTCACACAGTGGTGTCATTTCAGTCCTCAACTGACATCAGCTTCAGTGGGGCAAAATGACTAAGGAACTGGGCATGTATTTACATTCTGTTTATATTATCTCATCTCAGGGAAGGTCAGCACTGGCACCGGAGCGGCCCAGAAGAGACGGCCTTTGTGGTGCTGCTGGCGCTCGGTGCCAGCTGAGAGAGTCTGTTGTGCTTGTTCCTCCAGGCTAGCCAGGAAATTGCCTCATGGAGAACAGACGGGCCCAGGCTGCAAAAGTTGTATTGAAGGTGCAGACTTTGGGTCCGGTGCCAGCACCGAATGTCTCCAAAAGTCTGGGGAAGTTTATAGCCCTGGGATTCTGATTCAGCACTTCGTAAGGCAGAGAGGACAAACACGGGTTTGGAGCCGCCTGTGACAAGTGTGGGGCTGTTCCAGGTTGGGGTTGTGTTTTGTCTTCCCCTGTAAGGCAGGATGGAGCTGCCTAATTCCCAGTGCTCCATACCCAGAGGGGGTTGGACTTGAGGTTGCTCAGCTCAGAAAGTGGTCCGTGATGTTCTGGTGTGGCTGCTCAGAACTCTATCCATGGTCAAGTTCTAGGTCTCAGGACAACTTGAAACCAGGGGCTCTCATTTCTGCTTCTGCACAAACTCATCTCATTGCAGGGACAACTTCCTTGGGAGGGGCAGGAATTGATCTCTGCTCTGTGGGGACCAGGGACCTGGAGTTGTGCCAGGGCAGGGTCAGGTTGGATCTCAGGGAAAGGCTCTTCCCCCAGAGGGTGGTGGGCACTGACCAGGCTCCCCAGGGCAGTGGGCATGGCCCCAAGGCTGCCAGAGCTCCAGGAGGGTTTGGACAACGCTCTGGGGCACAGGGTGTGGGACTCTTGGGGTTGGTCCTGAGCAGGGCTGGGGGTTGGACATGATGATCCCTTCCAACTCAGCTTATTGTGTGATTCTGTGACCTGCAGGACATGGGTCCAGATAACCAGAGCTGTATGCCCACCTTGATCCTGTAGACCTTCTCGATGGCTTGGGGGTGTTTGCAGGAGGCTGCCAAGGCATACACGGTGTCCGTGGGGACCCCACACACGCCCCCCGTGTCCAGCAGCTCCGCGATGGTCCTCAGGCCACTCGTGCAGTGGGACTTGGGGCAGACACAGGGTGGAGGGTCAGGGCTGTCCTTCTTGGAGCTCCCAGGCTGAGAAGAATCAGGAGGCAACAAAGACATTACAAGGGGAATCATCAAATCTATGAGACACGGGGTGGGATTCAGCCCACCCCAGCCCAGGTGGGTTGGGCTCCCTCGGCAGTCAGAGGGCAGAGGAAGCACTTCTAGGGATGCTTCACCCAAATTAAGTGATAATTGTAATTAATGGAGGCAAAGTGACCAACTCGGGGTGGACATTTGAACTGCTGGTGGCTAAAATCAGAGGAGATGAACCCCACCCAGCACAGTGAGGGCTTCCTGGTGGAACAGCTGCTCTCCAGAATGACTAAGGACACTCAGAGAGTCCTAAACCCAGAGGAAGGACAAGTTTCAGGTATTTTCTCATGAGTGTCCCATGAGAAATGCTGATTTAATGGAAATGTTTCCCTGCAGCAGGAATTTGAGCTGCCAAATCCATCACCCCAGCAAAGGGTTGGAACTGCCTTGGTCACACCTACCAGGTGGTAGGAGAAGTTTGATGTTAATAGGTCCAGGGGGGAACTCTCATTTTCCGGTCTGGGGAACTTCTAACTCCCCTGCCCCCAAAGTTGTGGCCTTTAAAACTTCAATCTGCCAGGAATTCCTTGATTGGAGGTGGCTAATTACACAGGACCATGGAGACAGGCATTTTGGGACACACTGTAAACACCCCTACCCCTTTCTCCAAGTATCCATGTGTATCATTCCTGGTGGAACAGGGCTCGCTTCCAGCTCATAGCACCCTATAGGAATGTTGTGACCGGCATTTCAAATGTCACTGAGGGATTTGGAGGAAGGGAAATTCCATGGAAATCTGAACTGAAAACCCCAGAATATCCCTTCTGAGCAGGGAAGCTACACCACCCTGCAGAACAGGTCTTACTGTGAACAGAGGAGGTCCCATCAGCAGCAGGTCCTTCCCAAACATGCAGTTTGCCAGGGATGCTGTTGCTCCGTAGAAGCAGACGATGCTGAAGGTGCTTAATGTCACAACTGGGAAAAAAAAAACCCAGAGACAGAGGCAGGAAGGGTGAGGGAATCACCAGCCCCTGGAGGGGTTTAACAGACATGTGGATGTGACACTGGAGGACAGCGTTTAGTGGTGGCCTTGGACGTGCCGGGGGAACGGTTGGGCTTGATCATCGTGGAAGACTTTTCCAATCTAAATGATTCTGTGCTGGTGTGATGATGAAATGGAAAAGCTCCTACTAACCCTATTGGTAAAGCACTCTATGGAATTAAAACTAAAACTGGCAGAAACTTCAACAGAGCCACAGCCAGTGACGCCAGTGACACCAGTGAGCTCATCCCACTGGGAAGTAGGACTGTACAGAACCCCTGATCCAGCAGGATCACCACACCTAAAGGTTTCTTTGGAAGCTCAGGGACCTGGGCCCGAGGCTCTGCCCCTTTTCCTGCACACCCACCAGCCTGCAAGGGAAAGATGAGAACTCTGTGCTTGCTTTTTTCCACGCTGAGCTTTCCGCACTTCTCCCCAACCTGGGAGCCACTCACTGCTCTCCGAGTTAAGGTTTGGTGACCAAGTTCCCCTAAAACTCACTTTCCAACAGCAAAGGGAGGTTCTCCAACGTAAAGAGCAGAAAACAAACGCTCAAGAGCTCCATTGCAAGGGTCACACAGAGCAGCACCACGTTGAAAGAGGAGGCTGTGAAAAGAAACACAAACAAGGTGGACCCACATGGGAGAACGGCCCATGAAGTGTCTGTGGAACAGCAGGGGAGTTCCTAAATCACCTTAGTCCTGTCTGACTGAACGGAGCAGCCCATGGCCTGATTTCCTGCCCAAGGAGGAGCAGAGCTATGGCCGTGGCGTGTTCAGCCCTCAGATTTCATGGGACACGCTGCCAAAGCCTTGATCTGCCAGCACGCCGCTCTCGCACGGAAAACACTTGCCAGGCAGCCAAGCAGGTCCTGATTTACACCAGCTGGGCTGGAGTGTGGCTGTGGCTCTGTGCCAGTGGCCCAGGCCATCGAACACTTTCACCTCATTTGAACCATTTATTTTCTTTGAAATGTTCTTCTGTTCCCCTGGGGCTGTTTCTCCTGAGCCCAGCTCAGCTTCTGTTCCTGACCGTGGGCAAAACATCTCAGTTCTTGCCCAACAGCAGCGACAGAGAGAACTGAGCCTCCCTCACTTGTGCATCCCCACCAGGGAGGGATTAACAAGATGACCTCAAACACCCCTCAATAAACAATCCCATGGGTGCTGAGACTTACCCAGAATGATTAAAAAAGCGTTGAGCACCAGAAAGGCCACGGAACCAGCAGTGAATCCCTCAGTGTTCCCAGCTCCGACGTCCGGCGAGTGGCCTGAAACGGGAGCAGCACCTCTGGTTATGAGCAAGCCATGAAGAGCGTGACAGAAGGACGGCAGAAGAGCCACAGACCAGTGGTTGGAATTACTAGAGCTCAAACTAAGGGTCGGTGGCCTCATAAAAAAAACCCTCCCGCTGCTCCTGCAACATGAAATACTTGAAGTACTAACTGGATGGCCGTCCAAAAATAGCTGATGATTTTACCTCCAGCTCGTAACACTCAGGGTCTGGCTGAACATTTGAGCGGCTCCTGCCACACCTCTGCAGGAACAGCTGGAGCTTTCGCCGCAGGTGCCCACTTTAACAGGGCCTGGCACGGCTGCTGTGTGGACACGCTGCCCACCTGGAAAGAAACACGGCTCTTGGAGCCCGGGCTCGGCATTCCCAGAGCTGCTGTGACCAGCTGGGATGAACCTAAAAAGCATCTCCTGCAGCGTTGTGGTGAGATACCGGCCCAGACACAGGCTGGGGGCTGTCTCATGATGTTTTAGAATGGAAATCTTGGCCAAGACACAACTCGGACTCCCAGAGCTGCAAGCGCAAAGGGGTGTGTTTGGACATGATGTTTTTAGGAGGAGGAATATCGGTGACCCTGGAGTGACTGACTGTCCTGAAAGGATGACAGAGAAAGGCACAAAAGGAGTTACTCAACACCTTGTCTCTGAGCTGGGAGAAAGACGCCCCTCGTGGTTGTTCTGCCTGTTTTGGTAGAACAGCATTGTAAGAAACACTGGTCAATGTGCAGTTCTGTCCTGCTTAGTAGACCAGAGTCTGTTCCTTATGGAAAGAATGGAGGAGTAAAACACAGTGGAATACAAGGCCATCAATCTAGCAGGTTTGGGTGCTTAAAGTAGCTACAGGAGGCCCAGAGCCAGGACTTTGTAGACTGATGAATCTGGGTCAGACCAAGCTGATGAAGAGTATCAAAAACGACCCCCAGGGGATGCAGTAAGAGGAGGAGACCACCTAAAAGCTGAGCCAAAAGAAGATTCCCCACCTGGACTCTGCCAAGTTATGAATCTGCATGTTAGAGGATGAAATTGTTCACCTGAGTGGTATAAATCGTTTGTTTTGCACCTTTTGAGCAGAGCTAATTTGCCCAGCGCGAGCAACAAATCCCTGCTGCTCCAAGACGAAAGAGTTCTCTTAGCAGTTCCCTTTACTCCCAGGAATTCTGGTGGAAGCGGGCCATCTGAAGATTCCTAAAAACCCCCCTTTTTTTCCCCTCTGACTGAGCTGACCGGGCGGCCGGTGCGTTACCTGCGAGGCGCAGCCAGGTCCACGCGCCCCAGAAGGCAGCGTAGCAGAAGGGCAGGACGCAGCCAAACCTCCTCCCGCCCCGCAGCTGGATCCGGCACACGTAGAGCTGCCCCACGGCTCCCGGGATGAGCACGGAGGGCACGGAGAGCTGCTGCCTGCCGGGGTCGGCGAGACCCCCCTGCACGGCGGAGGCCGCGGCCAGCCCGTTGCAGATGTAGAACAAGGCGTCGGGCACGGCGGCGCTGGTGCCACCGCGGAGCTCCTCGGTCCTCCCGAGGAGGGTTTTGGTGGCCATCAGAGTGGCTTGGAGAGCCGAGCTGGACACGGCCTGGGCGCCCACAGGGATCAGAGCCTTCTCCCCGATGGAGTTGATGAGGCTGGCGAAGGTGCCGTAGAGGGACAGAGCCGTGCAGAGGCTGCAGGCGGCCCCCAGGAAGGGCCGGGCACCGGGCAGCGGGATCTGATGGATGAAGGCCGCGGCGAGGATGATGAAGGAGGCGTTTTGCAGCATCTCCAGGGCGTCTTTGTGGGTCGACATCAGAAAGAGCACGCAGGCAGTGGCCAGGAAGAACCACCCTCCAAACATTCCCAGCCGGCTCTCCTGAGGTGTGGGCAGCCCAAGGAAGGCGGTGAGGATGAACTCTTCCCAAGCCATCACCAGCCAGTAGAGGCTGTGGACGCCGAACTTGGTTGTGTGGTAGGCATCACCTCGGAGGTAGCTGTAGAAGCTGGAGAGCAGCTGGCAGCTGGAGATGATGGATATCCACGCTGCTCCAACGCAGAAGGTCTTCACGTACCCAAAGAAGTAAAAGGCGAAGATAAAGGACGACACCGCATCGCAGATGTTGCCCAGGGCCATCGGCTCGGCGTACTTTGTGTTCTTCTTCTTCTCTTCCCCGATGGCCTTGGAGGAGCCTCTCTGTGCTGAGCCCAACAGCAAGACATTGAAGAGAGGATGCCCGAAGCCTGGAAGGACGTAGCGCTGTGTGATGCCCTTGAGGAGCAGAGCCACCGCCCCGTACAGCCCGCAGGTGACAATGACCAGCTCGATGGCCCCCGACACCAGCAGGGCCCACTGTCCGAACAGCGCGACCGCCTCGAACACCAGGGCAAGGGCGATGGCCCCGAAGATGAAGGGCATGATGTAGTTGACGGTGGCTGAGCAGAAGGAGAGGATGAAGGAGATGGAGATGTAGGCCACCAGCCCGGCCACCGCGCTCTGGCTGGCAGAGAGCGGGGCAGTGCCCGGGGGCACCGGCTGGCTGCCGTTCCCCCAGGGCAGCGTGGCGTTCTGCAGGGAGGGGAAGGCAGCTGAAATGATCCGCGTGGCCCCGTAGCTGCTCCACAGGGCGGAGAAGGTGAGGAAGGCAGAGCCTCCGAGGTGGTCATACTTCCGGAAGGCGAGAAATCCCGCCAGGAGCTGGACGAAGCCTCCGATCAGGATGAGGTGGACGCCTGGGAGACACACAAAGCAGTCAGGTGTGGAGCAAACCACAAAAGGGCTGGAGACGCAGGAAACTCTGGGGGACACCCCACCCCATGTCTCTGCCTTCCCCTCTCCTCCCACCTTTATGACACGTTCCTGTGCTGAGCCCTGTGTGTGGCCACCGAGCCCCTCGGCGCACTCAGTGTGCCGAGAAGGTCCATCCAGGAGCAATTTGGATCTAGGAAGGTGGTGGGGATTGGCACATGGAAGATTTGGACCAGACTCCAGCCATCCCCAGGGGCACACGGGAGACAGCCCACCTTTCCCCAACCATCCCACCACGGTGACCACCTGGGGATGCCTCTCAGAGGTCCATCCTGCCCGGTGCTGTCCGCTTGGCTGTTCCCCTCCGAGCAGCACCACCCACCTGCGAGGATGTCCTCTGCTGCCCGCGGCCTGAGCCCGGTGTGTGCCACGGTGAAGTTCTGCAGGCAGAGCAGGAAGGCGCTGACCACGTTGCCCAGGAGCCCCAGCACGGCCGGCTCGCTGTAGAAGACGGCGGCGAACCCCTCCATGGCCCCTCCAGACCAAACACGAGTTCCGGCCGTCGCCCCCCGCAACGTCCCTGTCGTCGGCGTCTGGAGTGGCACTGGGGCTCCCTGCCAGCCCTCAGAGCCGTGCCCCTGCTCCCAGGCCGGTGCCAGGCTCAGGTGTTTCCATGGTGCCTCCTGGCTCCAGACAAAGGCTCGATTCAAAGCCCCACTTTAGGTGCCTACTTTCCGGAGCCCTATCCAGAAAAAACACACACAACCTATTTAGGCTACAAGGGTTTCTGGCAAAAACATGTTTAGGTGCCCCAAAGAGCTGCAGGTGGTGGGGGATGGTTCCTGCCCCCTCTCTTCCAGGCTGCTGCAGATGGGGAGGGATGAATAACCTGACACAAACGCAAAAACACTCAGACAAAACCCACAAGGTATTTTTGAGCCGTTCCAGGACTTTTCTTATCCACTGTTACAGACAAACAGGCACAACACACACATACACAGTCTCCCTTTCCAGATGGAATTTTCCAGCTCCATCCCTTTCTTGAAACCCCAGTGACTAAACAGTCTATTTTCAAACCCTTCATATTTCTGCCATGAACTCGTCTGTTTGCAGGCAGCCCCCACATTCCCATTCCTCGGCACTCCTGGGTACCAGGAGCTGAAGTTTTCTCTCTGGAGGTTTTTGTTAGGAAACAAAGATGAAAATAAAACAGCAATGTTCTTGTTATTTGGGTATTTTTAGAACATCTGATGACCTAAAAGAGCTGGAAAGGGAGAAAGTGATGTATTCTGTTCTCAGCCATTCCAAAAAGCCCTTTGGAAAGAGAAGGAAAGCACCACTATTGATACGGGGAGCGAGGAGGAGGGAAGGAGCACCACCCAAATGATCGGAAATCCCAGGAACATGCAGGATTCCTCGGCACAAATATACAGTTTGCAAACATCAAAGCCCTCTGGACTCCCTTGTTCTGCTAAAAAACCCATGTTTTCCTCTCTCCATTTATTCTAAGGGATGCAATTTTCCCAAAGAGAGCAGGATGAAGGGCAAATTGACTCCCAACAGCTCCAAACCGATCTCATCAAATGTGGGAAAAGGGGTAAAAACTTTGTAGTGAACCTGAGGGGAAAACTAATTATTCAATTGTTTGGTTGTGCTGAAGGCTGGAATTCTTTGTTCAGAAAGGGAAATGCACCAAACCCCAGCTCCGAGGGGGGAAACACCCTCTTCCAACATCAAACATCTCTGTGTGCTCCAGACTCGAAGGAGGCCCCAGGGTAAAGGATGGCAGAGCTGAGCAGGTACTTGTGGGGCCCATAACTTTGCCCTTTTTTATTAGTATTAGTACTTCAAATCATATCCATATGTAAATAAGTGGCTTGGTTTAAAAGGTTAGTCTTGGAGAAGGGCCACAATATTAAGTTCCTCCAGATGTTTTGCTCTGAAGCAGCTCAAGCATTGCCTTTCTGGGCACACTGCAACAAACCCCTGTGTGGAGTGGGTCCCTGGAGGAGGAGGAGGAGGAGGAGGAGGTGGCTTTTCTGCAGGCAGATGGGCTGGCCAGGTGACTCCTTGGCTAGCAGAAGTGCTTTTCAATTTGCCAAGGCTCATTTTGTTGGTGGTTTCTGTGTAACTCTCCCTGCTGGGAGGTTCAAAGCCAGCTGGGATTCGTGAAGGATGTAGAGGCCCAACTACCAGGGATGTTTCCTTCTGCCATCCCTTCCTGGGACATCAGAGGAGGAGGGGAAAGAAATACCAGAACACGCTGTATCAGCTAGAGGGGTGTAAAGGGTGTGAGAGGATTCAGTGTAAGGTATGGAAAAGGAGGAAGATGAAGGAGGTTGCTTTGGGAGGAGAAGGTTTTGGGGTTGGAAACAGCTACACACCCCCCAGTGTCCACACAGCTTCTGGCCCCTGTCCTAAGACCATTTCAGCAGCTGTGCATCGTCCCTGTCTCTATTTCATGCACCACAAGGGCGCATCAGAGAATTAAAGCCCTCCTGTTGTTGCCCCAGGGGCAGCAGCACCGGAATGCCGTGGGCTGCTCCGAGACTGGAGAAAGAGGGTCTGCAGAGGGGTTTTCTGCTCAAATATTCCCAAAGCTGTCTTGTCCCCAGGATAACACCACTCCTGGCTGCTGGCACTGTCCACTCTGTGCAGCTGCTGCCTCTGGCACTTCTGCTCGTGCACCACAGAGAACTGAGAAGGTGACATGATAGGGTGAGATGACACAGGAGGCAGAGGAGCAGAGGGAATCCCTATCCACAGGTGGGCTTGGCAGCTCTCTGGACACACCAGGCACCAGGCAGGACAGCCACTGTCAGGGAAAGCACAGGGATGGAGATCTCCCCGTGGTGAGGAGGCACCTGGAGCCCTGGGGTACTGCCAGAGAGCTGAAGGGATGGGGCAGCCCGGGGTGATCCTTCCCTTGCACAAACCCCTCGTGCAGTGAGGGAAAAGCCAAAGCCACACCCTCACTCATCCAGCCTCCTCCACCTTCTTGCCTTTCCCAGCCCGCCCCTGGCACTCTTCACTCGTGGGGTTGCAGAAATGGCATGTGGGGTCCTGCCCCTTGTCCTGCCCCTTCTCCCCTGGCCGTGCCCTCTGAGCTGTGCCCATGTCTGGGCACCACTTCCTTCGCTCACCACCCTCCTCACAGTGCCTTCCCTTCACCCTCTGCACCCCCTTTCCATCTCTGTTAGGCCAGGCTTTGCACCATCACTTTGAGCATCCACTGTGCACCAACATCCAGCTGCTGGTGGGGCTTCAACTTGACTAATATTAATGGGAATATTTCCAGTGCATGGACATTCCCTCCTCGGGAAGCTGGAGCGAAGCTGGGACACACAAACAAACATCAAAGCATTAAATTCTCAGGTACTTTCCCCCCAGTGGCATTTTGCCATTAGTTTTCCATCCCACCTTATTAGGGATAACAAAGGTTTGTGCAGCTTGGAGGAAACTCTGCCTCTCTCCAGACAAACATGGAAAGGAATAAAATGCAATTTTGGGTAAACACACAGCAAGATGACCCGTGCACAGCCCCAGCTGTATTAAAACCCGCAACCCTGACCCTCCTGTGCTGCAAACCAGCCCCAAATTGCTGGAGGCACATTGGTCTGCGTGGCAGTCAGGAGAAAATTCCATTTTAAATACAAATTGTATCACACCAGGCTGTTATTCTGCCCACGACAACATACAGCGTGTTAAACATCCCCAGGTTTCACCGGAGGACAAAGCAAAGAGCCCTGACATTCCCCCAAAAATCCAACCATTCATTTGGGAACAAAATGTGTCCCCTGGAAGCTCCAGAGTTCAGTGACCTGGCAGCATCACAGAGCTGGAGATTTAGGAGAAGGAGAGCTACGAAAGACTCAGCCCGAGGACAACACACTGAGTGGATTCAAGGAAAGCATCAAAGAAAGCACCAGAAGCTTCGCTGCTGGGATTTACCTGCTCTGGTGCCACTTCTGCTCAGTGGGAGGATCTCGTGTCCCTCTCATTTCCTGGTCAGTCCCAGTTTTATAGTCCTCCTCGGGAGGAGGAGCCTGGGCCCGGTTGCTTCACCCCTTGGCACCTGCAGCATTTTGGAGACAGGAGTTTCCTTGAACTTCATCAGTTATTGTCCGAAATATTTCTTTATTTCCCGAAACCTGTGGGAAGAGGCGGGGGAGGGGGGGGGAGGTTTCCCTTCTGTTCATCACTCACAAACCACCCCTCCTCATCTATTCCCCCCCCCACCCTCTCTGTCCCCAGGGGCTGATGTCATCACACTTGAAATTCAGTTGCAAAAAAAACAAATTGCCTTTGGGAAGCCCTATATAAACCCTGACACCAGGCACCTTCCAGCCACACACCTCTGCATCCCTTGCCGGGCACGGAGCGCTGGCAAAGGCAGCCACCAGCATGGTCTACTCCACCTTACAGGTAACTCTCCCACCTCCCAAACCTTCCCCATCCTTTTCCTTTCTCACTTTAAGGAGGAAACATCTCTTTCCGGGCCGTTCCCCAGGCGTGGCATTAAACCTGCCCCAAAATTAACAGATCCGGGTGGTTTTCACAGTCACTTAATTCAGTTTACTGACCCGTTGCCCGCTCCCTTCCACGTGTCCCAGACGTGCTCCGTGTGGAGCCCTGGGGAGGTTGTTGTTGTTGGGATGTGCCCCTGTGGGTTTTTCGACATCTCACGGCAGGTCCGGGAAGGCTCTGCTGCCCCTTCCACTGTGCAGCTTTATTTCCCTTCATGTTCTTGGCATCCCTGCTGGACTCGGCCGTGGAAAATATTTTTTTTTCCCCCTCCTTTTAACGTGTAGTTGGTTTTCCGCTCTCCTTTGATCCCTGAGTGTCTCGCGATGCCCCGTCGGAGGCACAACCAGGAAAACCGCTCTGGGAGAAGCTCCGGTGACAAACTCCCTGTCTGTGTCTTTCCTCTAGAATTCCCAGAAGCTCTTGGCAAGCTCCCGGCAAGTCCACAAAACTGCTGCCCACGGTCGGTATCTCTCTGCAGAGCAGTGTCCCCCCAGCCTTTTTTTTTTAATTTTTTTTTTTTTAAGGGGAATCCCAAAATACCCCAACTTTGATTTAAAAGAAAACGCTGGGCTGAGGCAAAACGCTCAAATCCTCGGAAGGCAAAGGGTGTTTTTCGGGGGGGGGGGGGGTATCCTGGAGTGGTTTGTGCCCTCAGGGCTGAAGGATGAGGAGAAAAACAGCCGAGGGTAAAACTGCTGATTGCGAGTCCTGAGCTAAACCAGAACCCCTAACTGATTTAGGAGCAGACTTTCCAAATTCTTCCTCTTTGGCCCCAAATGTGAGAGATTTGAATCGTGGCCGGCTCAGATCCCTCGCTCCCCTGTCCCTGCTCTGGGTGGCACCTGATCCTGCTGTGGGCAGTGCCCGGAGTGAGCCACGGATGGCTCTCCGTGTCCCCAGCACTGCCCAGCTCGGGGCAAACCAACCAGGCCTTGCCTTTTGCAGCCCCTTGGTCTATTCTTTCTACTAATGATTTTTGTCTCTTGTTTGAAGTCTGTCATAAGTTTATTAGCTTATTTTTAAATGTGTTCTTATTCTAACACAAGTTAATGAGCTTGCTTCAAAACGGGTTCTTGCTCTACTAAGTTTATTAACTCATTTCAAAATGTGTTCTTGTTCTGTCATAAGTTTATTAAATTATTTTAGAATATGCTCCAGTATGTTCCTCAGTTTATTTTAAAATGCATTCTTGGGCTATTATAAATTTATTAACTTATTTTAGAACATGTTCTATTATGTTTATCAACTTATTTTAAAATGCATTCTTGTGCTATCAAGTTTATTAACTTATTCTAGAATATGCTCTGTTATGTTTATCAGCTTATTATAAAATGCATTTTTGTGCAATTATAAGTTTATTAACTTATTTTAGAACGTGCTCTATTATGTTTATCAGCTTATTTTAAAATGCATTCTTGCGCTATTATAAGCTTATTAACTTACTTTAGAACGTTCTATTATGTTTATCAGCTTATTATAAAATGCATTCTTGTGCAATTATAAGTTTATTATTTTAGAACATGTTCTATTATGTTTATCAGCTTACTATAAAATGCATTTTTGTTCTATTACAAGTTTGTTAACTTGTTTTAAAACATGTTCCTAATATATTACAAACTTATTAACTTCTTTTGAAATGTGTCCTTGGTCAATTATGTCCACTGACTTACTTTAAAACGCATTCCTGATCTATCATAAGCTTATTAACTTATTTTAAAAGGTGTTCCTGATTTATTACAAATTCATTAACTTCTTATAAAACAACTTCTGGGTCTACTATGCCCGTTAACTTATTTTAAAATGCGTTATTAATACAATAAATGCAAAGAATGTAGTTTAATGAACACTTGGTGACAAGAGAAATAAGAACAATCCACACAGATTTATTTGGACAGAGTCTTTAATCTTTTCCTGAAGTTCTGCCGCACCAGGAGAAAAATTCCAGAGCCATGGAATGCTTTCATCTGAAGGGTTAAAAAAAAAATACCGCTGCCTCCCGAAGTGACAAAGAGCGTTTGATGACGGGAAGGAACAAATCCAACTTTTGTGGGTGCCCTGTGATTTGAGCAGATTTTTGCCTCCAGCTTTTCCAAGCCCGTTTGACATCACTGGTCCTTCCTCCGGGCGGTGCTGCCATGTGGGGACACGGGGGGTGCTCTCAGGGGACACGGGGGGTGCTCTCAGGGGATGGCAGAGGCTCTGACGGGACAGGGGATGCTCTTGAGGGGACAGGAGATGCTCTCAGGGGACCGGGATGCTCTCAGGGGACACAGGGGATGCTCTGAGGGGACACGGGGATGCTCTCAGGGGACACAGGGGATGCTCTCAGGGGACAGGAGAGGCTCTGAGGGGACAGAAGATGCTCTCAGGAGATCGGAGATGCTCTCAGAGAACCGGGGGTGCTCTCAGGGGATGGCAGAGGCTCTGAGGGGACAGGGGTTGCTCTTGAGGGGACAGGAAATGCTCTGAGGGGACAGAAGATTCTCTGAGGGGACAGGTGAAGCTCTCAGGGGACACGGAGGATGCTCTCAGGGGACAGAAGAGGCTCTGAGGGCACAGGAGATGCTCTCAGGGAACGGGAGATGCCCTCAGGGGACAGGGGGTGCTCTCAGGGGACAGGAGGACGCTCCCGGGGGACAGGGAGTGCTCTCAGGGGACACGGACAATGATCTCAGGGAACTGGAGATGCTCTCAGGGGCCAGGAGGACGCTCTCAGAGGACCCCGATTTCGGTGGGCAGCAGGTTTCCGAAGCGCTGAGTGTCCCGCATTCCTATAGGAATGCATTTCCCAGAGCCGGGCTAAGGGGGAATTTTCCCTCCGTGAGTCACGCGGTGATGACATTCCCAGCTGCGTTTCCAAGCGGATTCAGAGTCCTGGGCTGTAGGTGAGCCCCGCATGAGCAAGAACACTAGGTCAGTGCCCGTGGCATTTGAGGATGTGAAATTAGGGAAAGGTCATTTTATTAATTGCCCTATTTGCTGTTTAGGAAACAAAGAGTCCGTGTGGACCTGCTGGTTTGGACGAGCTCTCCTGTAACAGGGAGCAAAGTGGTTTTATTTATTTTTGCTTATTTTGGCCTGTTTTATGTGATTCATTTAATTTGGACATTAATGTAATCTTTTATGCATGCGTGTGTGCACCCCCACAATTATATATATATATATATATATATACATACATATATATATACACACACACATACATATATACATGTCTATATATATACATATATAGATATAGATATATAGATTTGCCATCATGCAAAAGTCACCTGTAATGAATTTCATGGTTTTTCTACTCTCCTGTGCACTCTCAAATTAATACTATAAATTCTAATAGGCCAGAACAATTATAATTCTATGAATTGTAAAAGCAATTCTATTAATTATGCTCTGTCTTCTAATTCTAGAAGTATATCTAAGTCAATGAATTATAAATTCATCTAAACATAGAAATTTATCACTGAAATGTAGAAGTCCAATGGTCCCAAATTGGATATTTCCAACAGAATTTTGACTTTTGTTTTTTTGGCATTAGCATCCTTTGGAGTGTGCAGGGCTTCAAAACTGCTGCCCCGAGACACCTCAGTGCCTTGTAGGACCAAACTTCTGGATAAATCCAGACTTTTGGTCTAGTCCTGCTTGCTAAAAACAGTGGAAACTGTTGGAGGTTTTGGTTTCATGTGTCCGCTCCCAGCAGGGCACTGCTGATAACTCAGCAGGGAGTCTGCTCTTCCTTTCCTCCAGATAAAGGGACATGGGTTGAATTGATCCTCCCACAAAAAGGGATTATTGGGAGCCCCGGGTGAGGGGTTGGGGCTGAGCTCTGGAACTGCTTCAGCTGAGCCGCCCCAGGAGGTGAATGGAGGAGATATGGAATCACAGAGCATCCCAAGCTGGAAGGGAGCCAGGAGGACCATCAATTCCGACTCCCTTCCCACCAAAACGAGTCCCCCTGGCTCAGGCAGGTCCTTGGCCAGGTTTGGTGAGCCCAGAGGGTGACGAGCTGTGTCCTCACGCCCTGCTCTCTCTCCTGGTGCTGCAGTGGTGGCCAGGAGTGCTCCAGAGGACACCGTGACCAGCAGCTTCGCCTCCTTCATCCCCGCGGCTCGGCCCGAGCACTTGTCCAACACCGTCCGGCACAGGAGCAAGAGGATGATCCTCGACAGCATCGGGGTCGGGCTCGTGGGCAGCACCACGCGCGTGTTCGACATCGCCCTGCGGTACTGCCGGGTAGGAACTGCCCCCCTGGCACCTCCCTGGCACCACCAGGGCCATGGGCTTGTCTCGTGGCCAACACAAGACTGCTGCTTGGCAGGGGCAGAGGAGGGGCAGGCACTGATCTCTGCTCTGTGGGGACCAGGGACACAGCCAGGGAATGGCCTGGAGTTGTGTCAGGGCAGGGTCAGGTTGGATCTCAGGGAAAGGCTCTTCCCCCAGAGGGTGGT
>JAWWEU010000138.1:19780197-19803926 GCA_035583155.1 Acropternis orthonyx | reverse complement strand
CAGGGCAGTGGGCACGGCCCCAAGGCTGCCAGAGCTCCAGGAGGGTTTGGATGATGCTCTGGGGCACAGGGTGTGACCCTTGGGGATGGGCCTGGGCAGGGCTGGGGGTTGGACTCTGTCATCCTTGTTGGTCCCTTCCAGCTCAGCATATTCTGAGCTTCTCTGAATACTTTTTGCACATAAAGGGTTGTAAATCATTGGAACAGACAGCTCAGGTGGAGTCCCCATCCCTGGAGGGTTCAAAAAACACATGGAGGTGGCACCTGAGGACATGGTGGTAGTGCTGGTTGATGGTTGGGCTTGGTGGTCTTAAACATCTTTTCCAACCTTCATGGGTCCATGAGAAGGTCCTCCCCTGAGTTTCCCTCCCTCCCTCCCTCCTTCCTTCCCACAGGAGCTGTACTCTCCCGTTGCCGTGAGCTCTGTCTATGGCAAGCCCGGGGTGAAGCTCTCCCCGACTCTGGCCGCCTTCACCAACGGAGTTGCGGTAAGGGGGGCTCTTCCTTCCAGGAGAATCCACCCCCCTGTGGTGCCCTCAAAGCCATTAATTAGCGCTGGAGACTGGTCACTGGGAGGGGGAACAGGGACAAGAATTCGAGGGCTCCTCTGCAATCTCCTGCCTTTGGAGGAGCCCCAGTGGGGACACCGGGTGGGTGTTGGTACAGACGCAACGCCAGCAAGGAGCTCTTGCTCCCTCAGCTTCCAGCAGTCCCCACCAGCAGGTCCTGATGGCTGTTTCTCTGGCAGACCCACTCCATGGATTTTGATGACACCTGGCACCCTGCCACTCACCCCTCAGGGGCTGTCCTGCCAGCCCTCCTGGCGGCTTCCCAGATGTTGCCCCCTGACACCAAACCCAGCGGCATGGACTTCCTGCTGGCATTCAATGTGGGCCTGGAGGTGCAAGGGAGGCTCATGCATTTCTCCACCGAGGCTCACGACATCCCAAAAAGGTAAAACCTCCGTTCTCCACGGAGTAGGAAGAGGGTTGGTGAGCCTGGGTTTCAAAATGTTGGTGTAAGTCCAGTTTAAGTCAGTTTTACCCCAGGGTGAAGCCCTGCTAAGAGCCAAACACCAGAGATGATGAAGCACCAGGAGTTATTTGGTGACTTCCAGTGATTTTGCCTCAAAAATAACTACCAAGAGGAGTCTCCCTGAGGCTGCAGTGCCATCATTTAAACCAACCAGGGCAAGAGCTCATGGCCGTGCAGACAGCTTAACGGAGCCCCTGTGCCAACTGCCCTCCACCAGCAGTGCCCTGGGGTGGTCCAAGGGACAGTCTGACCGGGAGCTGTTACCCTTGGGCCAGATTTGTCTGGAGGGGCAGAAATGTGATGACACCAGCCGTGTCACCCACTGCTGTGGAGACACTGCGCTCCTTCTGTTGAAGTTTCAAGAGAGATCCTTAGTTTTTGGGTGGGCCAATTCCAAGCCAGGTGAATCCCACCAGAGCCAGGAGGGATTTCCACGGGCTCACCCATTCCCAGCCCCTGCGCCGGGCGGGCAGGCAGGCATGCTCATTCCCGCCATCTCCCCTTCAGGTTCCACCCTCCCTCGGTGGTGGGCACCCTGGGCAGCGCCGCGGCCACAGCCAAGCTGCTGTCCCTCAGCAGGGCGCAGTGCTCCCACGCCCTGGGCATCGCCGCGTCGCTCGCGGGGGCCCCCATGGCCAACGCCGCCACCCAGGCCAAGCCGCTGCACATCGGGAACGCCACCCGCCTGGGCTTCGAGGCCACGCTGCTGGCAGCCCGAGGGATGGAGGCCAACCCCTTCATCCTGGATGACATTCCCGGCTGCTCCGGCTTCAGCGCTTTCTACAGCGTCTACCAGCCCAAACCGCTGTCCGCGCCCGGGGAGCACCACGAGTTCCTCCTGGAGAAGCAGGATGTTGCCTTCAAGAGGTTCCCAGCCCACCTGGGGATGCACTGGGTGGTGGATGCTGCCTTGTCTGTGAGGAACCTCTTTGTCAACTGCGCGGGGTCCTTCTCTCCCGCTCTGATCCGCACCATCGTGCTGAAGATCCCAGTGTCCAAGTACATCAACCGGCCCTTCCCCAGCTCCGAACACCAGGCGAGACACTCCTTCCAGTTCAACGCCTGCGCTGCCCTCTTGGATGGCGAGGTGGGGTTGGGGTCCTTCACTGAGAGCAGCATCCAGCGGCAGGAGATGAGGGAGCTGCTGGACAAAGTGGTGGTGGAGCACCCCGAAGACAATGCGGCCAACTTCGACAAGATGTACGGAGAGGTGGCCCTGCTCCTGCACAGCGGGGACGTTCTCACGGGCAAATGTGACACTTTCTATGGGCACTGGAGGAAGCCCCTGAGCAAAGAGTCGCTCCTGAAGAAGTTCCGATCCAACGCCTCGCACGTGCTTCCAGAGGAGAAGATAGAAACCATCATCGCTATGGTGGACAACCTGGAGGACCTGTCAGACAGTTCCCAGCTGGCCTGCAGCCTGTGAGGGGCTTGTCCTGGTGAATCTCTGATTCTTTTCTTCGTTGGTGCTTTATTATTAATTTCCAATGCCCACCCCTTCAAGCAGACACTTCAAAACCCAAGGAGCCCACGAGGCACAAGGTGTGAGCCATTACCACAGGGAGTAAATTTCAGCTCGCGGTTGATGTTGTCTGAGCAGCTGAAAGGCCACCACAAATATAAAAGAAACCCCATGGAAATATCTCTGAGAATCCTGGGGTATCCTCGGGAAGCTGGTTCCCCGGAAGGAACTGCGTCGGTGTGTTTTTTAAAGCTGAATTCCAAGTCTTTTTTTTTTCCGGGCAGAACGCCTGACCACTGAGTCTGGGAAGAGGAGGAAGTTCAGCTGCAGAACGTGTGCTTTTCTTAGTGCTCTTCTGGACACTTTTGGGACCACAGTTAGTCAGTCCTGCTGGCCAGATGGCAAACCCAACCATTACTGGAGACAGCCCTGTCTGCAAAGCTTTCTGGCAGAGAGAGGGATTGTTTTGCTTTTCCACTAAAAGCCTCCTGATTCTCCAGCATTTGGGAAGCGTTTGCCACTTCTCTGCGTACAGAGAGTGGTTCTAGGACCCTGAAAACCTGGAAGTTTTCTGGAAGGAAAGGCAGATGGTAGGTGAGGAGCCCTACATCAGTCCTACACCCACATCCACCCTCCACAGGGGCCATCCCTGCCCATCCCAGGGCTGTGCCACGCCACCCTCCCGGCTTGGCACCGCTTGTCTGGGCACTTATTCAGAGCTGGCTCACCAGAGATGGGTCACACGGCCCGTGGGCACCTCTGGGTGGTGACTTGGGGACATACAGGCTGTGACTCACACTGGGAAATTCCTGCTCCTCCCCCCTGAAAGGAGGGGAAGCTCTAAATTCGCCTTTCCAGCTGGGATTAAATCAGGTCTCACGCTCCTGAGTAGCTTCTTCCCCTTCATCCTTCCTGAGTGGTAGATGGACAACTGCTGGATGTTCAGCCCCAGGATTGCTGATCCAAAGGGCTGTTCCCAATGCCATCACCAACAGGATCCTGTTGTGCTTGCAGGAGTCAGGACTGTTCTCCAAGGGGGCTGAGATGGGATCAGACAGGCAAGAAGGAATGTGGGCTGGTTCCTTTTTTCTTCCTGGCAGTGGTTTGTGCAGAGGATGTCCCATCCAGAGCAAAAGTGTTTGCTCACCTCTTCATCCACTCTCTCACACTCACAGAGAACCTTTCTGAATAAAGAACAGAATTAAGTTCGTCTTCTGCACAACATTTTAATGCTGTGTTCTGTAGACCATCGGGGTTTTTTTGTTTGTTTTAACTGGAATATACACAACACAGAGGATTTCCCAAAGGATGGGGAACCCAGCAGAGGCTGGACAGGGACAGCTGGAAGTCTGGCCTGTGCCCAGTGCTTTCTCCAGGGTAAGACATCCGTGGAACTCCAACAGGTTGTTTTCCCTGGTGAGAACAACAGCCCTGGTGGTGCTGTTGCCTAAAATGGGAGAAAGGAATGTTCCAGACAATATTAGTATGGATAAAATAAGCATAAAATAGAGGATAAAAAAAGAGATAAAAGCAGGCCTTTGTTGAAAGTACTTTCAGGTACAACATACACCGGTGCACACCCAGTATAGGGTTCTCACAAATTTATAACATTAATTATCATTTCTAACGGATACAGCCAATCCAAGAACCTCTCCAGGTCTATCCCTTCTCCAAGGGTTTTGGCCTTGCTTTGATTACAATACATCTTCCAGGTGTTTGTGTCCCAAACAAGGTGTACTTGCTGAAATCTTTTCCTTAAAAAGGAGAATTTCAAGAACGTGGCACAAACTGTGAAAAAGGGGTTTTAGAAACTGTCAGCTGCTGCCTTAAGCGTGAGAAACCACACAGGTCTGCTAAAATGTACAAATACATAAAAATTTGACATGATCCCCCAAAGAGAAGTTTCCCAGTGTTGCTCCATTAGCAACAGATCCCAAATTCTTGCCAGGTTTCCATGACAAATTTCCGGTTTCCCTTGGTTCCAGTCAGGTGTGAGGTCACCAAATGTGTCATTCCACGTTTCACAGCCCAGTAAACTGGAAACCCATGGAATCCGTGCCCTCCAAGCCAGCCAGGAGCTCACCTGCCAAAGGGATCAGTGTGGATTAGCAGTGTCCTGACATTTGTTCCCATGTTCTCCTTCCCGTGCCTCCTGCAGCCGTGCCATGGAGCGGGAAAGCTGAGCAGGAGAGGAGGGAACTGCCGCCCTTCACCTGATGGTGCTGGGGCACAAAAAAAGAGCTTTTTGGTTGTGTTTCAGGCTGTCCCCTGAGATCCAGGAATCCTGCCTGGCTTGGCTGTGCTGTCAGACACAATCCTGGCGCCTTCCAGCAGAGGGTGTGTAAAATTAGGAAGGGAAGGGACAGGAAGGCTCGTAGGGTCTGATTTCCTTTTGTTGCTGTGGAATTCCAGAATCCCAGAATCACTGAGGTTGGAAAAGCCCTCCAAGACCATCAAGTCCAACCCATGACCCAACTCCACCTTGTCCCCCAGCTCAGAGCACTGAGTGCCACGTCCAGTCATTCCTTGGACACCTCCAGGGATGGGCACTCCAAACCTCCCTGGGCAGCCCCTTCCAGTGCTTGACAGCCCTTTCCATGAGGGAATTCCTCCTGATGTCCAACCTGAACGTCCCCTGGGTCAACTTTTGGCAGTTTCCTCTCAGCCTGTCCCTTATTCCCTGCGAGCAGAGCCCGACCCCTCCTGGCTCCACCTGCGTGTCAGGGAGTTTGCAGAGAGTGATAAGTCGAAGCAGCAAGCGGCTTTTCCAGAGCATCCAGCAGCTAAAAACATGTCTGAGATCTTTTTCACTCCTGGAATTCCCTCTAAACACCCAGGACACTGAAAAAGGCTCTGATATTCCAGTCCAGGAAAATGTCTCGCTCACTATTTCCATTATCAGACAACAGATGTTTCATATCCCTGACAAATTGGGAGGCCCAACCCCTGGCAAGGGAGGCCTTAAAGGAGTCTTGATAAAAAAATGCTCTGTGAAAATGACAGACCAGCTTGGGTGACATTGAAGGGTTCAGAGGTCAATATGGTGCCACCAAAGCTCCAAACTCCTCCTCCTCTCAAGCTGGATGAGAAAAAAGCCATTGTCCTTCTTTCTACCGCTGTTCCAAGATAAATGACACTTGAAATTAAGGAATGGGAACATTTCTTCACAAATATATTTATGGTAAGAAAGCTCAGTGACTGGAAGGACACCCGCACTGCGGGATCCCCGCTAGTAATCATTCCATAACCACAAGAAGTTTTGGATGCCCCGTCCCTGGGAGTGTCCAAGGCCAGGCTGGACGGGGCTTGGAGCAACCTGGGCTGGTGGGAGGTGTCCCTGCCCATGGCAGGGGGTGGCACTGGATGGGCTTTAAGCTCCCTCCAACCCAAACCATTCAGTCATTCTATGATTGTACAACCCCACACCAAAAATTAGGGCTCCTCTGACACAAGCGCTTGGCGAGGGAGAAGCCCTGAAAGTAGAGAGGGGGGAAAGCTGGGGAGTGCAGGGTGCGCCCACAGCCCTCTCCCATGGGATCTGACCTGCTCCCGTGGGCAGCACCCACCCGTGGGGTCCCGCGAGGGCCGGGCACGGGCCATCAGCACCCTGGAGAGCAGCTCCTGGTGCTCCGCGACTGGGCCGCGGGGACTCCCCGCTCCGGGGATCCCTCCCTGCGATCCCTCCGGGGGTCCATCCCTCGGATCCCTCCCGTGGGTCCCTCCCTCCAATCCTTCCCCGGGGGTCGCTCCCTTGGGTCCCTCCGTGCTATCTCTCTCTGGGATCTCTCCCGGGGGTCCCTCACTGGAATCCGTTCCTCGGATCCCTCCCGGGGGTCCCTCCCTCCAATCCTTCCCCGGGGGTCGCTCCCTTGGATCCTTCCCGGCGATCCCTCCCGGGGATCCCCCTCTGCGACTCCTCCGGCGGTCCCTCTCTCGGATCTCTCCCTGCGATCCCTCCCGTCGGTCTCTCCCTGCCATCCCTCCTGGGGGTCCCTCCCTGCTATCCCTCCCCGGGGTCTCTCTCTGCCATCCCTCCCGAGGTCCCTCTCTCGGATCCCTCCCTCGGATCTCTCCCTGCGATCCCTCCCGGGGTCCCTCTCTCGGATCCCTCCCTCGGATCTCTCCCTGCGATCCCTCCCGGGGTCTCTCTCTCGGATCCCTCCCTCGGATCCCTCCCCGGGGGTCCCTCTCTCGGATCCCTCCCTCGGATCTCTCCCTGCGACCCCTCCCGGGGGTCCCTTCCCGGATCTCCACAGGGAAGGTGAAGCTGAAGAGATGCCCGTGGCTTCCTCCCACGTCACTCTGGTCTTCAGTTCCCACAACCGACCCAAGGGCAAGCAGCTCTCACCGCTCTCATCCCAACCCACCGGCACAAGCTTCCGATCGTCCAAAACACCGACATTTTGGGGCTGTTTTCACACCGTGGAGAAATTTGCATTTCCCACGAAAGTAAAGTAAGAAAAACAAGCTAGTCCAGTTCAGTGCTTGGTTCAGTTTTATGGAGGATTTTGTCTGCAGGGATGGTAAGTGCCCTCCCTGCCCTCCAGGGCTGTCCCCGTGATGACAACGCTGCTACCTCAGTGTGGCCAGCTGGGGAACTGCTCCCCTTGAGAAGCCCCAGGTCCTTTTCCGTCGTTTCACCCTTTTTAAATAACCGTGAAATCGTTTTTTTTTAAAGGACAAAAGAAAGTAGAAAACTTAGGACTGTCCCACGTGTGTCCTCAGAGTCAGAGTGGACTCTGCTGAGTCACACATTCCTCCTCATCCCTGCACAAATCCAGGTGAACTCATGGACTTTTAGGCACGGTCCCTTCCAAGTTGTCATCTCACCTCTGCTTTTTCCCACCCCCACCCCCTGTAACTGAGTAGGAGGCATGGAGATCCATTTTCAGCAGTGTTTGAGTGTCAGACCCCGAGGTCAAGCTCCCAGTTCCCAGGCAAAAAGTGTGTTTGGACAATCCCAGCTGGATTTAAACCACTGGCCTCAGACAAGCCAAGTGGGTGGTGGGAAGGAAGGAGACAGAAATCTTCATCTGTGTAAAAGTGACCATGAAGAGGAGAGGAATAACAGGTTTATTTGTGTTCCTCGTAGGAATGAGGGGCTTCAGCTGCAGCAAAAAAGCTGCCAGACATTAGGAAAACTGTCCCAGCAGCAGCAGGACAGATATTCCCAAAAGGCCAAGAAATCTCCATGGATGGTGATGTATAAAAAGCAGGATTCACACCCAGGGGTGTCTGCCTTGGGAAAACTCTCTGTGTCCACTCAGACCTAATTTGCGGCTGGGATTTGAGACTTGTCCTAGGTTTACAAAATAAAAGCTTGGACCTGTGAGGTGGCCATCCAAAGGTTGTCCTCAGGTGGGCTGTGGTCAGAGCTCACCTTCACTGGCTGCAGCCTGTGCAGTACCTGGAAACCTCGATCAGGTTCTCATCGGGGTCTCGGAAGTAGATGGATGTTATTGGACCCACAGCACCAGTCCTGGCCACGGGGCCTTCTTCAGTAACCACCCCACAGGCCTGGAGGAGACAGAAGAGCAGGGCTTTAGTGCTGAAGGTCGTGCCATCAGGGTTTTGTTGCCTCTCCACCCCAGCCTTGAAAACATGAGCTGTTGGATGAGACAATCCTGACACCCCCCCGAGGCACAGACCATGAAAGAGCCGTTTGGAGGCTGTGGCTTCGTGTCTCTTGGGTCACACTGCCCCGGGGACACTCTCTGCCTGCCTCACCTTCAGATGATCCAGCAGCTTCTCCAGGGGCTCCTGTGTGATAAGGCAGAGGTCTGCAGAGCCAGGGACCGGGTGCCGAGCCTTGGGCTCAAACTCCTTCCCGGCCTCGTGCAGGTTAAACTTCTGGTTGCCAAAACGTAGAGCTTTGCGATTTCCCTGTGCCCAAAGAGAAAAATCAAAGCAAATGAGACCTTCTGGGCTGGAAATCTTCAGCATCCACTCACCTGTGCAGTCCTGAAAGCTCTGGGGATCTGAGGGAGGCCTGCTAACTCAGGGCTTTGAGGTGGCAACCCCAAAGCCTGGTAACTGCAAGGCTCCCATGAAATTGCTTGAGATGTGGAGTAACCCAAGGAAGTCCTACAGACACATCCAGCTCCTTCCAAAGCACAGGGATGGATGTTTTCAGGTTTGGACATTCCCCATCCTGCCTGGCAGCAGCCACACAACAGAGGGACAGGCTGGCACTGCAGTGGGGACAAAGCTGATGGGGTGGGAAGAGGGTGAGGAAGAGGGTTTTGGCATCCCTTTGCAGGATCTCAAGGGGGTTTCTGCAGGCTTATATGGCACCTGAGTCCTCAGATCCCATGGACATGAAGGACACTGACCACCTAAAGAACAGACTGAGCTGGGAGCCTGATTTTAGGAGACCTGGTGGAGAAGGACAGAAGCTTGGATGTGGAAAAGGTGAGGTGTGAACATCAAAAGCAGGGAAAAGGTCTTGGAAGTGGAAAAGGTGAGGTGTGAACATCCAAAGCAGGGAAAAGGTCTTGAAGCTTGGGCAGGACATGAGTTGAAAACATTAACCTGAAAATCTTAGCTGACTTTTCCTCTCTTTGGCAATGGAAATACAAAACCAAGGGCTTGTCAGACATCTCGAGATTTGTGGGTTTGTGGGTTCTCCTCCTTCAGTCCCAGAAATTGCTTTTCAAAGAATCTTTTTCCTTCTTTTTTTTATCTCTTTGACTCCTTTCACAGTGTGGGTTGGACTTACCTCTGACGCAGCTGGACTCTCCTGAGACTCAGAGCTCGAAGGCTGCAGCTCGTGCTGGTCCCACCACCCCCACCCAAAGGAGGTGCCATCAGAGATCCCCAGATCCCACCCACTGGCCCAGAACTGCAGCTCCAGGGGCTCCAGACCCAAGCCAAGCCTGTGCCAGGTGTTACCTTGAAAGTCACCACCTCCATGCCCAGGACTTTGGAATAAAAGGCCACAGTGTCCTCGATGCTCTTCACAGTCAACACCAGGTGGTCCAGGTGCTGGATGAAACACGAGGGCGGACTCACCCCCTCCTCCTTCCAGGACATATTCTCAGGGCTGGGAACTGGCATGGAAAACCAGAGAACGTGAAAGTTGGGAGCATCCAGCTACTCAGGGAAATGGTCCGGGGGATCTCACAGGTTTCCTTTTGACCTGCAGGTGGCACAAGTACAGAAGCAATAAATCCTCCTGCCTGGGAGGGCCTCTGGTGGCACCTGAGCCTGCCAAAGCCTGGAGGAGCAGCCAGGTGGCCTCACTGAGGGCTGGTGCCACCAACAGCCTGAGCTCCCCGTGCACAGAAAACCCGTGTGCACCAAAGGATGGACCAAGCGTGTGACCCTTCCCTCCAACCCCCGCTGGGGTCTTCCCAACCTTCTTCATGTCCAGGCATGGACACTCATCCAGGCGGAGCAGAGACAGAGGGTGGAGTCAAGCTGGGACCTGACAGAGCTCCAGGGATACGCCTTGCCATTTGCCCTCAGGCTGCTGGATGTCACCACCAGGCAGAGGGGGAGGCTGATGCCAGGGGTTCAGGGGGAGGGTGTGGGGGCTCAACAGCCCGAATTTATGGCAGTTCTTGGTGGTCTCTGTGGGGTTCACACCCTCTGGCACTGCCCTTTCTGTTTTGGGACGTGGGTTAGTGGTGACCTGGGCAGTGCTGGGGGAACAGTGGGACTCCATGAGCTTAGAGGGCTTTTCCAACCTCCATAATTCCATGATTCTGCATGGGGAATGGTTGGCAAGGAGAGAGATCACAGGAGCAAGGTCGGCACAAAACCAAGAAATCTGTTCACTCCAGGCAGAGGATCCTGCTCGGAGCTGGACCCCGTTGTCCCTCTCCATGGCCTGGGGCAGCCCTGGACACACGCAGCAGAAAGTCCCTGCCCCTCCTGAGGGGGTTTGGTGCTCAACAACCTCTCAGACCGACCTGGCTCAGTCCCTCTGCAAATCCCTTCCTGCCAGCAAGTCCTCCTGGGTGCTCCCAAATGGCAGCCTTGCGGATCCCACCTCCTGCCCAGCCAGCCCTGCCAACACCACCTCCCCTCCCAGGGGATTCCTGCCAGGAAAAGGGGTTGTTACCTGTCAGAGGGGCCGGAGAGCCGGGCAAGGCGGCGCCGGATCGTCCCCATGACTTCCCTCTTCCAGCAACGTCACAGCTGGGAATAACGAGGCTGGAACCAGGAGCACTGAGGTGGACCTTGACCCAAAGGACATGAAAGTCCAACTGCTTGAAAAAACCCAGAAAAGGAGTCTGCATATTTTAACCACCAGGTTTTTTTTTTTTCCTTTACAAGGGCAAGTTGGATTTCTGTGCTGTATATGAAGGATCCCACTGGGGTGATTCACTGGGGAAACAAGGATATCCCTGGAGAATTGGGAATGTGGCAAGCAGCCACAGAAGGCTCCCACTTTTCACCCTGTTCACTATTTTGCCTCCAAGGTTATTTTCTAACATGCCACACGCTGCAAGGCAAATCCCAAAGATTTCAGTTGCAATGGACAGTGATCGCCACCCCAAGAATCAGAGGCCACATTTAAAGAACAACAATAAATCAGTGAGCTGGGATGTTGGTATAGGAAGATCTACAAGAAATGGGATAAAACCAGGCAATTCCCTGTGGGACCAGTTTGGATCTCTAGAACTGTGGCGTTTTCTCCACTCTGGTTTACATGTAAGGAAATCTCAGCTAAAAGCAATAAAACTGTTAATATTAATAACTCCAGACTTTTATCTCTCGGATGCCTTTCTTTCACTGGAGAGCTGGGAGAGCAACAGAGCGTGTCCTGATACCTGGAGGTTGAAACTTGGGGCTTTCAGTGTGGTTTAACCCTCTGTTTTAACTCCCTGGGAAATCTGAGCATGGATAAGAAGGGGAGAGTCCCTGGAGAGAGATCTTTCCCCTGGGAATGGTCTGCTGAGGAGGTGCAGCACCAGCACTCACTTTGGCACAGAAAACTGGAGGGTTGGAGGGTTTTATTTACTAGTGGCACAAAGGAATTTTGGAGCAGGGAAGCTGCGGTTTGGCTCTGAGAGCTCCACTTCCCAAGGGAATTCCAGCCTCAGACTGACAGGTCGGAGGTACTTGGATCTACGTGTGGGCTCCCAGAGATCAGACTCGGGAAGGGGTTTGAGTTCAGCTCCTTAAAGGTGTGGCTGCACACGAGGGTTCCTGAGATGTTCCCCAAAACCATCCAGGGAGGGTTTTCTCTACATGTTGGACAGAGTGATGGAGCTGAAGTAGCTCAGCAGGTCCTCCGCGGTGAAGTCCATGGCAATCCCCGATCCCGCGTAGCAGCGTTGGATCAGCTCCTCAAACTCCTGGTACTGGCGGAGGAACTCCTGCTCTACGGCGTGCCACACCACCTGGGGACAACACACCTTCAGCTCCCTTCTTGAGAGCTCCAGCCCAAAACTTCCCACCCCAGCCCGCTCCCGTTACCGGCAGAAGGTTCTCCTCCGGGGAGAGGCACTTGTGGATTTTCCTGTAGAGGTTCTCCAGGGCTCTTCGGACTTCCTTGCCAGGGTATTTCTCGAGGACCTTCCTGAGCTCCTGTTTGCTGTAGGCCAGCTGGAAGCTCACCTCCTCTTCCTTCACCCCTTGAGCCAGTCGGGCCTTCACCCCCTCAAAGAAGTGCTGGGAAGGGAAGGAGACATTCCGTGATGAGCCAGCCTAAGGTGGATTCCTGCGGCAGGATCGCTTCCCTCAGCTCCCTTCCCATGTCTAATCAAGTTGAAATGAAGTATCAGGGATTGTTTATCCTCCAGGAAAGCAGAGTTTAGGGAATTTCATTGTTTCTGCTCCACAGGCAGCATCTCTAAGGGTGGCAGGCCCACGGAGCAACGGGACCACTGGAAAAACCACTCGGTGGTTCCTCCCGCTTTGCTCCTCCACCACGGAGGGTTTGGAGCCAGAGGTGGGGCTGGGGCAATGCCAGAACCTGCAGAAGTGCAAAGCAAAACTCAAATCTTCTCAGTTTCTGTGACATACATCTCTTCTCTGCCACAGCTGGACACGGCATTCCACATCTGGTGGGAAAAAATGAAAGGAATTATCACTCCCTTCATCCTCCTCCTCCTCCTCACAGAGCCCAAGGATCTGCTGGCTCTCCCGGGTATTTCCACTGCAATTTGGCTGTGGAGAAACACCCTGAATCCTGAGGATTTCGAGGTCCTAAGTGTAGGAGCTGGTTTCAACAAGCAGAAATGGGGCCCTACATTCCTTACACCCCTTTGCAGCTTCTCTTGGGGTTTGTTCCTCAAAGCCTTTGTGGTCTCCTGGAGAGGCCACACCAGGATTTTGGAGAGCCCTGAGCAGAATGAAATCCAGGGACCTTCATACGCTACTGGCTTTGTTGTGAGCCCTGAAATTCTCCTGTCCCTCACAGTTTGAAGCTGCAACCAGAGCACAAGAAACTGAGCTCATCTTCCAGTCAAGCCAACAAGATGTTTGACTGCAACGGCTGGAAAGAAATTGAAAGTAACAGGTCCTGTGAATAATTCAAGCTGGGCTCAGGCTGTGAGACATTTTGGGCCCGTGAGAAGAGAGAAGGAGAGGAGAAGCCACCGTTGTGGGGTGGGAGGAGGGGGGGATGTGTGTTGGAGTTAGCAAAGCCAGATGCTCTTAGCTCAGTTAACAGAGAAGCCGCTTGGGAAGTGCGGGATCTGCGTTGGAATTATCAGCTCAGGCAGCCGTGAAGAAAGAAAGGAGCATCTGCCAGACACAGACACGCAACCGGAGAGGGGCCGAGCAGGAACTTCTCATGTTGCTTTGGAAAAGTTGTTCCCAAGTCTATCCTGATCTGCAGCCTTTGAGTGGACAGGAGGAAGAAGGAGCAGCAAAGGGAGAAAATCCCTCACGTTGTTTGGATGGTCAGCAAGAAGAGGGAGTGGAAAAGGTTTCCTTGTGAAGGCAGAGAGGTCATATCATCTTGATATAAGAAGTCTTCACAAATGAGAGCAAGAAATCTCTTATCCATCAATGATCCAACCAACCAGACCTCCCCAGGGATGTGGTGGAGTCCCATTGCTGAGGTTTCAGGATGGGACTGCACAGGGTGCTACAGAACCTCATCCAGCAACCTTCCCAAGGAAGTTTGAACTAGATGACCCACCAAGGTCCCCTCCAGCCTGGGCTGCTCTCTGGGTCTGTGGTGCTGCTGAGCTCGCTGGGGGCTGCTCTGCACAGTGAAACCCAGCAGCAAGTGGTCACAGAAGGTGTGGGACAACCAACTGATACAATCCCGGGCTGGATTCAGGGAGGGGAGATTTGAACAGCAATTAATTCATAGTTTTTGGAAGTGCAGCTGCCCTTTGAGGACCAGAGGAGGGTCAGTAGATCCTTTACTCACATTGAGCTTCTCCAGTGGCTGGCCCAGGTGTTTGATGACATATTTCTCCATGTGCTCGCTGTACCTTTGCTTGGCTTCTCTCTTCTTGTCCTCCAGGCAGTGGATCTTCTTCTGGCACAGGAAGCAGTGGATGTGGTGGAAATTTTCCATCATGACCATATCTGCGTTCACCTTCAGGTTTGCTGAGGACAGGCTATTGACTTCAAAGAAAGGAGCAAATCATGTGTGAAGAGAAGCCCCTGCAGGCTGGCTCAGGGCGGGACATGTCACTAGGGTGTCTCATTTGAACCATCTGACTTCCTCCAGTGCCAGAGTAATGACCCAGAGCACAGATCCTGATCCCTGTCCATGAGCTTGATTCCCTGCCTCAACATCCTGCAGCCTGGAAGGGGCCATGGCCATGGACTTATCAGCTGCTATTCAGGGGGACACCCCAAGCTCATCTGCCTCTCTCCATCACCTCATGGTCTGTGGTCAGAGCTGTTGCTTCTGCAGCCCCTCAGGTCCTCTCCAGGCTGGGAATCAGGATCTCTCCACTGACCAGCAGCTGGGACAACACAGGGATCTCCTGAGAGCGCCCTGCCTTGCTCTCCCAACCCCTCTCTCCCTGCCAAGACAACTTAACTGTTTTGAGGGAAGTTATTCTTTGGCTCCCAAAGTGGTGAGGCGCTCCTCCCTCCACAGTGGGACAGGAGACGCTGGAATTAGATCCAAAGCTGCCTGTGTGTCCCAGGCCCGTCACAGCCTGGGCCACCCCACTGCAGGAGACGCCAAACCCCCAACGTGCCAGCAGGTCCTGTGTTGCCAAAAAAGGGCTTTTTCATGGAAGGAAGGGGATGTGTCTGAGCATTTACCCAGAAATAGAAGATGTGGAGCCACTCAGCAAATTCCCAGTGGTCCTGGAAGGGGCTGAAAGGCCAGCCCAGAGCATGGCAGGTTTCAGGGATGGAAACACGGACTGAAAGCTCCTTCCCAGCTGCTGCTGGTGCCTCCCACCCCCCAGGAATGAGGGGCTTCGAATCTGCCCCGCCCTGAGGGATCGGAGCGGTAGCAAAGGGTTCCTAATCCTGGGATAGGGTGGCACACCATGAGGACAGGGAGACATGGAGATAAGGACAAAGGGGACACCCCAAACCACGCTCTCTGAGTTTGTCTGATGCTCCCAAGCTCTTGCTTGGTGAAGGTGGTTCCAGCCCCAGGCAGTGCCCGGGACACAGGTGAGCTCCATCCCGCTCTAGGTGGACATCTACCCACCCAATGCATCCAACCACCAGCCCTGGCACTCACTGCTGCTGAAGACACTGTCGGCCAGCCTGAGGTGGGCCTTGTCCAGCTCCCCTCTGCGCCGAGCTGTCCTGAACACCTCCTCGGAGAAGGCCAGGAACTCCTCGAAGCGGCTCACGGAGGGCAGGATCCCACCCCTCATCTTGCTGGGCACCTTTGCCTCCTCAATCTCTTTGCACAAGGTCCCCTGGCAACGACACACAAGACGGTGGCTGTGGCAGAGCTGAGGTGGCCCCAGACTCAGCTGATGGGTCACCAAGGCACGGGGCAGATGACAAGTGAAGGAACTGGTTTTGTGAAGCCCTTTCTCCATTTACATTGGAGCTTCCTCCTTTGAGGCTGGTGGAGCTGTGCCAGCCGTGCCAGCTGTGCCAGCTGTGCCAGCTGCTCTCCTGGTGCTCCTGGTCCTCCAAGCCATGTGACTCTTTGCTCGGACACAGGGCTGAAACACCACCACCACCAGGATCTCACCCTTGCAGGTCCTCCTGCTCCTCAGCCTGGTTTAGGAGCAGATTTGAGGCTCCAGGTCTTGGCACAAACACAGGCATAGAATCACAGGGAAGGGTTTGGCTTGGAGGAGAACTTACAGATCATCTCATTCCAACCCCACTGCCTTGGGACACCTTCCACTAGCCCAGGTTGCTATAAACCCTGTCCAACCTGGTCTTGGACACTTCCAGGGATGGGGCAGCCACAGCTTCTCTGCCCAGCCTGTGACAGGGCCTGCCCACCCTCACAGCCAATATCTCCTCTAACCCTACTCTCTCTGTTTGAAGCCATTCCCCCTTGTCCTGTCACTCCTGGTCCCTCTCCATCTTTCCTGTAGCTCCTTCAGGCCCTGCAAGGCCACAATTAGGTCACCCTGAAGCTTCTCTTCTCCAGGCTCAACAATCTCAATTCTCTCAGCCTTTCCTCACAGCAGAGCTGCTCCGTCCTTCATGTTAGAAGATCAAGTTGGACATCAGGAGGGATTCCTTCACTGAAAGGGTGGTCAGGCATTGGAAGGGGCTGTCCAGGGAGGTTTGGAGTCCCCACCCCTGGGGGTGTCCAAGGAACAACTGGACGTGGCACTCAGTGCTCTGGGCTGGGGGACAAGGAGGGGATCAGACACAGGATGGACTCGATGGGCTGGGAGGGCTTTTCCAGCCTCAGGGATTCTGGGATTCTGTCTAGAAGATTCTGCAGGACGTCAAGCATCACCCAGGACTACTTGGGCTCACTCTCAGTGGCACTCACGATGCACTTGTTGAAGCTGCTCTTGGCCAGGAGCAACACGTTGCCCAGGACGGTGTTGAGGAAGGATGAGGGGGGAGCTGAGGAGGAGCCCCACATCTCAAAGACGGAGTCACTCAAGGTAACCAGGACCTGCAAGCAGCCGAACGGGTGGACCTTGTTGCAGGCATCTAGAAATCCCCTCAGCTCTGGCTCCAGGCAGCTGAAGATCTCACTCAGCAGGTGGGTCGTAGGTTCTTCTGCTCTTAAAAAGAAACCAAAAACCAACCAAAACTGAAGGTCAACAGTGAAATGGGGAAGGCACTGCCCTGTGGGCACTCCCACTGCCCTGTGGGTGTTCCCACTGCCCTGTGGGCGCTCCCACTGCCCTGTGGGCGCTCCCACTGCCCTGTGGGCGTTCCCACTGCCCTGTGGGCACTCCCACTGCCCTGTGGGCACTCCAGACCATGCCACTGTATCTCATCACCCACGTACTGGCTCCAACGCTTGGTGCAAGGAGAGTCTTCTGAAGACGCCGAGGTCTCCCCTGCCTTAGTGGCAGATGCCTGGAAGAAAGAAGTGGAAGTTATCACAGAATGTTTTGAGTTGGAAGAGACCTTGAAGACCATCTCATCCACTCCTGCCATGGGCAGGGACACCTTCCACCAGCCCAGGTTGCTCCAAGCCCCATCCAACCTGGCCTTGGAACACTCCCAGAGCTGGAGCTGCCACAGCTTCTCTGCCCAACCTGTGCCAGGGCCTGCCCACCCTCACAGCCTGGAATTCCTCCCCAATATCCCGTCTGACCTAAATTATGATTTATCTGCTCTCCTTTAGAGCTGAAAACCTGAGCTCTGACTTTATTTCTCTTGCACCTTGTTGGAGTCCCGTGTTTAATGCTTGGACCCCCCGTGATTTTGCTATTCCGACTTACGAAATAAATTCCATATAATTCCTCACCACTCATGGTCACCAGAGAGCCCAGGAGAGCTCAGGGAGCCACCTCGCTGTGCCTGCTGAGGTTGGTACCAGCCTGGAGAGAGGACTTGGAGATGGCCCTGGAGAGCACACGGAGCTCACACTCACCTGCAGATCTGCAGGGTCGTGGCTCATCCCAAAGAATTCCTGCAGGAACTGCTGCTCCTCGGTGCAAAGGGGCTGCAGCTGCCTCAGCACCTGCTCCAACATCTGCTTAGGGACCACCAGGAATGTTGGAACACCTCCCAGCACGGTGGGACAGGTGTCTGTGACCCCCCGAGGTGCCACCCAAGCCGGGTGAGCTCCGGCTCCAGGGAAAAGGACCACGCCTCGGGTGGCACCCCCTGTGGCACACGGGAAGCCTTTGGGAAGGCTCAGCTCCTCACCCTGGCGACGTTCCCTGTGGCTGGAGGCTCCTGCTGGCTCTCCCTGCTCCCGGGGAGGCTCCACCTCGGCTGGGTCCTGTTCCCCAGGGGCTTCTCCGGGCTCTCCTGGAGACCTGCAGGGAATGTGTGGGAATCTGCTTAACCATCTCTCACCCCTCTCGGCCTCCCCGAAGCTTCGAAGTCTGACCTGACGGGAGAATTGTCCTTTCCCTGTTGGATTTTCCCTCTGCCTTCCCACCCTGTTCCTCTCTCTTTTTCCATCACTCTTTTTAATTTTGGTTTTTATTTCTTTGCCTGTGCTCCTTATCCCTTTGCTCTGTTTGTTTAGTGTTTAGTTCTAATTCTTGAGGGCTGGAGTGTGAAAAATCCCGGGAGAGAAGAGCATAAATCAGCCTGCCAGAGACTCAGGGAAACTCTTTGTTGTTTAGTTTTGATGGCAAATTGCCATAGAACAACATCCAGGGGAGGTGGGAGTGGCTTTTTCCCCCAAAAAAACTGGCCTTTTAAAATTAAAAGCATTCACCTGGAAAAAAATATACTTTTCACCCCAGTGTTTTCCCTGGGTGCTTGGCTCGAGTCAAAAAAAGAAAAACCCTTTGAAATATGCATTTAAACTCCACTTTTTTTACTCACTGAAAGAAACCAGTGGGGAAACCTCCAGATTAATTTCTAATTAATTCTAAAAATGGGTATCATTCCGCCCTCCCAGAGGCTCTGGGTCAGTCAGGTCAGGTCTCCGTCTCTCATAACATCCAAAATATCTTTATTTGAGCCATGACCTGCAGGGCTTTTCACCTTTGGGAAGGGTTTGTCACTGCTCTTCAAGCAGAGGGGTGACAGCCAGCCCTGCTCGTGACCTCAGCCTTCCCAAAACCATGGAGAAAATTAATGAGCTGCTTCAGAAGCCTTTTCCCACCCTCATGAAATGGATAATGAGGATTTCACTGGCTGGGAAATGGCAAAACCAGGGAAAAAAAAGATATGTCCCCGCAGCAAATGGGAAAAGATTTTACAAGCCTGGAAAAGGAGAAAGGGCTTAATTATTGGCTCGCAATTAATTATAAACAGCTTGAGGTTTGCCTTCAGAACTCTTCCATAATTCTGAAACAAAGCTGTAAATCAGCAGGTGGCATGGTCAGAAACATTTGCCATAAATAATCCTTCATGAGGATGGGGATTCAATCCCAAAAAATTCAGTGCCACGACAATCAGTAGAAAGAAAGTGGCACAAAGAGCCTGGGATGTTTTAAAGCAGGGATATTAGCAGGCTCCCATCCATTGAGGATCACCCCAGGGAGCAGCTGAGCCAGGAAAACATCGGGAAAGACCTTGGATGAGGTTCTTCCATCAAAGCCAGAGTATCCCTGCAAAACAGCCTGAGCTCTCTGGGAGCTGGGGGAGGATTTCTGTGCTCCCAGTGCCCTTTGCTGCCAACCCTGCCCAGTGTGGGCTTGCACCCTGGTCCAGGAGAGCAGGAGATGGAGCTTGACCGTGTGTTTGAGCTGAGGAGAGGTCACCCTCTGCTCCAGAGATGGGGGGTGATGTACTCCCTCCTGCTTTTCCCGCAGGGAGAAGGGCAGGCAGAGCTCAGCCGGTGCCCAGGAGCCCCGGGGAAGGTGCCCCATCAGAGCCTCTGTGGGTACAACTTTCTAAAAATTCCCCCCTCAGCGTGGTGGTGGGGGGGGGTTGTTGTTTAATGTTCTGCTCACAGTAATGATGAGCTGATCCCAAAGCCAGCCTGGGCTTTCCTTTCCTTCCCAGCCCATCCCTCTTCCCACCCCACGGGCAGAGCAGGGCCGGGAGCGCCCCAGCGCCAGCAAAGCTCAGCTCATCCTGCCCGTGGGGGCAACCCCAGCCCTGGGAGGACACTTTGGGGGTGACTTATGACGGTGCAGCAACAGGTTTGCATCCTTCAAGGTGTCCTCCCGTGATGGGTTTCGCAGGCACTGGAATTCCTCCCGGGGTTTAATTACTCCTGGTTTTTAGACTCCTGTGGGCGTTAAACGCGCCCAAAGTGCTGGCAGGACGTCACTGGTTCCACGTCTGCCACACCTGCCCTGCACCACCTTTTGTTTTTAATTTAACAAGCTTATTTTCACAAGTGGTCCAGTGGAAGGTGTCCCTGCCCATGGCAAGGGTGGAACTGAGTGAGCTTTAAGGTCCCTCCCAACCCAAACCATCCCTCTCTACAAAGGGCCTCTCTAACAGGCGTCACCCCCACTGCAATATCCACCCTTGGAATGACTTTGCTGCTGAGGAGACAAACCTGGGGGCTTCTATTTTCTCCCTAAAGCCCTTTGCTTCAAGCCCTTTGCAAGGAGAAACCAGGGCCTCTTTATCCTCTACACAATCTTTGTTATCTCCTGCTGTTTAAATAAAAGTAAATACCCCTTTTTGAGGAAATGGTGCTTGATCACATTATTTTATAAGCCCCAGACTGGAGCTGGCTTCCCCACTGCTGATTCCCCAGGCTTGCCAGCTGGAAGTGCCTTCATTCCCTCTTCCTTATCAGGAATTCCTAGTCTGACGCCAGAAAGAGCTCATTTCCCCATGGAAAGCTCTATCCAGGCATGGAGGAGAGGGATGGGAGAGAGGAGTATTATCTTTTCTGTTTGTTTCAGCCAGGCTGAGTGGTCATGGAATGGTTTGGGTTGGGAGGGACCTTAAATCTCATCCAGTCCCACCCCCTGCCACGGGCAGGGACACCTCCCACCAGCCCAGGTTGCTCCAAGCCCCGTCCAACCTGGCCTTGGACACTCCCAGGGCTGGGGCAGCCACAGCTTCTCTGCCCAACCTGCGCCAGGGCCTGCCCACCCTCACAGGGAAGGATTTCCTCCCCCTATCCCACCTAACCCTGCCCTCTGGCACCTTAAAGCCATTTAGGACTATTTAGGTGAGATTTCCCCCCTTTCTTTCAGTGTGATCCCCTGCAGGTACTTGGGCACTGCCAGCACTGCCCATCCTGCTCCATCCCTGAGCTTCCCTGTTTTCCTGGCACGTGTGGCTGGGTATCCCTGCCAGGAGAACTGGCACCAGGCAGGAGGAGCTGGAAGGGGTGGTGGGTGTGTTGAGATCAGCTGTGCTGCACATCCACAAAGGGGATCCACCAGCCCTGCTTCCTTCCCTAGATTCCATTCCTTCCCTAAATTCCATCCCTTCGCCATGTTCCATCCCTTCTCTATATTCCATCCCTTCCCCAAATTCTGTCCCTTCCCCAGGTTCCATCCCTTCCCCAGGTTCCATTCTGTCCCTTCCCCAGGTTCCATCCCTTCCCCAGGTTCCATTCCATCCCTTCCCCAGGTTCCATCCCTTCCCCAGATTCCATTCCATCCCTTCACCAGATTCCATCCCTTCCCTAAATTCCGTCCCTTCCCCAGATTCCATTCCATCCCTTCCCCAGGTTCCATCCCCTGGCTCAGGCTCTGGACACAAGTGATGAAGTAGGTGCAGAGCTGGAAGAGGCCGAGCGATGACTCTGATGGACTAAACACGCCGTGACATTCAGGCTGGGCCAAGCTGGCATGGAACTTTCCATTACAGTCCTTTGTTTTGCTGAAGGAAAATATGACCTCTGGGCAATAAAAAACTTCCAGAGGAGACAGATCAGTTTCTCTTTTTATCTTCAGCAACACCTGACTGGAATATTTGGAGTCAGATGCAGCCCCTCGGGCAGCTCACTGTGGAATCATCCTGCAGATATTGCTACAAGTGCCTTCAGGGACAGGTTTGGGGCCTCCTCTTTGCAGGGAAAAGTGGCTGAGGGATCCATGATCAGCTCTGCTTGTGTGAAATATGGACCAGGATTTAGAGAATCAAAGAATCACAGGGTGGTTTGGGGTGGGAGGGATGTAAAACTCACCTCTTTCCACCCCCTGCCATGGGCAGGGACACCTTCCCCTAGACTAGGTTGCTCCAAGCCCTGCCCAGCCTGGCCTTGAGCATTTCCAGGGATGGGGAACTTTTAAGGTCTTCCTGGAGCCTTCTCCAGGCTGAACAACCCCAACTCCCTCAGCCTGTCCTGACTGGAGAGGAACTCCAGCCCTTGGAGCATCTTGGCAAGGGAAGAGAAAACCTGGAGGCTTTTTTGAGGAGATAATGGTGTGGTGGGAGCTCTGGAACATGCCAGGAAGGCTTTGGGAGCCAGGGAGAAAGGAGGTGACAACTGGTGGCTGTGCTCTGCTGGCCAGGCAACCCCCTCTTACAGCCCCTCAACCATGCCCGTGTCATTCCTGAGCCCTGCAAAGGGAAGGTGAACAAAAGCTACGGCTCTGAGGAGCAGCTAAACCAAACCGGGGACCCCGTGGAGACAAAGGTCACACAAACTGCCGGTCACGTGCCAGAGGGGGATTGTCACCTTCCCCGCGTGCCGAGAAACCCCAAAGGTCATGTTTGCAAATCACTCACTTCCTTTTCTTCTTCCTAACAAGGAGCTCTTGGCTTGTTCAAAGAAGGCTTTGATTTCCCGCTCGTAGAGTCTGCTGAGGTTCTGGGCATAGACCTGGAAGGTACAGAAGGGGCCAGGTGAGAGCAAAGAGACCAAATTTTAGCATTTCAGACCTTTTCCTTCAACACTGTGTCTGCCACCAAATCCCAACAGCTCCTCTCAAGCACAGAGGTCCAACACGTTGTGTCCAAGTTGGCCAAACACTCTCTGGGAAGGACCAAACGCTGGAAGCTCGTGGCTGGCAGGGGTTTGGTGGGACCAAACTCCCATCAGGAGTTCACCAGTTGGACCAGCCTGTTCCGTGGTGGCTGGTTTGCAATTATTTGGTGAGGATTTCAGCCATACCTTGGGGAGGTCACAGAACAGAGCTGGGTTGGTGTTCCTCAGCCAGGCCACGAGCGGGGCGTAGGGCAGCAGCTCCTGGTGGTGGAGCCCATGGCTTGGTGCAGGCAGCTTGTCAAGGGGCTGCCCAAGAGCAGGGACCTGAGAATTGCCCTAAAGCAGAAAGAGACAAATAAAACAGCCTTGAAAATCTGGGGATCACCCTTGAATTCCCAGGGCTGAAATTTCAGGAGTTCTGCAATTTCCAGGTCTGTGTTTGAGAAGCAGATTCCAAGCTGAGGCAGGGCAGGAGTGACTGCTTGGAATTGGAGTTTGAATCCCATTATCTGTCAACAGTCCTGGCCCAGCACTGTGAGCAGCAGGACACACAGGAGAAAAGCTCCTGGTGGAGAAACATGCTGGAAAATCCTCCCTGGGAGCACCGGGAGGTGGGTCTGCCTCAGGAAGGGGGGATGCAACGGAGAGGAAGGATCTGCCAGGCTGTGGCTCTGCTGGGACATCACACCACACGCTCAGGTGGGATGGGAGCAGGTCCAGGAGCAGCAGATTGCTCAGGGATGTGTCCAACCAAGGGTGGAAATCCCCTTCCCAGTTCCCTGCCAGTCACACCCCTTCCCAGAGCCACAGCTTGGAAGTAACTCCTGAAGATTTAAGGAAATAACACTGAGGATTTGGGAGTTGTTGCTTTTCCCTGAAGGGAAATCTTTCAGGTTTGTGCCCACGGGGACATTTTCCCCCATGTCTTTTCAATTGCAAAATCAGCACTTCAGAGTGTTAATCAAAGGATCAAGGGATTGGCTCTTATCCCGGGATTTTGTGTTACAAGCAGATCAACAATCCCCAAAATAAAGGAAGAAAACATAAAGCCTAAAAATCCAAGTACTTTTTAACATGACAAGAAGGTTAAGGAGTGTCAGCAGAGGGATTCTGGATTTCTCCTACACATCTGCAAGGGCTGAGGGGCAACAGCAGGGAGAAAGTATGAGGGAAAACCTCTTTGGGAAGACACCTTGGGAAAATCATCCTCTACAGGCCTGGTGTGACCTGAGCAGGACGTTCAAATCTCCCAGGATTTTGAAGGTCAAAGCCCACCTGCAGCTGGAAGATGTTTGTGATGTGGTTGATGAAAGAGTTCTCAAAGTTCTGCTTGAGCCTTTCGAACAGGATCAGCTGCTCTGCCACAGCCTGCAGCTTCCGGTAACCTTGGGAAAGGAGAGGGTAGCATGGGATGGAGGGGGAATGGGATAGCATG
>JAWWEU010000138.1:19734750-19771927 GCA_035583155.1 Acropternis orthonyx | reverse complement strand
CCCTCCTGGACAAGGTCCTGACTGTCCCCTGCCCTCCTGGACAAGGTCCTGACTGTCCCCTGCCCTCCTGGACAAGGACTTGACTATCCCCTGCCCTCCTGGACAAGGTCCTGACTGTCCCCTGCCCTCCTGGACAAGGTCCTGCCCTCCTGGACAAGGGCCTGGCTGTTCCCTGCCCTCCTGGACAAGGTCCTGCCCTCCTGGACAAGGGCCTGACTCTCCCCTGCTCTCCTGGACAAGGTCTTGGCTGCCTCTTGCCCTTCTGTTCAAGGTCCTGGCTGTTCCCTTCTCTCCTGAACAAGGTCCTGGTTATTCCCTGCCCTCCTGGACAAGATCCTGGTTATTCCCTGCCCTCCTGGTCAAGGAGCCACTATCCAAGTAAATCTATTTTGGGATGTTGGAAACACTGCTGTTGTGCTAAAATGCTTTGATTTCTGGAACTCTGGTTGCAGAATAGGATTGGGTTTATCATATTTATTAACCCCACTGCGTTGGAACCTCTCACAGAGGTGGGGGTTGGCCTCTCATGAACCGTCTGGGCTCTCATCACTCACGGGAAGGGTATTTTTATGACCAGGTAACAACAGACAAAGCAATTCATGCCCTCCCAGCCAGTGCTGAGCCAGAGGAGGAACCAAAGCCTGCAGAGCCCTCGCCAGGTCCCTGGAGCTCCCTTCAACTAGGACATGCCAACCACTTAATGAATACAGATAGATTTTTATGAAAAATGCATGATGAATGTTCATCTCATCTCAGAAAAGGAAATGTGCATCTCTTACAAGCCTGGAAATGCACCAGGACGTTGAGGAAGGTACCTGAAGTTCACCTGAATGACGCTGTGCACGCAGAGAAATTATTCTACTCATACAGCCAAGGCCTTGAGAGCTCTTTGCTGTACCTGAGTCGTGCTCAAGAACTTGAATCATCATGGAATGGTTTGGGTTGGAAGGGACCTTAAAGCCCACCCAGTGCCACCCCCTGCCATGGGCAGGGACACCTTCCACTAGCCCAGGTTGCTCCAAGCCCTGTCCAACCTGGCCTTGGGCACTCCCAGGGATGGGGCAGGCACAGCATCTCTGGGAAACTGAGTCCTCAGCACTGGAGTTACTGAAGGAGCAGCTTTTCCATGGCCAGACATCCAGGGAGTTTGTCCCAGCCCAGGGTGAGGTTATTTTGGCTGCTGGGACAGCGCTGGGGTGGGCTGGGAGGTGCCACTGAGTGCCCTCAGCTCACACAGCACACTGAAACGACTTATCCTTGCTTCCAAAGGCTGCACTCATGCATAAAACAAGAAGCTGGCCAAGATGTTTTTATGCTTATGAGGCTCTCAGGAGGGAGACAAGGAAGCTGAGGTTGGGATGAGAGATGAAGGACACAACCCAGGCTGGCAGTAGGGATAGAACGGTGACAAGTCACAGAGCTCTGCAAGATGGGTTTCTGCCAGGGGAAGGTGTCCAGGAGTTTTTCTTGGAGTGTCACTCGATAGCTTGTGTTTGCCCACTCCTGCTTCAGCTGGGTTGGATTTTCTTGTCACTTGGAGAACTGTGCCCCCTCACCCTCAGCTGCCCAGCCCGGGTTGTTGTCCCCGAGAAAACTGAGGGACATGGGTAAAAAACAAGCATTGAAGTCTTGAAAATGAAAGGAAATGGGTGAAAATAAGCCTTGCAATGTCGTTTGTGCTTCTGTAGTCGACCAATGCGGTCACCGCTCTGGCTGGGGAAACCACCGCTGAGGCTCAGAGGGGTTGAAAACACACTCAGCAAATTCTGGTCCTTCTTCCCTCCCGGCAGGGGCAGAAGGATGGGTTTCCCTTCCCCTCCCAGCTCTCCTGGGCTCAGATTTCAGCCTGTGTCCTCATTTGTACCCCTTTGCCCCTCGCTCAGAGTTTTACAGCCCACGCGGTCTCAAAAAGTTGAAGTACAAATTCAACCAGTAAGGAGCTCCTTTGTTTGTTTGTTTGTTTGTTTGTTTGTTTGTTTGTTTGTTTGTTTGTTTGTTTGTTTGTTTGTTTGTTTTAATCCCTGGAAAACTCCCATGCTTGGCTGGCCTTGATCTCCGTCGTGTCATCTTGGGCTTACTGAAAACCGAGATAATGAAGTGATAAACCCCCCTGAGGACACAAGAAGCCGCCGTGTCCCCATCCTCCAGTGCCACATCCAGTGCAGCCTCATGGGGATCACAGTTAGGATGCTGAACACCCCCAGGAACATCTCCCCCGTGGTATCCTGGTCCAAGGAGTCGTCAGACAACCGGGGATAACCTGTGTGGGTGGGACAGGGTGGGACACCCCGGGCAAGATTTTCCTGCCTGCAGGCGCCTCCCAGCCCTCTCTGCGCATCAGCCCAGCTGGGAGAGCAGCTTCCTCTTCCTCAGGCTCTGGAAACCCGCTGTCCCTGCCAAGCCCCCGGTGATTAGTGGCCCCAGATTAATGGATACAGCTCTGCTTAACAGCAGATCAATAGTTTTCCCTGCTCCTTTGGTGCCGTTCCCCGGGGCCGAGGCGTGAAGCGATCGCTCCGGGAGATGTATTGCACAAGGTGCAGTTCTCTATGGAAATGAGCTTCCCAGGGAGAGCCGATGTTGGGATAATAGCTCATGCCTTTGACTGGGCCTTTATGGATGGCGACTGCCTAATCAGGGGGATGTATTATTTCGGGGCTGTGAATAATTCCTGACCTCATTTGGCAGCTGAAGGAACTAGAAAACTTCCTTTCTGGGGACCCGACCCAGTGCTGGTGAATAAAGGAACGCGTGTCACTTGTTGTTTGCAAATCCAGAGAGCTTAATCATCCTGCCAAAGAGAAACCTGGGGAATGCCAGGAGTGCTCAGGGATGTTCAGCTGCTCTCCATCCTCTCACATCCATTTCAGGCTGAGATTTGTCTCCTTGAGACCCACTTTGCCCAGACACCCTCTCCCTGAGCAGCCTGGAGAGCAAACTCCAAGCACAGGAAGCGTTTGGCTTTTCCTGCAGGTTGGTGATAAAACTCCTGGACCTGTGTGGCATCCTGCACATCTCAGATTGGTGACAAACTCTTGGGCTCTGTGTGGCATCCTGCACATCTCAGATTGGTGACAAACTCTTGGGCTCTGTGTGGCATCCTGCACATCTCAGATTCAGTGATTAAACTCCAGTTGCATCAGCACATCTGGGTAACAAAGAGGGTTCTTGTGTTCCTGGTCCCCTCCAGGCAGGAACAATCCCAGCTGGAGGCCTTTGTCGCAGGATAATGGGTTCCCTGCTGATGCATCAGCACCAGGGCAGAGCAGAGACACTTATTTTCCAAGCAGGAGATGCTCATCTTGTGACAGAGCCTCTTGTCTAATGACGCTAAATGATTGATGTGGTGGATGCAATCATCTGCTTCGTTTGACATCGTTGTGCCACTCCACGAAACCCATTACGGAGCTGCTCTGCCCTCCCCGTGTCCCTCACGCCACAGGACTCGTCCCCAACACACATCAGCCCGTGTATAAAACAGCAGCTCATCCAAAATGCATATTGACTCAGTATCAAGGGGGGCCCTGACTGACTAAGCTTTATTTCATCTCTCAAAATGTTTTCCCGTCTGCTGCTCTTCCCTTTGCCGGGTGGCAACGTGTCCCTGGGAAGAGATTCCGCTCAAAGCCAGGCGCTGGGAGCTGCGGAACGACGGGTTTGTGTGTGGGGACTGGGCCCTGTGCAGAGACATTTCCACGAAACAATAAAACCTTCCTGCCCCAGGGGTGCAAAAAGCCCCAGAAAAGCAATTTCTGCTGTGGAAACGTTGACAGATTATTCCCCCACTCCCTCCCCCACCCCCCCTCTGTCTGGCTGTGATGATCTTCTTGGAGGATGTAAATTGGGAGTAGGTTTGGAGATGTCGAAGGGCGAAGGCTGACTTTCTACAGGACGTGGCTCTGTGTCTCCGTGGAGGTGTTGATGCCCTTGGCTGGGAGAGCAACAGGGTGTGAGAGTCCTTGGGAATCACAGATGCAGGGAATGGTTTGAGTTGGAAGTGACCTTAAAGCTCACCCTGTTCCATGGGCAGGGACACCTTCCACTAGCCCAGGTTGCTCCAAGCCACATCCAACCTGACCTTGGATACCTTCAGGGCCTCCCCACCCTCCCAGCTGGGAATTCCTTCCCAATATCCCATCTAACCCTGCTCTCTGTCTGTTTAAAGCTGTTCCCCCTTGTCCTACCAGGCAAGAGACTGGTTATAAATCCATGAAAACTGGTTTCAGACTTGTTTAAGCATCGAGTGTGGGGGAACAGGCAGGTTTGAGTCTCCACTCCCCGTGGGTGCTGCTGTGGGGGGAGACCTCAAGGGCTGAGTCTGCTGCTTTGGGCACACACCCAGGAGCCAGTGGGGCTCATGGGCAAGGCACACCCCCCTGCAATGCTCCTTGTCATGTCTCTCAAGGGGTGTTAAGTGATTTCCATGGGAAAAAAAGCAGAACTAGGAACAGTTTAGGGACTCAGGTTCTGCGTTCCTGGAGCAATCTGCCCTTTCCCTGCTGTGGTGGGAAGCAAACAGGGTTTTGGGTGCAGTGCTCGTTCTCCACTTGTTTCGTCTCTCAAATGAAGCATCTTTTCCAAACCAGAGGTAACAGCAAAAGGAAAAACACTTGGGGATGGTTTACACGATGTTTTGGAGCAGGAGGAGAGAGGGCTGAGCTGGGAGTCCTTCCCAAGCCCTGCCGGGTCCAGCTGGGGATAGGAGGCTGGTGAAGGGGATCCCAGGAGGGGGGACACACAGCTGGATCCCCAGCTGGCTCTGTGGCCCTCAGGGATGGGTGACATGTCAGGGAATGCTGCCCAAAAAGGAAGGGAGGAGAGAGAGAAGTCGGTAAGTACAGACTGGGATGAAACCTGGCAAACAGCTCCAACAAAAAACACAGGGGAAACCACTGAAAAGTGTGGGACACCTTCTGCTGACAGTTCCTCAGGGGTGTCCATTTGATCTTCTCTTCTGATAATTCAGGATTTCCTGGCTTCAGGGAGACATTATCATTCTTTAAAATGATGTCTGCTCTGTTTTCATTTCAAAGGGCCCCATAAAGCACAGGACTCCAGGAACCTCCACATGATGCTTCACTCCAGGCCATGGAATGACACAGTTGTTTGTTCCTTCTCTCTTTCCAAACAACACCAGCCCCTAAATTCTGTTTGAACTGCCCAAACCTTCTCTTTCTTCCTGTGCCTTGGCTGAGGGGTCAGGCCACTGCCAACTGGGCCTTCCCATGGGGTGGACAGTGGTGGGAGAAGCTGGACCACCTTCCCTCTGGGGTGGCCACTTGCCCAATTGAAGTGGCACAGGTTGGGCAGAGAAGCTGTGGCTGCCCCTGGATCCCTGGAAGTGTCCAAGGACGGGCTGGACAGGGTTTGGAACAACCTGGGACAGCAGAAGGTGCCCCTGCCCATGGCAGGGGGTGGCACTGGATGAGCTTTAAGGCTCTTTCCAACCCAAACCATTCCATGATTCTATGGAAGGTGGTAGCAGGGAAAAGCATTTCTAGTTACTTGGGTGATACCAAAGAGTCCAGGACAGGGGACAGCCTTTTCTCCTGCCACAATTAGATGATCCACAGAAAACCGGCTCACTTCAGGACGTGCTGCAGATGCTCAGGGCCCTCGGAGAACATTCTCACGCTCACCAAAACTGCATCAGACTGGGAGAGGAAGGTCTCTTAAATCTGTGGATCCTGACCTCTCTGCTGGAATCCTGCACTCTCCAGGACATCTGCAGAGTCACGTGGAGTTTTCCCAGATCTCCTGTTCTCTTTTGTGGCCAGACTGTCCCAGAGGTGCTGACCCCCCTCCCTCCCCCAGCTCTGCCGACGTGATGGGAGCAAAGCTGTTATTTTAGCTGGCCAGAGGTGAGATCACGATAAGTTAGAGAAATATTGGTTGAGGGAAAGGTGGGATCAGGACAAATGAGAGAATATTGGCTGAGGAAAAGGCTCGCAATGTGCCCAAAGCTGTCAAAAGATCTAGGAAAGATATTGTCACCACACGTGGCCTGGGGTTAACTGGTATCCCTTGGAGTTATTAAATCCACAAAAACACCTCTCAGGTGCTGAGTTGTGATTAGAGCTCCCCCGTTTTGGAGGACTGGGGTTTGTCAGGTGCTTATAGACTGATAAATTCAAGAGCTTTTCCTTGAGTTTAAAGCCACCACGTGGAGCTTCCCCCACCATTTGCTCTGCCAGAGGTGGAGGTGCAGGGCAGCAGGGAAGGGCACTGGGCTCTCTGTCCTGTGCCAGGCAGAGGGTGAGGGCACAGCACCAGGGGCATGTCCTAGCAGAGAAATTGAGGTTTGGGATGAATAACAGCAGCAGGCAGGGCCGGGAAGGTGCCGAGATGCTCCGGGAGCAGAGCCGGGCTGGACTCTGCATCATTCCCCGGCAGCGCCGGGGGAGCCGTAAATGCCACTCCTGCGATCCGCAGTCCCTGATTTATGGACCTGCCTCCCTCTTTCCAAGCGATTTTCCTTTCTGCTCACGGAAGCAGCGCCCGGGGCGGCCGTGGCTGGGTACCTTTTGATCCATCAGAAGCCTCCCCCCGGGTGGGATCCCCCTGCTCCTCACTGCTCTGTCCTGCATCCCGCACAGGCTCCGGACACCGGGATGAAGCAGAGCCGCCCCAGTGGGCGCCAGACCGACCCCCATCCCATCCCAGCCAGCACCCAAACACCCCCTGCCCCATCCCCCGCCGAGACGAGCCCTAATTAGCGCTCAGATCAAGTAATTTATTATTTATCACACAAGCAGCATCCGCGCTCCGTTCGCGACCGAAACCCCGTTCAGATCGCACTGCACCGCTCTGGTTTGGAGAGGAATCTTCCCAGGCGTGTTTATTCGATGAGGCTGAATGGGATCCGCTCCCGGGGCATTAATTAGCCCGTGATTAGAGCGCTCAGCTCCCTGCCCGGAGCCCGGCACACGCTGTCCTGCCTGGGGCTGAGCGATGCACGGGCGAGCTGCAGTGCAGATAAGGCAGAGCGCCCGCCCTGCGAGCTGGTGCAGAGGGCTCTGCCCCTCCATTCCCTCCAGGCCAGAAAGCAGAGATGGGCTTTTTGCCGGGTTTTTTTTTCTTTTTTTTTTCTTATTTTATGCGCAGTCTGCAAGTTAACGTTTGATAAATCCCAGGCAAGTGACAGTGGCTGTGATTGAATGGAAAGAGAGTGAAGGTTTCCACCTCCTGTGGGGACACGACGGCTCTGCAGGAGCTGCACAGTCCTGATGTGGTGCCAGAAGCCTCTGATGGGGGATCACAGAATGGTGTGGGTTGGAATGGACCTTAAAGCCCATCCAGTGCCGCCCACTGCCATGGGCAGGGACACCTCCCACCAGCCCAGGTTGCTCCAAGCCCCGTCCAACCTGGCCTTGGACACTCCCAGAGATTCAGGGGCAGCCACAGCTTCTCTGCCCAACCTGTGCCAGGGTCTGCCCACCCTCACAGCCAGACTTCCTCCCCAATATTCCATCTAACCCTGGGAAGCCACTCCCTGTGTCCTGTCCCTCCATGCCTTGTCCCCAGTCCCTCTCCAGCTCTCCTGGAGCCCCTTTAGGCTCTGGAAGGGGCTCTCAGCTCTCCCTGGAGCCTTCCCTTCTCCAGGTGAGCCCCCCCAGCTCTCCCAGCCTGGCTCCAGAGCAGGGGGGCCCCAGCCCTTGGAGCATCTCCATGGCCTCCTCTGGACTCACTCCAGCAGCTCCATGTAATCTTAATGTTTTATCATAGAATGGTTTGGGTTGGAAGAGACTTTTAAAGTTAATCTCATTTAACCCCCTGCCAAGGGCAGGGTCATCTTCTACTGGACCAGGTTTCTCAGAGCTCTATCCACCCTGGCCTTGGATGTTACCAGGGATGTGGACACTTTGCCCTCTCCACCTGAACCACCAGATCCTCCACACCAGCAGCTTTCTGAAGCATCATCTGTGGAGCAGCACAACTCCAAGGGCCAGGGCTCCCCACCCAGCCCAGCTGCCAAACCCAAGGGTGTCTGGGATTAGCAGGACAAGGCCAAGGAGAGGGATGGCTGCTGACCCCACAGCCCTCCTGTCCTCACAGCTGAGGGCAGTGATGGATGGCTTGGGGAGGGAGAAGCACGGGGTGGAAGGAGGGTGGAAATTGTTTCCATCACCCAGTCTGCAAGGAGCCGCATCTGAGATGCTGGGGGTGGGCAGTTATTTTATTTATTTATCCCTTTCTTCTGCCCCACAGATCTAAAAATAAACCAAGCCACACAAACAGCAGGAGCAGATCAAGGCCGGCACCGGCTCCCTGCACCTCTGAGGAGCAGCAGGAGCGAGGAGCAGCTTTGGATGCAAACCATCCTGGTGGGACTGGCATTTCACTTCCAGCCTCCCCTCGCCCGGGGATGCAAAGGTCATCACATCTGCTGCCTCTTTGTCCTCCCAGCCCTGCTCTCCCTGCCTGCTGGGATGAAGGCTGCCAGGCAGGCTTTGATGTCTAAACACTGCAAGCTGAAACCTCCAGCGCCTTCTCTCTCGGATGTGAACCTCTCCAAGGGAAAGCTGGAAAGCTGGAAAAGCGCTCAGTGCTTTCCAAGGGCTCCTGCTCATCCCTTCCCACTCAGCTCCTCAGGGAAAACCCCCAGAGACAAACTCACCCCCGAGCTGTGACTCGTTACAGCAAGACTTGTGATGGATCTGGAGCCCAGGGAAAGCAGGAAGTGGGAATATTGTCTTTTCTACTTGCATTTCACATTTTTCTGAAAGCTGAGCTTGTTCTGGGACTTTGGAGGAGAATTTGCATTTTGGGGTTTGATGGGACAACACCTCCTGGCTCCCAGAAGGCTTTGCCAAGGGCGGTGGCTCTGCTGTCATTCCTTTTCCTCTGGTCAAAGAGGGGCCGAGGGATGTGATCCTTGGAGCGCTCCAGGCAGTGCTGTGACAAAATCCAGGTGGTGCCTCTTCCAGCAAGGTCAAGAGGAAGAGTGGTGGGGGCAACACAAGCCCTTAGAGACCAAAATCCTTGGGTTTAGTCCAAGATCTGAGGCTGAACTGCTGCCAAATGCCACTGAAGGTCCTTCTGCAGTTCCCCCTGATAAAGGCAATGTCTTGCTCCCTCTGGAGGAGGCCAAAGCCACGTCTATAAATAGCAAAGGACCTTCTGATGGGCTTGTGCAAAGTGTCCTCCTCATGCCACATTGCTGTGACATTTAAACACGGGTTCACTGCGTGCCTCAAACACACCTGTAGGGGTTTGGAGGGGAAGGGCAGTCCCTTATGGGGCTCCTGTAAAATCCTCCTCCCACACAGCGACCTCAGGGCTGAGGCTGTGGGGTGGATGCTCCAGGAGGATGGAGGTGCCTGCACAGCCACAGGCTCCCAACATAATCTCACTGGGATGGTGGAGATACCACTGGAGAGGTCCCAGAGCCTGTTGGCCCAACCAGACCAAGCCCCTCGAAGCAGACACAGGGGTTCAGACCCCTCGTTCCCACACAGAAAGGGGTGGCAGGAGGCAAGTCAGCAGATTTAGGTGTCATGTCCCTCCTGTCCCCACAACAGCCCTAAATGATCATGCTCATTGTTCATCCCCACCTTCAGAAGTGGTTTTGACTTCTATCCCTCCAAGTCCAGGGACTTGATCTCCAGCCAGGAGCCCTTTGGGAAGTGGAACCTCTTCGTAGAGAGGCTCCCCCTTGCCCAAACCCCAAGTTTTCAGCCGCTTTTCTTGCAGCCTCCAGATTTTTGCCGCGCTTGAGATTTCCCGGCAGGGCGGTTTGTGCCACGGAGAAAACTCAACTGGGACAAAGTGGGACATCCTACCTTGTGGTTCCCAGGTTGGGATTGATGGTGGGAGCAGGAATGTCATTCCCGCTGTGCCTGCTCTCCTAAACAACTCCCCAGCAACACTCCCTTGTCCTTCCCTGGCTCCGTGATTTGTTCTGGGTGTCAGCACAGCACTCCCTGGGAGCCATTAAGATTAATCTAATAAATATAAATACGACCTTGACGATTCCTCTGCTGGCAGAGGCTGGAGAGAAAAGAAAGAATAAATGTATTTCACATTTGAGAAGCACAGAGGACCTGCAGCAAAGCTGCACTGGCAGTCCCAGGTCCCAGTGGGAAAGGTCTCCGCTTGGCAGGGAGGGTCTCTTGCTCTGCTGCAGCCTGGGGGGGGATCCTGTGCACCCCTCCTTAGGAGGGACCCCATGAAGTCCCTGTAGGAGCAGCAGGGACAGGGTGCAAGGGATGCAGGGACAACAGGAGTGCTGTGGGGACTGTCCATCCCCCTTCCCTGGGGAGGAGCTTAAAACACCACGGAATCATATAGATTGGAAAAGATCTCCAAGATCATCGATTCCAGCCACTCCCCCAGCTCTGCCAAAGCCACCATTAAACCCTGTCCCCAAGTGCCACATCCACACTTAAAAAAAAAAGTCCCCCGGCTCCTTCCAGCTCCTGGGAGCAGGATGGATCTGTTGTTCTGCCTGGGCTGAGGCTGTTGGTAACTGCAATTATACACCAACCCCCCCCCCGAAAAAACCCAAACCAAAACCCCTTGGGTGGGTCTCCTGGGAGGCTCCACAGGGTTTGGTGCCTGTGGCTTCTCCCTATGGGAGCCCCTGTCCCTGCTGCAGGGGGCAAAGCAAATTCCCGGGGCTCTGCAGCATCTGTTCCAGCTGCTGGAGATGCCTCTGGGCACACAACCCCAGGCAAGGAGAGGCACCAGGGTGCTCTTGCTGATGGGTATCCAAAGGGGAGGATATTTTAGATGAGTGTTTTGCAAGACCTGGATGAAGTTCCATGGCAGTCAAGGAGGGCTTGACCCAGTCCCAGCCCCTGCCTGGGAAGGGCTCCGAGCTGTGAGGGCTGAGCAGCCCCTCCCAGCCCCCCCGGGCTCGGGGCTGGAGCCTCTCTCCCTGATGGCTCTGCTAATTAATATCACCATGGAGGGAGTGCACAGATATTAACACTCGAGAGTGATTAATGGCTCTAATAGGATTCTGCCAACCGGTCAGTTTTGTTTGTCACTGTGTCTTTCTGAGCCTGGCAAATCTAATAAAAACTCCAAAATAAAGACCATATTGCTTTCATATTTCAGTGCTGTGTTATTGAAAACCATTAGCTGAGGCTTCTTGACACTGTGAACTCGGGCACTAGCACAGCTCACCTCCCCACACTGCAGGGCTTGGGGTTTTCCATCACCCCAAATCACAGTGACCCCGCTGATGGGAGCAGAGTTTGTCTCCCTGGGGCGAGAGAACCAAAATTCACCTGTGAACTCTGGGCTACAAACATCCAAAGTTTCTCTTTCTTCAGAAACTTTAAAGGTTTGGCTTGGAAGGGACCTTCAGGATGATCCAGTTCCACCCCTGGGACACCTCCCACGCCTACCAGGATCTTCCAACCTGGCCTTGGACACTTCCAGGGATGGGGCAGCCACAGCTTCTCTGTGCCAGTGCCTCACCACCTTCATTGCAAACAAACTTCTTCCTCATGTCTAATCTAAATCAACCCTCCTTCAGCTTAAGCACGATTCCCCCTTGTCCTACTGGGGGGTCTTCACTTCCTGCCCAAAGCACTCGTTAATCCCATTTAATTGCCCCCGGGGGACTGTGAACGTTGAGCCCTGGGTGCATCCCCACGGTGACTGTCCAGCAGCAGGACTGGGCCGAGCAGCTCCGATTCCTCAGCTGGAGACACTCACCTGCTGCAAGGAAAAGGGTTTCCTTGGATGCACCTCCCAGGGCTGTGCGTGGCTCTTGGCAGGAGCTGCTCCCTGGAAAACACCACCCGAGGTGGACACGGAGCCTGTCACGGAACTGTGACCCCCTAAATCCCTCCTGCTGCAGATCCCAAGGGGGCTGGAGGTCCTGTTGGCCAGTGGGAACTGGCTGCTCTGTGCACAAAGACCACCGTGGGCAGTATTCCTGCAGTGAAAGGCTGCTCAGATCCAGAGGGACCCTTCAGGCTGTGGAATGACCCCCACCCATTCCACGGGGGCTCCTTATTCCTGCTGCATTCCTGGTTTTTGCATGACTTAGAATCACACCATGGCTTGGATTGGGAAGGGCCTTAAAGCTCCTCCAGTTCCAGGGATGTCATTCATGGATCAGAATGCTCAGAGCTCCATCCAACTCAGCCTTGAAATTGTCCCTGAAAGCATTAGCTGGCTCCTCCTGAGCTTTCCAAGAGGAATGCGGCCACATCAGCTCCAACACCGACCTTCCCAAACTCGGAGAGGGGGCTCCTGCAGGCACTGCCCCCCCCCCAAACCTTTGCTCCAGAAGGGATTAACAGAAGACAGCCGCTGCCAGCAGCTCCTTGCCCATATTTCAAAGCTGTCCATGTCCTCCCTAAATGCCACCCTGCTCGGATGCAGCCTAATTGATTCCTTCTGACGAACATTATTAATTGCAGGCTGCCCTCCCTGTGGACACAGTCCAGTGAGGGTGGCTGTGCCCTTTGCTCCACGGCACAGCTCAGGAATCTCCCTAGAGGAGGAATGGCAAAGCCCTGGAAGACCTTGTGATGAAATGAGCTTCAGAGAGAAGTTCGGGTTGTTTTGCAAAGCCTCCTGTAGCCTTGGTGTGACCTTAAAGCAGCAGGAGTGGGCTGGGCTGGGCTGGGAACTTGCTTTTAAGGAGATGGAAAATGCATCTCCTAGTGGAAGAGATGGGATCTGCCGGGAGCTCCCTGAGACCCCATGGCCATGCAGGGCTTTCCTGCCCAGCCCCACAGCCACGCAGAGCTTTGCCATGTCTGCACTGAGTGATGGCTTGGGAATGGCAGAGGATCAGGCACTGGAGTCACCCACGGGTGTCTCAGTTGTACTGTTTCATCTTCAGAGCAGAGCAAAGTGTGCTGGGCCTGCCACATGTCCAGGCTGTCACAGCAGTGACCCCCACATCGTACCGAGGTGGGTCCTGACTCTGCCTCTGGGGTTGTGGTACGGGAGCTGGGAGATCTCTGGGAGCCCTTCTCCAAGGAAAAGAGGCCTCTCCCAGCAAGTGTGTGAAAGCTCTGGAGAGATCAATCAGCTCTGAAAGGATTATCCACAGGCTTAGTGTTCAATTAATGCTCAGGGTCTAACGACAGGGCTATTTTTCAGCAGGGACACTCCCCCCTGGGAGTGGAGCAACGGCTGGTCCAGCCTGAGCAGCTTCCCGAGGAGCCCTGTCACTGCTCCTGATGGATAGTGTTAATTACAGCAGGGCCAGCCCAGGGGAAGGGTCTTCCCAGCACCGAGAAAGGCTATAAATCCTTGCCAAAAAAACACCTGGGAAAAGCTGCCCTCAGAATGGCCACGTGTGGGCTTTGGCACGTTCCGGTGTGATGGCAATTTGGGGATGTTTGGCACTGCAGGTCGTGCTCCTGCACAAGAAACAGGGACATTTGCTGGGTCTCCAGAATAAATGCCTGATAGTGTGGTGGAAGAGGCCTGAAATTCCACTTCTGCCCAGCAGCTGCCTGACACAGTTGTTAATGTCTGGGAGGGCTGATCCATCCTCATGGCACCTCACTGGAGTGAAGGATTTGGAGAGGCAGCGTCTCCCTTTGATGGGATCTCACACTGGCTTTTTCTCCCTGCTTTTAAATGACTCTTCAAAGCCCAGCTCTATCTGTTGTAGATAAGAAAACCAATAAATCAGCTTTTCCTTCCACGGGAACGCTGCTGGCTGGAGGAAAGCAGGACCTCCCTCCGGCTGAAATCCTTCCTGACCGAGCTGCAGGATCTGCATCTCTCCCCACCTGAGCCAGAGTCCTCTTGAGCTCCCTTTTTCCTCTAAATTCTGATGTTTTGCTTCAGATTTGCCTGTGTGGATATACCCAGACGTATTTTCCCCTGGGAAAAGGGGACAGGGAATGTGCTGTGCCCCAGCACTGGTGGCTGACTCGGGGATGGGAGCTCTGCTGGGGTGCTCAGGGGTGGAGGGCAGCTCCTGGTGTTCCTGGTGATGCAGCAGAGCTGTGGAATGGCCTCTGGAAGCAGAATCGATTAGTGAGAGAGGAATGATGTTCCCTTATTAAGTGTTGCTCTCCAGGCATCTTCTGGAATCAGCCAAGCAATGGATTAGAGGTTTTCAATTTGTTTTCCTGGCCCTCCTGTGCGAACACGGGCTGTGGGATGGGGAGGGCTGGACTCCTGGTGTCCCTTTTCCCTGGCTGAGAAGGAACGTGTGGTAGGACCTGCTCAAAGACATGTGGGGCTATTCTGCTGCTGTACTGGGATATGGAAAACCTGGATCCTGCTGGGGTATTGCAGAGGGTTGTGCTGGTGTCCTCAGCTCCAGATCTTCTCAGTGGGGAACAGGGCCAGAATCCTACTAGATGGCACAGAAGGACAACTGGAGCCACTGCACTCCCCCCACCTGCCAGCCCCAGGCAGCACTGGGGACGCAAGGCCAAGGCAACCTCTGGATCCCAAAACTGCCCCAGGAACTGCTGGGAAACAGCAAAGGAAAAGATCCCAATGCCTTTGTGTGAAGCTCAGAACTCCAGGAGCCTGAGCAAACCTCCCAGGGCAGATGGCCCACCCATCCCCTGGGTGATGTTTTCAGTGGCACCTTCCATCACCATGCAAGCCCCTGGCACAGCCAGGACCTCATTCCCCTTCATCTTCCTTTTCTTTCAGTTTTGCCTGTTTATGGGATTTTTCCTTCTGGCTGCTCTCCCACCCAGAGCAGCCACGGGAGCCTGGGCAATGGGCTTTGAATATGGAGCTGAGCCCCTCATCTTCCTCACGCTACTCCTGGTTGTAGCATCCTCCCGCAGGAAAGGACTCCCGGGGGGATCGCTGCCTGCCCTCCCACAGCTCGGTGGGCAAGACGAGCTCCTCGGGCAGGCAAAGCCGAGCCGGGGCTGGCCCGGCTCGCCGGAGCGTGGCTGGTTCTCCAGCCAAACGCCGGGCTCTGCTGCCCCAAGTGCCGCGCACACGAACGGCAGCGGCGGCTGGAGCCAGGAAGGAGCGGGGATGGAGCGGGAGGAGTCTGGGGAAAGAGAAGGGTCCAGGGATGGAAGTCAGGCTCACCTCCTTGGCTGGGTGGAGATGTGGGAGCGAGGAAGAAGCCTCTGCCCTTCCTCGTGCCTTGGCAGATGCACTGGCTCCTCCCGAGCACAGAGCCGTAGAATAGTTCGTAGAATAAAATAGTCTGTTGAACAGAATAGCTTGTAGAGTCCCAGGTTGGTTTGGGTTGGAAGGGACCTTAAAGAGCTTAAAGACCATCCAGTCCAACCCCCTGCCATGGGCAGGGAGACCTCCCGCTAGACCACGTTGCTCAGAGCCCCCGTCCTGGGCGAAAGGGGTGGAATCACCTGCAGGAAAAAGCCCTGCTCCCAACACTCCCGCTGGAGGGAGGATGTCCCCCGTTGCTCGGGCTGTCACAGGGACACCGACCCCTCCCCAGGCTCTGTCGGCCCCGCAGCCCCGAGGCTGCAGTGTTTGCTCGGGGCAGTTTCGGCAGGCTCTTTGCCTTGGCCCCGCTCCGGGGCCGTGCCCGCCCCGGCTCACAGCAGGGGCACCCCCGGGCGCTCTGGGCACGCTCTCTCTTTCGCAGCTTCCCTCTCCCAAACATCAGCCCGGGTGATGCAGAGCCCCCGGAGGGACCGGCACACACAGGGATTGATTGAGGTCACCGCTGGAAAAATTCCCCTCACCCGAGCGACGAGTTGCAAGGTCTCAGCTGAGGTGGAGTCCTGTGGGAGGTGATGGGACCTTCCACGGACATCCCTGAGGATGCCCAGGCAGGGGATGAAGTGTCCTACAGCCCTGCTGAGCTGGAGGAGATGATGGGAGCAGGGAGGGTGTTCCCTGTGGGGTGGAATTCATACTTTCTCATATAAACAACCTCTTTGCTCTCCATCCCATTCACGGGAGGGAGCCTGACGTGTTCAGAAGGTCGAATTGTCCCCTCCTCACTCCACGGGGACCCTCGGTGCGATCCCCGTCTCTAAATGCCCCTCCAGATGGCTGTAGGGAAGTGAATGCTCTCCCCAACCTCCCCATGTGTCCTGTGCCTCTGATCCTCTCCAGTTCGGGGTTTGTTCCCCCTCTACGATCTTTCTGAGACACCAGCTCTGAGGCTCACTGGAGCAAATTCTCCACCTGGTTCAGAGCCCTCACGCTCCTCCTGCTGCCAGGAAGGGATTTTTCCATCAAAATGCTACCCACTTTGATAGCATCCACCCACGTTTTCTCTCCCACTCGCCCACGGCGGGCTCAGGGCAGAGCCCACCCCACCCAGCAGTTTGGGGTCCCCATTTTTATCAAGCCAAAGGCAGCCCCCGGGGACACCCCCCACCCTTGTGGTGCCACAAAGACACCCCGGAAAAGGCTATTGGGGAATAATTTGGGACAAATGCTGCCAATGGCCAGATGAATAGATACGGAAATGGCTCGCAAGGAGCTGTTTAATCTCTACTCCATCCCCCAGCCCTGCTCCGTCTGTCAGGAGCACCGGGATGAGCCAAAAAGCGACGGGGCTTGGCAGGAGGGGCGGGAAGCCGTTCCCCCTCTCTGGGGCCCCTCTGCCTCGCACATGCCAGGTAATGCTGGGTCTCCTTGGAGATGGATTACGGGATTAGAGGGTTCAGGTGAGCCCTCCTGGCTCGATTCGGTTACTCCTGGGAACGGCATCGTCTTGGCACGGGGGAAACCTCCTGCTGCTGCTGCCAATGTGCCCGGGAGGGACCGGGCACAGCAGGAGGGTGCAGGACCCGTCCCACTGCCCAGTGTTGGGGTCACGGTCGGGGCTCGGGTCATGTCGAATCCAGGTGCTGAAAAGCCTGGGGATGCCCCTGCCCTCTCCCACATCCAGAAAGAGACAAAAATTGTCCTGGAAGTGGGGGGAAAAAGGACTTGGTACCCTGGGACAGTGACTTGGCTGGGGCAGGGCTGGGAGTGGGGATCCCTCTGTTCTGGGGGTCCCTCTACTTTGTGAATGTTCAGCTTCAGATCTGAAGATGGGCGATGCCCCTCCACAACCCAAGGAAGGGTCTGGATGTGGATGTTCCCTATCCTGACTCCTTTTCTGGTGGGAGCAGGGAGTGGGACTAGCAACCGCACATAGAGATACAACGTCGCTGGACATACAGGGTGGGGAAATTATGGGGAAAGGAAGGATTTCTCCCCAGAAATGATAACGAGACAGGGGAAAGCTTGTAAGGACCTTTTCTCCCACTCGTACTAGACGGGCTGGGGGACACCGAGTCTCCCTGTGGGCTTGGAACTCCGTGTCTCCCCCTGGGCTGGGATCTCCAGGTCTCCTCGTGGGCTGGGAACACCGAAGTGTCCCCGCTGCTTGGCTGCGGCTGGACCGGGACTCTCCCATCCCACCTCCCGGCAGCGCTGTTTGCCCTCCGTTATTTAAGCATTCATCTTGTTTAAGCACCACTTTAGCGCTGCAGGACTGGCGATATCTTGTAGAACAGAAACAAGAGCCTTCCTCCTCCCCTCCCTCACTTTCCCCCGAGCCTGTATTACCCCAAATAAACACTCACTTTGGGTAATAGTTAACTTTAATGGTTCAGCCCTGGCTTGGGCTGCACGATAGGGCTGCACGGGGAGACTCGAGGGGTTGATAGTCCTCGGGGTAAGGGAGATAAGGGCTGGGTTTGAAGGGCAGCGCTCGTGGCCGCTGTCACGGCGAGCACGGCCATTCCCAGGGGTGGCACGGCCACCAAGGGAACACACATCTCTCTGTCACCTCCCCGCTGTGGTGTCACTGCCGTCCCAACCCTCGTGTTTTCCACGTGAGGGGGTGATGGGGACCAGGACTGCCCCCCCCGCCCCATTCCCCAGCTCCGTCGGTGGCTTTGCCATCCCCACCAGCAGCCACATCTCTTGTCCCAGGCCACAAACCTTCGCTGAGCTTCAGAGATACCTGAAGAACCCGCCCGGCAGCTCTTTCTCCCTTAATTGCGTTTCCCCGAGTCAATGGATAACTTTACAGCCCGGGCCATGGACACATCAAACGGAATAGCCTTGGGGAGGCAGCGATCTGCCTCGGGGCAGATGGCAGGGGCGGGGCAGGGACGGTAAAGTTCAAAACCAAAACCATCCTGAAAGTCACTGCCAGGCTGGGGGGGCACTGCGGGCATCTGTGGTGCCCTCTCCAGATCCCCAGAGGGACCGTGGGGGGTTTTCTCCCATCCCACCCCACCTGAACTCGGGCATAGGTTGTCCCTACGCTGTGGGACCATCCAGTCTTCCCCTCCAAAATCATCCCAGGGGGCATCTCCCCCAGCCCACCAGCCCCTGGTGGCCCCCAGTGCTCTCTGGGCCCTAGACATGGTGTGGTGGCACCAGTGTCACTTCCTTCTGGATGCCAAGGGAAAAGCTGAGCGGACTCTCCAGCTGGCACCTTCACCTCCTGGCAGTGCCATGTGAGACCGTGCGGCAGAACCCCTTCCTCCAGGGGTTTTATCCCTCCCTCTGCCTCCTCCTTCCCTCCCTGTCCTTGACCAGCCCGATCCTGGCATTCCTGCAACTTTAACAGCCCCGGGGACGCTCAATGAGATCGAAGCAGGTTTTACAGCCGTTGCTTCATCGTCACAGCACAAACAAGGCGGGGACGGGGCCGGCGCTGGGGGGAGTGAAAGTCACGGGCAGGGTGAGGGGGGTCTGCAGGGTGGAGGACTTTCAGCAGGATGGGGTCCTGCTCTGCTGAGAACCCACCAGGGATGAGCCTGAACTTCCCTCTCTGCTTGGAGCTCCAGATTTGCCACTGTTAAAAGAGCGTTTTTTTAACAACCTTCTCCTCGGTGTTCCAAGGAGGAGTCGGCCCAAAGGAACCTCAGCCAGATCTTACATCCCTCCCTCTGGTGCCTTCTCTGGGGTTTTCCCCACTGCTGCTCCCTTGAGGAAGCACACTTCAGTTTCCCATGCAGACTCTAAACTTTCCTGGCATCGTGGCAGAGCTTCCCTGTTGTTCTCTGCCTTGGCGATCTCACCAGGCACAGCTTGGCTGCGCAGCCAGAGCGAAGTCCGGAGCACAGCCTGTGCCCAAGGACAGGACGGGGGTCACAGAGATTCTCAGGTGTTTGGGCACGTGATGGCTCTTTCCACGGGAATGTGTTGAGCAAAGATGTACAGTGTCCTGGTTCCTTCCCCACCGGCCAGAGAACGTACACCAAAAATCAGAGTTCCTTGCAGAGCAGGAGATGGCTTCAAACAAGGCGTGTTGTATCATGGCATCACATCACAGGGACCTTAAAGGTCATCATCCAGTTCCAACCCCCTGCCGTGGGCAGAGACACCTTCCACTAGGGCAGGCTGCTCCAACCTGGCCTTGGACACTCCCAGGGATGGGGCAGCCACAGCTTCTCTGCCCAACCTGTGCCAGGGCCTGCCCACCCTCATTGCAACAAACTTCTTCCTTTGTTTTGTGTCAAGGATCCCACAAAAATTCCTCTTATCTACGTGCTCTGCTTCACCTGTGTCTAGACATGTAGATGTGGCACTTGAGGACATGGGTTAGTGCTGGCCTTGGCAGTTCTGGGGGAACAGCAGGACACGATGACCTTGGAAGGTTCTTCCAACCCAGAACGATTCTGTGATTCGATGTAACACAACTCGTCTGGGCATCACAGCGAACTTCGAGCTGCAGGAACTTAATCAGTTGGAAAGAGGATTTTCTTCATAAAAAAATGCAGCTGAAACACAAGACCTTTGGGAAGCTTTAGGGAATTGTTGGTTTTAACATGATCCTGCAAGTGTAGCTGGGCCGGGAGGCGACTGTGGGAAGTGGTGACAAAGGAGATTCTGGAGAAGGCAGGTGGGATCCTGCCAGGAACAGCTTAGAAAGAGCTGTTTGGTTCAGCCTGTGTGTGGAGATCCGAGGGCAGGGGGTGTTTGGGGTTTTTTGGGGGAGGGTTGGGCGTGTCCATGCTAAAGGCATGAGCTCACCAGCCTTCACAGACTGTTTGCACAGGGACAAATGTGTGTTTATACACACACAAAAGATCGCCCAGAGGGATTTCAGAGCCACATCCCCAACCCAGCACTTCCTCATGTACCCTTGTCTTGTCTCTCTTCCCCCTTCCTGGCTCTCTCTGACCCCCCCAAGTCCGTGGATACCCCTTTTCCCCCTCACACAACAAAAAAAAATGGGAGCACATAGTAGAGGTGGAAGGGATTAAAAATAAGTGTTGTGCCTTTCACATGGCACTGCAACATCGGCTTGGGACAGGGCTCCAGGCTCACACCACGCCTGGATCCCTCCGTGCCCAGAGATCCATTTTCCCAACAAAAAAGCCTTCCCCCCCCACTTTTCTCAAGCCTGTAAAAGCAGGGGGTAAAGGCAAAAAGAGCATTTGCAGCGGGAGGGAACAGAAGGCAGACAACATCTCCACGTGATAAAATTTTATTACAAAATACGAGCTGGATTAATAGTCGCAGGGGAGTTTGGCGGGGGAGAGAAGTTCTGTAACAAACACAGCATCACCAGCAAAAATAAATCTTCCACCCAAGTTTTTCCAGGTCCCAATTTTTTTTTTTCACATTGTGTTCATCTCGCACAGAAAAAGGATCACCCTGAATCCACGCAGCCCCACGAAGCCACACAGCGCCTTTTTTTTTTTTTTTTGCCTATTTACAGCGATTTTCTCCCCGTTATCACACAGAGACCAGGCCCCACCTCCTGGCCTTTGATCAGCTCCTTGCAAAGCCTTTCCAAAGTCCCTGTCACCTCGGTGTCCTATGGGACAGGGGATGGAGGCTGAGGTCACCCCACCTCCATCAGCGTAGGTGATTCCTCCCCCAAAATTTTGGCTCCCCCAAAAGCCACCGAGAGCTGCCATGAAATGCAAACCTAGAGCTGGTCATATAAAAATAGAGAAACAAAAGCCAAGGCTCGCTGTGGTTTTCCTCTTTGCATAGTCAAGCATTTGCATGTCAGCAGTTTGCATACAGAGCGGTGGGGCTGGGTTGGGGTGGGGTGTTAGAGACAATTCTTCCTCTGGCCCCCCACCCCCACCCCATAAAATTAAAAAAAAAAAAAATATTTATATATATACACACACACAGTCCGGGTGAGGACAAGCAGATGCTTTTTTTTTTTTTTTTCTGTAGTGAAAAAAACCCGAGGAGATTGTCAGGAAAATGATTTCAAGTTCCCCTCAGATTTCGAGCTGCCTGTTGGTTGTTTTGGCTTTGTAGTGGTTTTCAGCAAACTGGGTTTGGGTCCCGTCAGAGTCACAGGGGAGGGAGAGATGGAAATCCAGGGGACAGCAGAGGTTTCCCTCTCCAAGAGGCAGAGGGGGGCAAAGAGACCCCTCTGAGAGGGCCAGGGGTGGGGGTGACACACGATGGCCGGGGGACCCCGTGCCTTGTGGTTTGGCTCATGCCTTGAGGAGGTTCAACCACAACAGATGCACCAAAAAAAGCCATCCTGGAGCGTGGAGGTTGGGATTGCAGCCACGGGAGCTCCTGGGGGACACGGGGACATGGGGACACAGTCTGCCCGTGCCAGGGCTCACCCACGAGGGCCTGAGTGGGTGCCAGAGGAGGGGGTGGAGCCCAGCAGGTCCCAGCATGGTCAGGCTGGGTCCCCACCAGCCCCACGGAGCCAGCCTGATCTCCCTGGAGACACCGAGAGACTGGCTGAGGCGTCTCCACACTGAGCTGAAATTCCTTTGGGATGAGCTCATCCCTCTGCCAGCCCCACCGCTGCTCCCCAAGGGGCTTTTCCATCATCAGAGACCTTCCCTGCAGCTCTGCAGGCACCAGCAAGAGGTAAAAGTGTCCCGTGGGGGTGGCACTGCACGTCCTGCCCCTCCTGGGGCTCAGCCCAACCTCCCAGGTGAGCTCAGGTCACCAGAAGGAGCCCAGGTCACAGTGGTGGCACTGGCAAGGTCCTGCTCTGTGCCCTGGAGAGGAGCCAGACCCCAGAGCCAACAAGGGACATGGCAAAGGAGCCCCTTTGTCCCCAACCCCCATGGAGCTGTGACGACAAGCAGGGGAAGAGTTGGGAAAAGGACAGAGTTGAGAGTGAGCCAGGCTCCCCAACCTTCTCTTGAGCACTGCTGATGTCAGACCCTCCAGCCAGGCACAGGCTTTGGTGCTGGGGGCTGGAAAGCCCTTCCCGTGCTCCACCAGGAAAGCCACCTGTGCCACCTCCAGCAATTCCGTGGCCTGACATTCCCGCTCTCCCTGCTGGCACAGGAGGCTCCTTGCCAAAGAGCCACACGAAGGGCTCACCACGGCGCTGGGCACATCATCCATCCCAAAGCCTACACCACACCACGAGCCCCCCCAAATCCTTCCTGCCCTCCTCTCCTGTCACCCCAGACAAATGAAACCGCCTTTACTCATCCAAGGAACCCAGCAGTGGGTTGTGGCTCCCGTGCTGTTTGACAGCAGCAGGCAGGGGTGGCCTCCAGATTTCCAGCCCCCCAAGGTGCCACAGTTCAGGGTGGCCTCTCATTCCACACCGCAGACGCACGGCGGTCCGTGCGTCACCTGAACTTGTTCGAGGCAAAATAAAAGAGGAGGAAGGTGTGGGGGAAATCAATATTCGGTTGGACACACTGGGCCCATTATTTGTTCTTGATTTATTTATGACCTGCACAGCTGCTGTCGAAACTGGCATGGCCTGGCTCTTGTTCTGCCCAAATTTAACCCCTGGTAGGCTTTGGGGAACGGGTGATGTGCCCCACGCGTGGTGGCACATCAGGGGAAAGGTGCTCACGGAGCCCAAGGTGGTGAACCTGTGAGGTAGGTAAAGGTGATTACAATCTGAACAGGAGGATTTATTGGAATTTGTTTCAAAGATGCTTTTTTTTTTTTTCCGGTGTTTTTTTTTCCCCCATCTGAATGTGATGAAATGGCAACAGCACAGGCCTGGTGTGATCAGCGATCACAGCATTTTTGTGTGCGTGGTTTGGAGAAAGGCACCACCGGTGTCTTCTGGGCAACCAGACCTTCATCAGGGGCTTTTCTGCAGTCCCCTGGGTGGCTTCAAACCCACGCTGGTCCTCCCAGAGACACCTGAAGTCAAAATTCATCTTGGAAGCAGAAATGCTAAGGACACGAGCGAAAGAGCCTGGCCGAGCAGGACAGGTGTTTGCAGTCCCGAGTGAGTCGCTGCCAGGAGACCATGGCTGGGCTCAGCAGGACACAAGGGATGCTTTTGTCACCTGCTTTTGTGCTGCCCCTTGCTTGAAGGCACGTCAGGTGAGGATGTCACAGCTCTTTTCTTCTATGCCCCCACAGAGACTGGGATTGTCAACCCAAACTGCCCTGGGCACGTTCTCCTGTCTTGCATGGCAGAGGTGTCACATCCACGGTCCCACCATGGGCTGAGGTGTCACATCCACGGTCACACCACATGGCAAGTTGTCACATCCATGGTCACACTGTGGGGCGAGTTGTCACACTCAAGGCCACGCCATGGAACAAGGTGCCACATCCATGGTCACACCATGGGGAGAGGTGTCACATCCATGGTCACACCATGGGACAAGGTGTCACATCCACAGTCACACCATGGGGTGAGGTGTCACACCCATGGTCACACCGTGGGGAGAGGTGTCACATCCACGGTCACACCATGGGGAGAGGTGTCACATCCATGGTCACACCATGGGGCAAGGTGTCACAGCATGAGACAAGCTGTCACATCCATGGCCATGCCATGAGCCAAGTGTCACATCCATGGCCACGCCATGGGTCAAGGTGTCACATCCACGGTCACATCCATGGCCACGCCATGGGGCAATCCAAGAGGGTCCAAGTGAGACCTTGGTCGAAGCACAGCCAAGCTGCCGACCCATCACATCCCTCCTGGGCCTCACCAAAGGCACCACCCTGGGAGGGCTAAAAAAGACACCCCAAAGAACTTGAGGCACGAAGGACAGTCGCTCCTGAGCGACAAATAAATAGCAGCTTTGCTGGAAGAAAGCCCTTTGGAATCCAAGCTCTGTCGCCCCAGTGCCACTGGGAGCCTCGTCGAGGAGATCAGTCCGTGGTTAGAGCTCGTCTTAGATGAGTTGGTTGGGTTTTTAATTTCTTTTAAAACCAGAAGCAGTGGGGGCCGGGGCTCACAGGGGGCTCACCCACCACCCCTGCCCTGCCCGTTGATCACGGCGTGGGTTTGTTCCTATGTACAGCCTGAGGGGAGACCCCTCGGTGGGGGGGAGAAAAGACTTCCAGCTGCTCTTGGAGAACTGTCGGAGGAGGGGAGGGTCTAATTCTGGTGCCGCTTCATGTGCAAGGCCAGGTGGTCGGAGCGGGAGAAGCAGCGGCCGCAGGCGAGGCACTTGAAGGGCTTGGCACCCGTGTGCTTCCGATAGTGCCGCGTGAGCTCGTCGGAGCGGGCGAAGCGCCAGTCGCAGCCTTCCCACGTGCACTTGTAGGGCTTCTCACCTGCAGGGAAGGGCCACAGGTCACAGCCCGGCCTCCCAAACCCCCACCCCGGCCTCTGGGAGATGGCCAACCTCCTCGGGAGGAACGGGAGGGCACGCGGGGCTTGGCACTGCCAGGGGTTGGCACAGCCAGGGCTCGCCCGGAGTCACCGAGGGAGCGGAAACTGCGGAGCTGCAGCAGCCACGCCTTGTCCCTTTTTGCTTTCTAGGCTTGTTTGCCAGTGCATTTGGATTTGGGAGCATTTCTGGCTTAAAAAAAAACCCTTTTAGAGTTCGTTGGAGGGGTTTTTTAAAATGAAAAGCCCAAAATTCCAAAGGAATTCCTAAGGAAGGTGCTGCTGCTCGTACAGGTAGGGTGGGGTGGGTGGAGGGGGGCACGAGGAGGAAGACCATCTAAATGTTTTTAAAACCACCACCCAGTGATGGTGGCTGCCCCATCCCTGGAAGTGTTCAAGGACAGCCCTTGGAGCAACCTGGTCTAGTGGAAGGGTGTCCCTGAAATCCTGGATGACCTTTTACAGGCCCCACACCATTCCTTGATTCCACGATCTAGCGCTACCTGAGTGAACCTGGAGCAGCTCTCCCTGCACAACCCATTGTGTTTTCCTCAGGCATTCGGGTGATGTAATGCCCCTGCCCTCTTGCCTTTTTGCCCTCACACACCTATTTTCAATCAATCAAACCACCCAAACTCCCGAGCCAGCTGGGAACTGGGCTGGAAAAGCCCCGCGTCCGCTTCCAAGCGCCTGCGTGCCGGGGGTTGCAGAGCAGAACCCTGGCTGCAGCCCTCTCCAATGCAGGGCGTGGCGCTCTCAAATATTAGTCCTCGCTCTTAACAGCCTGAACAAGCAGGCAGAGTTCAGGGAATGTGCTGACTTTCCCGACCTCAAATATTTACCCTCCCAGCGGCCGATTGCCGCGCGCACCCATCGCGGCGGCCGCGCACGTACGCCCGCGCCGGGCGTGCACAGGCATGTGTGTCCTGCTCTGACACGCTTCCCCAGGGAGCAGCTCTTCCTCCCCATGGCTCCCAGGGCCTCACACAGCCAGGGAATCGCTCAATGCCTTGGGTTGGAAGGCGCCTCCAAAGGCCATCTCGTGTCCCACTAGAGCACGTTGCTACGGGCTCCTTCTGAGCTGGCATTGAACAATTCCAGGGGTGGGGAAAGTTTGGGCAGGAGAGTGAAAATGTTCAACCACAACAAGATCTACAGTGCCTTGCCCGCAGCTGCGAAGGCACAGATCCGTGAACCTGGAGGACACAGGTCACCAGGACCGCATCCTGCTCCTCAAAAAACCCCTGGATGCTGCACCACGGGGAGGAGAGAGGTGTGTTTTTTCTGGCTCAGGGAAACACAGGACTTGCAGAGGATTTTCCAGCAGCTGGCCAGATGTTTTATGGCACATCAGGATCTCGGGGGTGCCTCAGCCTGCCAAGGCAAGGGCAGGATTTGCCCCGTGCAGCCCAGACATTGTCCCCACCAGGTCACCCGGCTGGGTCAGCCCCACCGAGGCCCTTCGGTTTCAAACAATAAACAGGTTGATCTCCAGGATGGAAACCAAGGGCTTTCCATTGTCCCAGAGCTGGCTCCATCTGCCAGGACGGCACGGCAGGGCAGGCTCGAACAAAGGGCCCGAAGGGGCATTCCCGGGGGCGGGGGAGCAGCCTCGGGTTATATATTTAATCTCACAATGGCTCCCAGGAAATGAATGGTGTCTCCAGGAGAGGGACACGGCCCAGCCCACAGCGACGGGCAAACCACAGCCAGAGATCTCCCAGATCAGCCACTCACCAGCAGGGAATGGGGAGAAGGGACATTGTTAACCCTTCAGGTGATGGAGCTGATGGGACTGTCCTGTCACTGCAGCTCCAAGGCCTCAAAAGCAAAATATGAGGCTTAAAAATATGTGAGGCAGAGCCCCTGAGCCTGCCTGTGCATGGCTCTGGATTGGATTCCCTTCTTTTTGCTCCACGCCACCACCACTTCCCTCAACTCCCCAGCTCACACTCCCCCTCACCTCTATGCCCTTCCCTCTTGGGGTAAGTGAAGTGGAAGGAGGCAAACACATGTGGATTTCCTGCCCAATTACTGGGAAACCTGGAAAAATGACTGCTTTTTTTACTGGATTTAAAAACCACCCAAGTTTTCCTGGATACATCCTTATACCACCTGATTCAGGTGGGTCATGTCCTGGGCACAGAGCTCTGAAGGGAAGGGGAAAAGAGAGAGCTCTGAAGGGAAGGGGGAAAAGAGACATTTCATTTTAAAGCCCTCTGACAAAGGCCTGTCACCACCCAGCTCTGGGAGCAGGAACAACATCCTTCCTGTTCCTTTCTTCCACCTTTTCTGTGCTGTTCTCCACCCCACTCCCAGCCAGACCCTGCCAAAAAATATTGTACCTCACACACAAAGGAAAATTCTTTGCTGGCATGTTCGAGGGGCTGATAAGGGGAGAAGGGAATGGAGCCAAGAGCAGGAAACGATTCCCAGCCACGGGATGGGGTTTGGTCGTTGTTCATAATAAAAGAAAAGTGAACTCTGGGCCACCTTAATTGCTTTCAGTAAAGATCAGCCCTTCTATAAAAGAGATTTATGAGGGCACTGATGGTTCCCGGACTACCAGGGGATCTGATAAAGTTTCAGGTATAATAAATGCCTTAATGAGGGGACCTGTGCTTGAGTGCACAAGTGGCACCGAGGGAAGCTGGCCGTGGTGGGAGCTGCTCCGTGCTGGGCACCCTCTTTGCACCATCAAGGCCAGGCCATGGCACTTTTGCCCTGGGAAGGAGGGCACAGCCCTTCTGGGCATGGATTTGGAGGCCTTTGAGTGATGCACCACTGGGAGCTGCTGAGGGGACTGAGAATGGTCAGTGCGGGTGGTAAACAGGGAGACACAAGGGGTTCCTCCCTCCCCTTGGGAGTCACAGGGCTGCCTGACACAAAAGAGACAGCCCTTGTCTCCTCAGAGGTCTTGGAATGCAACCCAGGCCTTCACACAATCCTTCTGTAGGAGAAGCAGGATCAGATCTGGGGAGGGTTTGGGAGATCTTAAAGGAAGAGCTCATAGACAGAGGATCATGGAATCCCAGAATGGTTTGGGTTGGAAGGGACCTTAAAGCCCATCGAATCCCACCCCCTGCCATGGGCAGGGACACCTCCCACCAGCCCAGGTTTCTCCAAGCCCCATCCAACCTGGCCTTGGACACTCCCAGGGATGGGGCAGCCACAGCTTCTCTGCCCAACCTGTGCCAGGGCCTGCCCACCCTCACAGGGAAGGATTCCCTCCCAATATCTAATCCAACCCTACTCTCTTTTGGGGGTTTAGGGGACATCTCTTCCAAACCATTGACTCAAGAGCCTCCAAGAGTTCTCCTAAATCCCAGACCATCCCAGCAGAAGGCAAACAAGCAGCGTGTACCCTATAAAGTGCCCTATAAACCAGCACAACCACCGCATGAGTCAGCTCAGGGTCATTCTCAGCACCATTAACTGGCACAGGGAAGAAGCACAGGCAGCATTTCCTGGGGCTGTGCTGCTCTTACCTGTGTGAGTCCTCTGATGTGCCTTCAGGTGGGAGCTCTTGGTATAAACTTTGGAGCAACCTGCAAGCACAGGGGGAAAAAAAAAAACACAATTTCCCCGTGAGAAAGGGGCCCTTGCTCAAACAAACCCAGAACTCTGCTGTTTGAGGTGAGGGACAGAGCTGGGTAATGCAAATAAGTCTGGCTGCACCACTTGGCTTCAGCAGGAACTAAAGAGCATTTGTTCCCTGAGACAGGCAGACCTTTACAACATCTTTTGCCACACAATCCTGACACTCGCGGCCATTGTGCTGGGAATTAGGGAGGGGAAAAGTCAGGTACAAGCATTGAAACCTCCCCTCTGTCCACCAGGTCTTCCAGACAGGATGAAAACACTCAATTCACCCCCGTTAGGTGCTGGTTTTGTGCTGCCCTTTGTCTCTCTGGATTCCAGACATAACCGATACCACTTTGCAAGGCTGGAGGGAAGATGCATTTTGTAATAGTCCCAGTCCCAGCAGACGTGCTAAAAATGTTCCAGGAAAGCAGGAAACCCCAGGTACGGTCTGGAGCCACTGCTTGGCTTCCAGGATCCAGAATGAAGCCAGAGGGAACTGTTCTCAGAAGAGCAGCAATCACAGGTTTAATCAAAGAAAGGGTCCAACAGAAACACCGGGATCTGGGCAAAGGTTTTGACACCAGGTGTCTCAAAATGAGTTGTTTGTTCCTCGTTTCAGCCAGACACAGCTCAGGAGAGCCCCTCCTGCTGCCTTTATGGCTCTGCTGCTCTGTTTTGACAAGCAGATCAAAATACGACTTTGAATTTTTACGAGGTAACATGGTCCCATTTTACATTCCAGCATTTGCACCCAGCCTAAAGAAGCCTCTTGCCCGAGATCAGCCCTTGGCAGCTCCTGGTTGGGGGGATTAAGGGTTGGTGACTCCCTTTAAGTTTTGCTCCTGATGCCCTGAAGCCTTGGCAGCCCCTCACACTTGGGAGAGGCATCATGGAATCATGGAATGGTTTGGGTTGGAAGGGACCTTCAAGATCATCCATCCCACCCCCTGCCATGGGCAGGGACACCTTCCACCAGCCCAGGTTGCTCCAAACCCTGTCCAACCTGGCCTTGGACACTCCCAGGGATGGGGCAGCCACAGCTTCTCTGGGCAACCTGTGCCAGGGCCTGCCCACCCTCACAGCCAGGAATTCCTTCCCAATATCCCACCTAGCCCTGCCCTCTGGCACGAGAAGCCATTCCCTGTGCCCTGTCACTCCTGGCCTTTGTACAAATCCCTCTCCAGCTCTCCTGGAGCCCCTTTAGGCACTGGAAGGTGCTGGATTGGGGCTTTGCAAACACGTCTCCCTCGTTCATCCAGTTCCTGGTGTGAATTCTCCCCGTGTCCCTTGAGTTCCTCACACAGACGGTGTCAGTGAGAGCTGCTGGCCCTGGCAGGAGTCCTGACTGGTGTCACCTCCAGCTGAACCTCCAAGGGAAGGACCAGACGGAGCCCAGCTCTGTCTCTGCACGTACACACCACCCAGTGTTTATTCGGCACAGGTTGCTGGGGATTTTTTTTCCACCACAGACCAAAATCCTGCTGAAAACAGGTGAGTTTTGCCTTGGTGCTTCATCCTGCAGAATGAGACTCTTCCTCTGAGCAGTGAGACAAAAGGACAAGGAGTCTGTCCCAGAGTAGGGCTCCACTCACACCCCTCACCTGTCCCCTCTGTGACCAGTGCAAGGTGTCAGCCCCAAGAACACGGGTGCAGCTTCTGGCTCAGAAAATCCCTAATCCACAGATTGCCAGAGGGTGGGAAGGGATAAGCACAGAAAGATCCCTCTATAGATCCTGGAGACAGGATGTGGCCCAGGCAAAGCCTCTGGGCTGACCTGCTCCAGCCACTCCCGTGCCACGGAAAGAGCACATCGATCTCCCAGGAGACAGTTAGGAAATGACTGCCCTCAGTTCACACACCTCCGTGGGAAAAGTGTTTGCTCATCCACAACTGGTCAGCAGCTGGAGACCAGCCCAGGCAGTGGGAGGTGTCTGTCCCTGGACAGGAGTGGGGATTTTCAAGCCCTCACTGGGATCTCTCGCTTGGGACTTGCTTCCCTCCTGTGTGTCATGGAATCCCAGAATGGTTTATGTCAAGGAAGGACCTTAAAGCCCACCCAGTTCCACCCCCTGCCATGGGCAGGGACACCTTCCACCAGCCCAGGTGGCTCCAAGCCCCATCCAACATGGCCTTGGACACTCCCAGGGGTGGGGAATGAATGAAGGAAGGACTGAGTGAGAGTTTGCAGCTGCAGTTCCCACAACCTCCCTGTGCATGGGCAGGAAACTCTGAGGTCTCCACCTGCCAAGGCATCACAGATGTCCATCATTAGATGGACACACTCATGGAGTGGGAAGACACTGGGAACAGCTTCAGCTCTGGGCTGGAGAGGTTTTACACAGTGAGGGTGGGCAGGCCCTGGCACAGGTTGGGCAGAGAAGCTGTGGCTGCCCCATCCCTGGGAGTGTCCAAGGCCAGGTTGGACAGGGCTTGGAGCAACCTGGGCTGGTGGAAGGTGTCCCTGCCCATGGCAGGGCAGGATGATCTTTTAGATCCTTCTACCCAAATCATTCCATGATTCCACTGAAATGCCCTTCCACACCATCCTGATGCCGTACATGAAGCCATGGAAGGACGCAAGACAGAGACACTCGATATCGTTGCTTCTTTGGAAGAAGAAAATTGAGGCTACAGAGAGAGACCATCAGGCTGCCTGTGGAAATTCCTTGCTGGTTTTCCACCCTCTGTGAGAGAGATTAGGAAAGGAAGGGTCAGTGAAGAAGGCAGAGCATGTGGCATCTCAGGGTTAGGCAAGACCAGCGGTAAGGAGCAGAATTTCATGAGCATCCCTGTGCTTTGCAGGATTTCTCTGCCTCTCTGAGCCAGATTTGCTTCTGCCAGAGCACAAAAGGGAGAGGGAAAGGGAGAAAACAGGCACCAGATGGTGCAGGTGGGATCAACCTCTTCTACTCCCTTCCCACTTCCCCGGGGCTCTCCACTGAACTCCACAGCTCCCTCCATGATGCAGACAAAAGGATTTGAGCCCCCACCCATCCTCAAGGGACCCTCCCCAAAGCCAAGCCGTGCACACACCTGGGTAGTCACAGTGGTGGATTCTCCTTTTCTCCAGCTCCGGGTTGTTGCGCCGGTTGTACTTGGGGGGCTGCATGACAATGTGGCCCTGGGAGAGGGTCCCAACGCCGTTGGGAACGGCGGGGATCTGGGACGACTGGACCAGCTTCAGTCCGAAAGTGGCCTCGTAGGACGGTGGGGGAGAGATGGTGTTGATGAGCTCGGGTTGGTTTTCTGGGCTGCCAGGCTGCGAGTTGGGGGGCGAGGGGGGCAGGGTGACCCCTGGGGCGGGGTAGAACTGCCCGGGGATGTTGAAGCTTCCCTGTCCCTGGGACACGTGCGGGTACTGCTTAAGTGGCCCTCCCGGCTGGACAGGCCTGTGGGCCACGCTGGACATGGAGCTGCCCGTGGACATGGTGACGCCGCTGAGGCAGCTGATGGCTGTGGTGCTGCTGGACGACGTCAGCGTGGGGATGTCGGCGCTGCCGCTGCCCAGGGGCAGCTGGTAGAGCTGGGGCGGCTGCGGGGCGGCCGACAGGGGCACCTCCGAGGGCATCTCCTGCTTGATGAAGATGTTGTTCACTGCCACCGACTGGGGCATGCTGAACACGCTGGTGAAGTCGGGCAGGGTCTGCGTGGGGCCGGAGGAGGACGGGCAGGGCTGGGGGAAGGCGGTGCCGGGCTCGGTTTTGATCTGCGGGAAGGGCGTCACGGATTTGGGGGGCCGGTAGAGCCCCGTGCGAAGGTGCGTCGTGTCCGGCAGGATCACGTTGATGTTCACACTGTAGGGGGTGGAGTTGGGCTTCTCCGTGGAGAAGAATTCGTCCACCACCGAGGCGCTCTCCCGCCGGTACTTCTTGTCCGGGATCATCGGGATGGGGGGCACCTCGTTGGAAAGGTACTTGTCCATCTCAGAGCGCGCCTGGGGCGAAAAACACGGACGGGGGGGCTTGTGAAAGGGTGGCTTTGGCAACTGGTGGGGGGAGGGCAATGTCCAAGAGGGACCTGAGCAGGCAGGAAATGGGGAGAGCGGCAGGAACGGCCCAGGAGCCACAGGCTGAGGTGGTTCAGCTCCAGCCTGACTCAGCCAGACTCCCCAGGGGTGAATCACTGTCCTCTGCCCCACTTCCCTCCCCCATATCTCCACTGATATCTGCGGGCAGCCAGGCAGGAGATGCAGCCAGGAGAAATACAGCCTGATCAAGAGGAGACAAGCTTTGGGGACAAAGCTTTGGGCACCCAAAGAAGAGACTGACACCAGGAATGGGATGAAAGCAGAAGATCTGCTCCAGCCATGCTCACACCCTGGGCAAGCTGGATCTGCAGCCCACCTTGGACATGCTGGCTCTGGTCTCCTTTAAACCCAGCAGCCTGAGATATGTTTTATTCTAGGACACTATCTGAGAAATTCTAGGAGTGTATCTTTAATTAACTGAGGATAATTTGGGCCTAGAAATCTGAGTGTTGTTGTTCGGGGGACTCTGAGCCTAAAATGGAAACCTCCAGGCATGCTCTTACTGCCTCAGCTTGGCAGAGTGACTCAGCCCTCGCCTAACCTTTGGGTTAGTTCTAGTTTTACAGAGCTGTTTTTACAAGCCCGGGTCCTCCAAGCTAACAGGACCCAGATCTGGCTGAGACAAGCAGGTTCCTTTCCCTCTCGGTTCCTGTCTGCTGCGGCATCCCACTGGATCCAGGCCCGACAATTCAGCAACCCGATGGAGCAATCCTCTAGGAAATTCATCCCCTGGCGCTTGATGACTCAAGTTCTGCTCTTTGTGGTTACAGATACCAGCTCTAATGCTCTTCTGTAAAGCTCCAGCCTTTAATTATGTGGTTATCCATGTGTCAAGCTCCTTGCAAAGCCCTGGGAGACTCATTCATATGTAGAGGAGCTGGCAGAACCGCCAGGTTTCCCTGGCAGAGCCCTGCCCGCACTCCTGGAGCACGAGCTGATCTCAGCCCGCACCCTGCCCGCTCCAGCCCGGGGTTGTACAGCCCTGAACTATGTCACCAGAGTGCCATGGGCCAAAGTCAGCCCTGCTGCAACTTCATTGCTCTTAACAAAGCTGGAACGGGGCCCAGGAGATTTCCTTGCCCTTTCCAGAGAAACGTATCCCCTGTGAGCCAGCTCATTGAGAGGGCCTTTGCACCTCCGGGAGCACTTGGCTGAGCTGGCACCAACCCAGACCCGGCACAGGCTCAAATACAGCCTCTTCTCCATGGGCAGGAGCTCCGGGAAGGGCTGAGCCACCCCAGAGCCCAGCACTGGGACTGGTGTGTGTGCACAGTGCTGGGAATCCTATGGAAAAGGCCTCCGAGATCAGTGTCAAATGTGCAGGCACTGGGAAGTCCCTGCACTCCTTAAGGAAGCTCAAACAACCCCCCACATGCTCCAGAGAGGGAACCCTCACTCCTAAAGCCACTCACAGAATCAGGGAATATCCTGAGCTAGTAGGAACCCACAGGGATCATCCAGTCCAACTCCTTGCCCTGCACAGACACCCCAACAATCCCACCATGTCCAAAGGCTCCTGGAGCTCTGGCAGCCTTGGGGCTGTGACCATTCCCTGGGCAGCCTGTTCAGTGCCCACCACCGTCTGGGGGAAGGACCTTTTCCTGAGATCCTAAGATCCAACTTAACCCTGCCCTGACACAGCTCCAAGCCACTCCCTGGATCCTTCACCAGAGGGATCAGCACCTGCCCTCCAAATTTACCTGACGGCATCAGTGGGAGGCAGGGAAGGGACTCGGAACCCCTCACCTCCATCCTCCCAGAGTGCTCCAACACCCTGATTCACTCCCAGTGCCCAGCCTGTGTTAGTGTCCTAGGGAGAACCATGCCAAGGCGTTGGAGCCAAGCCCTGGGTGCTCCTGGCACCCACACTGGCACGGGTCGGGTTCCCTTGGGAATCGGCTCCGGATGCCGCACATACCTGAGCGATGAACGGCCCCACTCGCCAGGAGTGGGGGAAGGGGAAGGTGCTTGGATGCCTTTTCCTTCTACACTTCCCTTATCTCTGGCATTTCACTTTCTCACCTCCATTTCCCAAGGGAAGGTCTCCTCCCTGCAACTCCAGTGGGGCAGGTGACCAGGCAGGAGTGCAGCCTTGGAAAGGCGTGGAGCTTGGAGGCCCTTTCCAAACTAAATGGGTTCCATGGAGGGCCCCAAATTCAGACCCCCAAGGTGCATTCTCAGCTGGAGACCCCCTGCCCTCTGCCTGTCCCCCTGTTTGGTGTCACCCAACCTCCCTTTCTCCCCCAGCCACACCAACCTGCAAAGCACAGTCTTCCCACTAAAACAAGATAATTCCCATCTTTCCTTCAGGCTCCTGAGGGAAGGGGGTGCTGAGGGGCAGCAGTGGGGTGTCCCCACATGAGAGGACACCAGCCCTGCCCGTGGCTGCAGCCCCACTGCTGTGTGTGTGTGCAGGACCTGGGCAACAGTGGAACTGTCCCATGGAATGCTCTACTATGTCTCAGTTCCCAGGAATCCCAGAGTTCCAGTGTCCTTCCAACAGGGAGAAATGGGCACTGTTTGTGGCCCAGAATCACGTGGCAACCACGGACCACCCTGCACTGCTCAGCCAGGTGTTGGCACCTCAAAACACTTCCCAAGCAGAGCCCCTTCCAAAACCAGAGCTGAGGGAGCTGGGGGGGCTCAGCCTGGGGAAAAGGAGGCTCAGGGGGGACCCTCTGGCTCTGCAACTCCCTGACAGGAGGGGGGAGCCGGGAGGGGTCAGGTTCTGCTCCCAGGGAATAGGGACAGGAGGGGAGGGAACGGCCTCAGGCTGGGCCAGCAGAGGTTTAGGTTGGATATTGGGGAAAATTTCTTCCCCAAAAGGATTGGCCAGCCCTGGTACAGCTGTCCAGGGCAGGGCAGAGTCCTCATCCCTGTCAGGGATTTAACAGCTATGTGGATGTGGCACTTGGGCCATGGGTTGGTGGCCTTGAAAGTGCTGGGGAATGGTTGGACTCGATGGTCTTGGAGAGCTTTTCCAAGTTAAACAATTCCATGATTCTATAAAGTCCTTGGCCCAGGGTTGGCACAGCTGGGGTGACCAAGTGTAGACATGTCTGTGTGGGATCCCACTCATCCCCTGAACTCGGGTGCCTCTGGCTGACACTCACGGCTTCTGTTACAGCCCGTGGGATCCAATTCATGGATTACCTGGAGCCAGGAAGGAGACACAGGTGCCCGGAGACTGGCAGAGATTGAGGGACGTGCCCTGGCTGGTGGTGGGGGCAGAAGGAGGGAGTGGAGGTGCCACCACGTCCTCCCAGTGGATCTGGGCTGGTGGGGGGATGTCCCAGCTCAGACTCTTTGGGACTTTGGTGGTCCCTCACCAAGGGGGAGGAATGGGGGAAGAGACTCACCTCCAGAATGAGCGGTGGCATCCGGTGGTCCATCCTCATGGGGTGCAGCTGTGGGCACACAGGGCTGGGTTAGTGGGGTGTCCTCTCCCGGGGCCCAACCACCCCACAGGACCCCCCAAAACACCCCTGGCCATGAAGTGAATCAACCCCCACAGCCTCAGCCTGCCCACCCTGTCCCAGTGTCTCCTCCCACTCCACACCCCACGGAAGCAGCGGATGGGTGCCCACCATCTGTTGGAATTTGCCCAGGGAGGAACACGGAAGCCTCTTTGGCTTCTCACAGGGAAAGAAAAGGCAACTGAGAAGTCCAGAGCTCTCCAGAGGAGACTTTGAGGCACGGAGCAAAGACCTTCGGAGACATTCGGTCCTCCCAGTTCCCACAGGCTGCCCTGGACAGGCGGGAATGTTCATGCTGTGTGCTGGGAATGGGCTGGAAACCCCTGGAGCAGGAGCTGAGCCCCAACACTCACTCCCACTCATGGCAGGGTCTGTGGTGCAGCCCAGGGGCTGTGCCAAGCCCCAACACCCCCAGAGTGGGCACCCCACCCCGAGGTGCTGGGACAACAGCTCCACGAGCTTGATCCAGCCCCCTGCAAGGTGACACTCAGCATCAAGATCTTCCAGGCTCCTACACACAGAGGGCTTGGGAGAATCCCACCTCCACAGGTATCCCAGACACCCTGCTGTGGGGTCTGCAGGGACCTCCTCTGCCATTTGCCCCCATTGATGTGCTTTCCAAGGCGGAAAGACTTTGCCAGGAATTACACCTCCTTGACCATTCCCGTTATGAACAACAGCAAAGGCTCTGCAGGCCTTTCTTCTCCTGCCTCAATCGCCCCCTTCCAGCCTTTGAATTTCCCAAATCCCTCAGCCAGACCCAGACCTTTTCTCCAAGGTCAGTGCTCAAAAACAGGCTTCCAAGGAGAGAGGAAGAGTTATCTCCAAATCCCAAACCAGTATTTATCAGCCTGTGTCCCATTCTCCTTCCACATCCTTCTCCTGCTCACTTCCAGTGTGTCCATCTTCTCCACAACCAGCTGGTTCCACCCACTCCATCACTCTTCCAGTTCAAGAGGACTGGAAAGGCCTTCTCTCCCCTCCCAGTGTGGGGACACACACACATTGTCAGGCTGGTCACTGGGACCAGCAAGGGCTCAAAACCAGTACAGGCTTCCCTCTGTCCCACAGAAAACTGACAAAAGTGACTCAGTGGAATCATTTTTGAGGTGTTCATATGCTGGGAGCTGAATCTAAATGGAGGATGTGCCTTGCAAGGTCACAACAGACCACAGAAGCTCATGGTGTGGAGAGGAGAGATGGCAGACAGGCTGGGAATGCTGAGAGCCGCCACCCCTGGAGAGCTGCTGGGCTCCGCGTGTCCGTGGAAGCATGAGGAGATGCTTACACCTGAAATCTCATGAGGTCTGGGGGCAAAGTCTGTGTCCCAAAAGCCCCCATCAGCTGGAAGAACCAGTTTGAGAAGCACCTGCATCCTTCAGCCAAGCTCCTTCCCAGGTAATCCTGGGCTTACATTGGTGGTCCAGCTTCTGGATCCTCATTTTGGGGTCAACCTCAGCAGGAGACCAACAGCTGGAGCTCTGGCAGCTGTCTGCAGCCCAGCCTTGCCATGGTGAGCAGTGAGAACCCAGAGGAAGGACTGAGGGCAAAGGGGGAGGAAGCCCCATGGACATGGGGGCTCTGCATCCCTCTCACCCACATCCATGGACACTGGGGCTCTGCATCCCTCTCACACAGATCCATGGACACTGGGGCTCTGCATCCCTCTCACCCACATCCATGGGCACTGGGGCTCTGCATCCCTCTCAC